>CACSLK010019251.1:1445260-1463485 GCA_902706635.1 Striga hermonthica | reverse complement strand
AGTGAACAAGTTTTTGGCATATAATGATGGTATGAGGATTGTTGAGTCTGCAAAGGTGCCCGTTCAGAGTTCATCATTAGATGGACAGTTGTTTACTGAGCTAGACAGGTGAAAACCGAAATCCAAACTCCCATATCCCAATCTTCCACTTGGGTGATTTATTAGCTTAGAGCAACATTTATTTTTTTCTTTGTAACTTGTAAGAATTACAAATCCTTTTCTTCTATCATTAATGTAGACCTACCGGCCAGCCATGCATAGAGACGAAGGAGTTCATTTTATTAAGGAACATGCTAATTGCTGCTGTCGAGGAACGTTATACAGATGCAGGTAACTTTCACTAGTAATTAGCAACTTTTAGTAAGGAACATGCTAATTGGATAACATTTTTATTATTCGTTTTATAGCTTAACTTAGGGGTCATTTCCATGAACAACCAAACTTTTGTGTAGAAATTTAGGACATCATCTGACTATTACCAATTGTTTTCGCCATAGCTCTGTGGAGGGACAAGTTAACTCAGCTTCGAAACAAGAGGAACTGGACATGATGTTCTTACATTCCGTATCATTTCCTATTGAATTTAGGTAGCAATTTTCATTTAAGAACCTTTCTCTTTACCTAATTTACCTCCAAAACAAATAAAAATGGCAAATATCTGCTATATTTGTGGAGTTCCAGGTATGCTGCAAGGGGATTGAATGACTTCTGTAAATAGAAATCAATAATCAAAGGCATTTCAGTAATGTGTATATATTGCTCATCTGAAGATTTATGTGGAAGGACTTGTATATATGTGTGTACATAATAAATATATGGATTCTTCTGTTTAATGATCAAACAATGTGTTTATCATTTAGCATTACATTTTGGCTCTTGTGTGTGTGTGGGTAACTAAAATTTATTGTTATGGTGTTGTGATATGGATTTAGATGTCTTTATCTAGAGTTCCATAAGCCATGCCTCTCTCCAAGTTTTATATGTTTTGTTGATTCTTTTTGGAGATTGTAAGGCTTCTCCGAATTGAAAAAAGGAAACTCAAAATGCAAATATGCTCCAATCGGTGAGAAAAACCGAACTTGGATTGCGTTGTATGATGATTCTCTCTCCTCTCAAATGTTTTTAACCGTTTCTGTAAGCAAGCTTTATTCAAATTGCATTTTGATCTTTTAGGATGTGATGTAGCGCAAAGTATAACTGGGAAACATGAGAAGATATTTCTCTATCAAATATGTAAATTCTTTATTCAATAGTTCACCGCTATAACAATAGAAGAGGAGTCTTTAAATAAGAGTTCTTAAAGTCCTAGATTATAACAATAGAAGAGGAGTCTTTAAATAAGTTTTCTTAAAGTCCTAGATTTCTAGCTTGTCAAACAAGACGAGGACTTTGAACAATAATAATAATATTGTACCAAGTATATTAAAATACTAATTACTTAATCTTGTCTTCATCATCCACCTGGAGAAGGATTCGCCCTCCAATATGACCAAAGTTGTCTTCATCATTCGGGAGCCTCGCGCTTTTAGTGGATAAACGCACGAGAAATGAATAACATAGTAGACGGCGATGAAAAAGTAGCCGAACGAGGCGGTGATGAATCTAGAATAATGCGAACACCGTCAAATAGAAAGCCATAAGTATTGAGGCGATTATTGTGAACCACAACGCGATCAAACTGCCACGGAAGCCTCAACAAAAGATGACAGACATCCATAGGCACAAACGTCACACCTAACCCCATCCGTGTATGTAGTCCTGATGGAAGAAGCAACCAAAACACGACAATCCACAGTGACCGGACTCCCTCGCTGAATCCATGAAAATGTGTATGGCTGAGGGTGAGGTTCGCTCAGCAAATGTAACTTCTCGACGGCCTCCAATGCTACCACATTTTTGCAGGTGCCCGAATCGATCATAAAACGGCACACATCCCCCAACCGTGCATGTTGACTTCAAGATACGATGGCGCTGACCAGTAACATTGGGCAAGACGATGGGGGATAAAAGAAACCGACGAAGGACAAGCGCTCAACTCATGTCCCCAGAGACATGCTCCTTTAGAAGCTCAGGCTCGGAAAATTAGAGGGCCCTTGTAATCACCCGCCTTTGGCTCTTCAACAAATAAAACCTGCGACCGCTCGCCTTTGGACATTGTGCCTAAGGATGCCCTGGTTCGCCGCAAGTGAAGCAGCGCGAAGGCGTCCTGCTGCTGATTACCGCCCCCAGCCGCGGGACCAACCACATAACCAACAGCGGCAACCCCTACAACCAATCGAATATTCACCCCAGCCCCCGTTGTCCCTGTAGGTTGTTCCACAACCGATGCAAAAGAAGTGGTCGCCCTCCAGGCCTGTTGTTGTTCCATCAGCAACGCCCTTTGATGTGCAACTGAGATCGTATCCGGGATAAACAAATTTAGCGTATCTTGAATAGAGACATGTAACGCACCGATATAACAAGAGAACAATTTGGTTCGTGGTTTCGCAAACATAAACGCGCGTGAGGAGTCTATAAAACTCCTCCATGTATTCATCAATCGAGCACGAATCCTGCCTCAAGTTTTGAAGTTTCTGATACACCCACGCACATAATTAAATGGCAAGAGTTCTCGTTCGAGATGCTTATGGAATTTAGCGCACGTTGTGATTTTTAGCTTGCCATGAACGATGTCGCGAACCCTTCGACTGTTGCCACCAATTCGTCGCCCAACTCCGTAGTCGCGTCGCGACGAGGTTCACCCTATGCTCTTTCTACACTTCTTTGAATGGAATTAACGATAGCCAACCAGTAGAGGAAGTCGGCCGCATCCAGCGCGCTAGAGAGTTCTGGGATTTCCACCTGGAACGCCGTCTCCCAACGGTAGTCTCAAAAGCCCTAGTCTTCATGTCAAGTCGTGCAGACGCCGAACTTGTTCACCTCCGACAAGGTGTCCTCGGTGTCCTCTTCTTCGTACAGTGGTGGCAGCGACCGACTATGGGGCACACCGCCAAAGCCCCAACTATCTTTTCCACCGCGTGCTCCCCTACGTCTGCCCCGTCTCTCGGCGAAGTCGTGGTTCATTTTCTCGCCCTGAACGATGGTTTAGAGAACCAGTCGTATGTCCCCGATCCCCGTGGACATATCCACAATCTGACAACCCATCATCTCGAACCTACGGCCAAACTCCTAGACTTGGCGGCTTGTAGGTTGTGTGATTTGTGAATATAAAAAAGATGGCTTAAGAAGATTGAAGAAAATGAAACAAAAGTCAAAGTCGGTGTACGTAATAATTACGTTCTCCTTAAGACAAAATTTTCTAGTAAAATACCCACGGTAATGGGAAAAGTCTCCAACATACAACGACTTTCGACTTTTATAAAGTGGTACTTCAAATATACAAGCTTTTGGCGAACAATACTAATTTAGAACTCCCAAGACTTAACGAAAAAAAACAAAGAATACAATATGCTGCTTTATGAAAGTTGAAAATGTAATTCAAGAGCTCTTCACTTTTCGAGTTGTGAATGGTTTCATGTATATGGGTATTTATAGATGTAGAAAAACACCTCCAACATGTTTAAGTGTCAAAAAACCCCTTCTGGGACGTACCGGAACAAGAACGGACACCTTATAGTCACCTAGGGTTGCGACATTTCGGTGTTCGCAGCCAGCTGTGCGCCCATGCACCGCGGGCTCGCACGAGCTCATACAGACTCTGAATCGAGTTCTTGGGCATGAAGAACATCTACTACGATCTTCACTATTTATTCTCAACAAACTACCTTGTCGGTTCTTTCAACACTTGAAATCGAGGAATTACGCAAATACTTTTGTTCGTAGTTAGGGTTGTAGGACTACATTTATAAGTGCTATGGGTCAAGTGGCTCTTGTTCTTATTCACTATAAACGGGGAATTTTAATCAGGTATGTACTCGAACCACGATGGAAAGGTCGAGCTTTGACAAGTCTTGTCTTTTCCTAGACAATTCGCACTATCCTTTACCGCTCTTTAGAAGTCAGTAATTTTCGGCAAGGTACCCGGGTTCATCACCATCGTAACGACATCCCTTGGATTTCTTGGCGTCTCATCTTGGTTTGCCATGAAAAGCATTTTTACGCTTCTTACACGAGCTCGACTCGGCCAAATTTGTCTTAGCCTCTATCTCGCTCCATTGGCCAATACTTCAGATTCTTAATTATCTTCTTCTATCTGAGATGAACTATCAAATCCTCGAGTTTCATCTCTTTGCGTTTATACATGAAATAACTCTTGAAATTGTTCTACAGAGGAGAGAACTTTTCAACAATAGCCGTCACTTGAAAGGCTTCGTTCACAATCTACCCCTCGACCATCATATCATGAAGGATGACTTGAATCTCTTGAACTTTATTAACCACCAACTTTTTTTCAATCATATCGTACTAAAGGAAATTACCGACAAAAGTCTTAGTATTGTTATTTTCCATTTTTTACGTTACTTCCAAAGAGTTCCACAACTCCTTATGCATATACCGGGCTATACGCATTATATAGTGTGTTGCCTAGTTCGTTAAGTATTAGATTTCTACACAAAAAATTACTGTAATGCCAAACATCCAAGGTCGGACGTTTTTGGACGTCTGTCTCACTTGCGGGGACGATCAAAGAGTCCTCCGAAAGAAAATAAGGGAGGAAGAGAGTTGTGATGTAGAAAAACATGTTTTGCTGCCACCTCCTGAAATCAGAGCCATTGAAATTCAGCGGTGTCTCGCCTTGTACGGGAGTGACTACCATTGGGATGAAAGCATTAGTAGCTGATGTAGCGGTCAGTTGAGAACTTGAAGAAGACATTTGGTTTCCTTCGGTTGCCATCTTATGAACTCACAAAAATTTTGTCTTAAGATTGTAGTTTGTGATATTTGTGAGTATTAAAAAGACAGCTTAAGGAGAATGAAGAAAATGAAACAAAAGTCAAAATCGAGGCACGTAATAATTACGTTCTCCTTCAGACGAAATTTCCCCGTAAAATACCCACGGTTAACGACAAATGCCTCCAAGATACAACGACTTTTGACTTGTATATAGCGGTACATCAAATATACAAGCATTCCGCGAGCAATACTATTGTTTAGAACTTTCAAGACTCAACAAAAAAATCAACGAATACAATATGCTTTATGAACGTTGAAAATGTAATGCGAGAGCTCTTCACTTTTCAAGTTGTGAATGGTTTCATGTATAAGGGTATTTATAGATGTAAAAAAACACCTCCAATAGGTTTAAGTGTCAAAAGACAACTTTTCGGACGAAACCGAACAAGAATGGACGCATCAAGAGGCCGAAAGACACCTTATAGTTACCAAGTATTGCGACCTTTTGGTGTCCGCAGCCAGCTGCGCGCCCGTGCGCCGCGGGCTCGTACGAGCTTATACAGACTTGGAATCGAGTTTCGTTCTTTTCTGCTCATCCCCAACGAGCCCTTCTAGAGTTATATGTGCTAGATGCATGGTCAGGTTCGTTTGAATTATCCTAACATTCGTTAAAGACAGAATGTTTTACGAATCCAACTTGAGTTACTTAAACTCATTGCTTCAACCTTACATTTCTCACATGTACAATTTAGAATTAATTTGTCATTCACCTTAAACGGTTTTGAGAATTTTCTAAATCTTCAACTTACAAAAAATTAGAACCGTAAAATCGGTATAAAACTATTTCTTTTACACGGCTCAGGTTTTCGATGGCGACGTCACGCCTGTTGTTGTAGCAACTTGTCTCCATAGTGGCATCGTTGACCGTGGCTGGTCACTGATACCAACTGATGTGCGAAAGCGTAAAAAAGATAAAACCAAAAATAAAACTCTCAAGCTGAGTAATTATTCCCAATTTCTTTTCAGTTTTGATTTCTTGTTTCTCCATTTGTTTCTCATTGTCTTTCTACCAGTTTTCTGGCCCTATTTCGGATTCTAGGGTTTGGATCATGGCCGATAACTCGCCTCCCAATCGGGACGAGGATCTTTCAGATAGATTAAAAGCTTTCTCTATATCGAATTGGGAAGCTAAAGTAGTTGATATTGCTCCAAATGACATTAGGATCAGTGATGATGAATGCAATAGAAGCCTCTTCGGAAAGGTCATCGGAGACCGGCCTGCGAGTTGGATTGGAATCAGACGTGCAATGTCTCAAATCTGGAAGCTTAACCAACCAATGGAAGTAAAGGAGCTCAGCCCTAATTATTTCCAATTCATCTTCCAAAATATCGAAGACAAAAAGAAGGTAGCTGCAGGTACAAACTGGAGTTTTGAAAATCAATATTTAATCCTCCGGGAATGGACAGGGGGAATTTCCAGCAAGCATCCTAGTTTCCAAGAACTTAATTTATGGGTGCAAATTCATAACCTTCCCCTCAACTGGGTTAGTACTGAGGTCGGTTTTAAAATTGGAAAAGCTTTCAAAAATCTGAAGAACTTTGTTCTAGCATCTATTGGCAACCATGGTGGGAAACTCCTGCGCTTGTTGGTCACGCTGGACACTGAGGAGCCCATTCCTAGAATCCTTAACATTCGTTTGGGTGACCAGATTGTTAATGTTATGTTCAAATATGAAAAGCTCTTAAATCTATGCCACTATTGTGGTATGATAGGACATTTGGATCGCTCTTGTGCTAGGAAAATGGAGGATGTGGCTAACAACTCTATGAAAGAAGGTCAGTACGGCGACTGGTTGAAGGCTCTTGAGAGCCAACGGTGGTCTCCGGGGAATTTCTCAGGCCCTAGGTCTTCTCCTCCTAGGGAATCCCCCTCAACGGCTGAGAATACTACTGGTCAAGATCTCTCATCTAGCCTTCCCTCGAACAGTAACATGTTAATTCAGAGGCAAAGGGACACTCCTTCCCCGGCTAAGTCAGTAGCAACTCCATCTCAGGTGTCAGCCATTCAATTAATAAATGTTGAGGAAGTCAGTGTGGAAAACAATCTTCAGATAGTGGAGTCCCATGGAATGGAGATTGAAAAGGAGGATTCAATCCACAGTCCCAACATCCTGCAATCACAACAGAAAGACCCTCTCACTTCAGTCCTGAAAACTTGGAAAAGGGTGGGTAGCAACAAAGGCAGACTGCAGAGAGCTCATGAGCCACCAATTATTGCTAATCAACTCTTGGTGGGTAAGAGGGCTAGAGAAGATACCATATCAGAAGAAGCTGAAATAGATGCTGTTAAACAGAGTCAGGTTCTCTCTAAAAAACTCAAAGCTAAAGATAAAATGGTGGGGGTTGCCAGCCTGGAGTGGCACCCACATGATCAATGTTAGCTATGGTGTGGAATTGTAGAGGGCTGGGTGGGCCCTCTACAATTTTCCAAATCAGAGAGCTGCTGAGAGCTCATCACCCAAATTTTCTTTTTCTATCTGAAACAAAAAAAAAAACAAAATGCTTTTGTTAAGTCTGTTTGTAATAAGTTAGGTTTTGATAATAGATTGTGTGTAGTTGATCCTGTTGGCCTTAGTGGTGGTCTGGTTCTGTGTTGGAATTCTAATGTAAAGGTTATTGATATCCATTTTAAGGATTTCTACATTGCCGTCAATTTCCAAATTAACTCTGATATTTCCCAATGGGGAGTTTTTGTCTACTTAAGCCCTTGTAAACAGATTAGAGAGAGTCAATCGGAAAGCATGATTGCTGAGAAACAGTTATGGGGTCACAACTGGTTTTCTCTTGGTGATTGGAACGATTTGCTTGCTATTACTGATAAGACAGGAGGCATCACTAGAAAAGCCCACAGTTGCCATGGATTTCAAAGCTTTATCAATGCCATTGAAGTTTCAGAAATCAAATTTGAGGGCTACCCATTCACATGGTGCAACAACAGGCCTGCTCCTGACTTGGTGGAAGAAAAGCTTGACAGGGCTTTTGGTTCTTTGGGTTGGACTCAGCTTTTCCCTAATGCTGTGGTCCACAATATTATCAGGAGTTCATCTGACCACTCTGTTTTGCTTCTTGATATGGGAAGGCCAAGGCAAAAAAGACATTCATCCTTCCATTTTGATAAAAGATGGCTCAACAGGGAAGGTTTGAAAGAAGTTGTGGAAAATGCTTGGCTTACATCGGTGGAAGGCACTCCTTTCTTCCAGCTTAAGGAAAAAGTCAAAAAGACAAGGTTGGCATTACTGATCTGGAGCTCATCCTTCCAAACCCAGCACCAGAAACATTTGGCAGAGCTTACTCACAAATTTGAAGCTTTAAATTCAGACAAAGATGGGGATGGATGGGATGATTGGATCAACACTAGAAGGGAGCTGAACAAGGCACATTCCCATGAAGAAATTTATTGGCAACAGAAAGCAAAACATAAATGGTTAAGGGAAGGGGATGCAAACACTCATTTTTTTCATGCCTACACACTTCAAAGGAGGAAACTTAATGCTATAACAAGGCTGGTCACTGCTCAAGGCTGTGTGCTGACTTCTCAGGAAGACATTCGCAAGCACATCTCAGATTTCTATAGATCTTTATTTTCTTCAGAAGGAAGCTGGGGAGGTGACTCCTTGACCCCACTTATTTCACCCTGCATCACTGAGGACATGAACCAATCACTGCTGAAACAAGTGGAGGAAGAGGAAATAAAATCGGCTTTATTCAGTCTTAATCCTGATAAGTCACCTGGAGAGGATGGCATGACTGTCAGATTTTATCAACACTTTTGGGAGCTCATTAAGCCTGATATTCTGAGAGCTGTGATTAGTTTCTTCCATTCAGGTATGCTCCTTAAATATTGGAACCATACAGTGGTGTCTCTAATTCCTAAATGTGAAACCCCAGATTCTTTAAGTCAGTATAGACCTATTAGTCTCTGCAGTGTTGTCTACAAAATCATTTCAAAGATATTGGCTCAAAGATTGAAAGGGTGTCTCTCTTCTTGCATTAGTGATTATCAATCTGCATTTGTTGAGGGCAGGTTCATTTCCTTAATAGGCACTCTTCTGGTCCTAATTTTTTCATGGCTTTGAAATTAGACTTGGTTAAAGCTTTTGACCGTGTTGATTGGTCATGTTTGAAGAAGATCATGCTCCAAATAGGTTTCCATTTTGATTTTGTCAAGCTCATCTTAGCCTGCATTTCTACAACCTCCTTCACTTTCAAGCTGAATGGTTCTAATAACGGCTATGTCATTCCTTCTCGTGGGATTAGACAGGGGGACCCTTTGTCCCCCTACTTGTTCATAATTATGGCTGAATTACTCACTGCCCTCATCCTAAATTCTGTTAATAGTGGCTTGCTGAAAGGGATGAAGCTGTCTAGAAATGGTCTTTCTCTCTCTCATCTCTTATTTGCTGATGACTCCCTTTTTTTTCTATAAGGCTGATATTGCTCAAGCTGGTATACTCATGAAATTATTGGAGCAGTATAGGCTTTTTACAGGTCAGGCTGTTAATCTCCAGAAATCTGCTGTTTTCTTTAGCAAGAATACACCTCAGAATGTTCAAGCTGCTATCTGTAGAGCTCTTAATGGAATATCATCTCACAGATCTACCAGATATCTTGGACTTCCATTGGGAATTGGTAAATCAAAGAGGGAAGTTTTTTAGTATTTATTAAACTCTGTGAGGAGTAAGCTTACCAGCTGGAAAACTAAATTTCTCAGCACTGCAGGGAAGGAGGTGCTATTAAAGGCAGTTATTCAAGCCCTCCCTACATTCACTATGTCTTGCTTTTTATTACCTGCTTCTACTTGTGCTGATATTGTTAAGCTCTGTGCTCAATTCTGGTGGTATTCTAACTCTGATCAGTCTAAGGGTATACACTGGAAGAAATGGAGCTCTCTTGCTCTTCCCAAAGAAAAAATGGTATGGGGTTTCTTGATTTGCAGCTTTTCAACAAAGCAATGATTTGTAAACAGTTATGGAGGGTTGCCACAAATCCTGAGCTGCTTGTTAGTAAGGTTCTTAAGGACAGGTATTTTCCTAATTCCTCTATGCTCAATGCTTCAAAATCTGAGGGTGGTTCTTGGATGTGGAACTGTTGGATGAATTTGATGCCTTTTTTTGCTCAGTGGCTTAAAATTGAAGAAGAAATGGTGCCAGTACTAAAATCTCTGATTTGAACTGGGTACCAAAATTGAATAAGCCTTATCCTACCCTTATCCCCATTGTTAGGGATCATCTCATTTGGGTAAAGTATATGTTGGACAGTGATGGCTTTCACTGGAATGAATGGCTAATACAGCAGGTTTTCAATGTCCCTGACAGTGAAGCTATTCTTAAAATATCTACTCTTCATCCTCAGAGAGCTGACAGATTCTTTTGGGGCTTAGACCATAAAGGGAAATTTTCTGTTTCTGTAACCTATAAATATCTCAGCAAAATTAAGATTCAGAATGCAGACTTACCTGAGTGTAGTAATAATATGGAGATTAAGAAAGCTGTCAGGCTGAGGTTATGGAAAGTGAAAACTGCTGGGAAGATCAAACATTTTCTTTGGAAATGCATTGTAGGCACTCTCCCAGTGGCTATTCATCTGAAAAAGAGAGGAGTGGATATAGATATCACCTGCTCCATTTGTGGGGAATCGGCTGAAACAGTGCAGCACATCTTCTTTAGTTGCAGAAGAGCAATCTCAGTTTGGAGATTAAGCCCTCTGAGTTGGGATGGTTTGCTCAACTGCACAGATTCTTTTAAAACTTGGTGGTATTCTATTTGTTCTCTCGACAACTCTGAAGTTGCCGAAGTGAGAATCCAACTCTCAACGTACATACTTTGGTGGCTTTGGAAGTCGAGGAACCTGTGGGTTTTTCAAAAGTCCTTAATCCCGGAGAACAAGCTTGCCCAGTTGGCTCACCTCGACTGGCTGGAATTTTCTAATGCAGTGTCTTTAGTTTGATTTTTCCTTTCTTTTGGTTTGTTTGGTTGGAGTTAGATCTCTTGCTAGGCTTTTAGCAGTGGCGGGGGCTTAACTCGTTGTGTTTTCTTCTTTATTCAGATTTTTGTTTTGTTGAGGTTCTAGACCGCCTTTGGCGTGTCTCCCAGTTTGTATTTTCGATTTGTAGACTCTTGTATTCGAACTTTGTTCGCTCGAGATTAATATAGTTCCTTCTATCGTTTTGGAAAAAAAAAAAGAATATATTCTTATTTCATAAAATTTGACCCATTGAAACACAACAGAATAGGGGTCTTTGAATAAAACTCCTAAGAATCTCTAATCTTGTCTAATAATAAAGTATAAGTAGATATATTTTCTACCAAATAAAAGAATATAATAATTAAATAACTTTAGTAACAAAACTAGGACTAAAATACCAACAAAAAATAAAAGTAATAAATAACTAAATTAAAAATCTCAAAGGACTCAACCAAATAGAATCTATGTAGAACAAGCGTCGACCCGACGTCACCCGTCACATTTTCTTCAGCCAAAACAAATGACGAATATGGGTCAAAACAAGTGTCAAGCAATAATCGCAAAACAACGACCATACTTTCGCAATTGCGAGGCATTTTTAATAAATGAATAAATATAATGGTTCTGTGATCTAATCTTTGTATCACTTTCACAGTTCAATCACATAGTACGGATTTACTAAAAATTACTCTGCAATTTACTCTGCATATATCATTTCTATTATAAATATGGGTGGTTAAACCACCATCAACTACTTAATTATTTTAATATAAAATAATGTATATACATGACTATTTTATCCCTGATGTAACTTTATTATTACGATTGTGCCATCAGAAGTTTTCCTATAAATAGGAGCTTCAGTTATAATGAAAATACAACTAATAGAAAGCATTCTCTATATTCTCTCTTTTCTTCTCTAGGTTTATAACATGTTATCAGCACGAGCGCTCTACCTGGTCAGAAAGGTAAGATGGTATTATTAAATTTACTTATGAATTACTACATATTAAGAAAATAGTTTCAAGTTATAATAAAAATACATAATATTATTACTTGTAATTAACACCCACAGAATGGTTTACCTAGTAAGTGGGGTGAATTTATAACTACTTATTATTGTACCCACCGAAAGAATTATCGAGTAAGTGGAGTGAAATTTATAACTACTTATTATTGTACCCACCGAAAGAATTATCGAGTAGTGTGGACATTTTTATTTGTTTTGTTTCTTGTATTGACTAAAAATGTTCACCTAGTGACTCGGAGAAATTCGAAGATAATATGCATGATTAATTATAATTTTATAATCATGAATGATATAACTAACAAATATTATATCAATAATGTGTTTAAAAAAATTCCAACGTCTAATTAACGGCTCTTTTGCAACGGTTATTTATCAGTATATATATATAACACTTCACTTCATGTATTAATACTCATTCCAAAAATATTACAATATATTCTCCACTACGCCAAAAAAGGCTTCATATAGCGCTTTTTTTTTTTTTTTGCTATAGATAACACTTAAAAGCGCTATCGGAGTCAGTGATATCTGAAGAATGATCTCTCAGATAACGCTTATAAAGCGTTATGTGAAAAATCTTTCACATAACACTTTTTTATATTAAGTGTTAAGTGAGGAACCTTTGACATAACACTTTTTATATTAAGCGTTATGTAAAGAATATTTCACATAACACTTTCTATATTAAGTTTTATCTTTAATATTGATCTGATAACATTTTTTAACAGAAGCGCTATCTGAGATGATGATAATTTATAACACTTCTCTAACCAAGTGTTATTTATGTGTATTTTTTTATATTGTGCTTGTATTCATTAGCTCTGTGAAAATGCGAATAATTAGCATGGATTGATCCATGTGATATGAAATATATAGTGCCAGAAGCACATGTACAAAAGTATAATTTATCACATAAGATATATGATAGAAAATTATCTTGTATAAGACTATATATTTTCTTGATTTAATTGTCCTTATTTATGAGTATATCTTGTTTGATATATATCCTATTATTCTTAACATAAATTGTTAAGTTTTGAAAATGGTAACATATATGATATGTCCAGTAGACATTATCCTCTAGATAATGATTATTTTCAATGTTAGATGAAAAATATTATATAATTTATGAAATCTATCATACTTCAATTGTTATACTCCTGAAAGTTGTAAAATAAAAATGTACACATATATTATTTTGTCCATGCATCTGAAAACGAATGAAGCGTATATATGGATTAATATTAAAATGTGACTTGTATATGTTGTTTGGAATATATATGGTGAAGATATTAAAATATGCAATTATGACATGAATTTAGTTTATAATTTGAAATTATAGTTGCATATTTATTCCGTTGTTTTATACATTGAGTATGGACGTGATCCAAATTTATTGAGCCTAAATCAGTTTGAATATCTTGAACTTCAGTCTTATTGAATAATGAACCAAATGAACGGTATGCAACTTGTATGGTTATTTTCTATCATGAATTGCAGAGCAAATATCTTGTTGAATATTATGCCTATAAATTTGAGCTTCCCTTAAATTATATAATTAAGAATATCACTAGTAAATTTAAATACAGACCTAGATTTAGCTATCCCTGAAGGATTGGTCCTGTTGACTAGTATCATACATGCATAGAGATTATATAGCGAGTACTTTTGAAATATTGATATAGTAAATAATCTCGTTAATTTTTAGATTTTGGATCAGCTCTGCATATTCAATATATTCTTAATGAAGACATGTAACTAGAATGTTACAAAGATTGAATCAATATACAAGTTTTCTCAAATTATTTGCTTGTATATTTGATAAGATGCATATCTTTGATTTATATTGTTAATATATGCAATAATAAATTTATATGTGGTGCTCGAAACACATATTTTTCTATATAATAAAAGGCTCACAACCAAAATTCAATTATAATGCCTGAAGCATATAGTGTTCACTTAGATATGAATTATTATAATGCACAACTTATATAGCATGAGCAGTTGGATCATATTGGGCAATTATTTATCATAATTTTCCCTCAAATTGTGCGTGGAAAATAGATCATTTCCCATCTGCGATTTATAGTGTTTTATGCATAATTTTATATCATCACTAATTCGTACCTTTATGGGCTTATATTACAAACTAGGTATGCTAGGATTTTTATACTCCGTCGGATTTTTAATACCTAGAGGCCATTATAGGGGGTCAATTTATTATTTGGTACGTGTTTTGCAAAATATATAAATATGATTTCACGACATTAGGGGGAGATATGAGCATAAGTTTATTAATGTCATGAAATATGTGAAATATTAATGTTTTCATTATTTGAAACCACGCAATTGAACTTGAAGTTCATATTATATTTCTGCCAAACGAAAATTATAGTAATAATGGAGTGAGCAATTTGTATATATATAAATGTACCACAAAGTAAGCAAAATCCCTAGGGAATGATTGACTCCTTAATGCTAGAAGCATAAGGTAATATAATTAATATATGATGTATGAAAGTCCGCGGAAAATATATTCAAGAATTAACACTCCTTTATAAGAAACTCCCGAAGAGTTGATCCAGTACATCTTGCACGTGCATCAAACCATTATAGTACTGGAAATGCGGAACGGCCAAAATTAAATGTTACGGGAAATGTTTATAAATATGGCTAGTAAATATGAAGTTGCACATATGGTTGAGAGAATATAAATTGAATATCCTAGTTGTCGACAACATAATTGCCTATGTGATTTCTTTACTATCTCATATAATGATCCGGATCAAAATAACGAAAGTGCTAGAAGCGCTTAGGTTGATTGAGATAGAAAGAAAAAAGGCAGAACTTCCACTCGCTACACGATATATCCCAGAAGGATAGCATATCCCAGAAGGATAATGAATATTTATATGAAACATGTGATATGGTGGTGTACTAATGGAAATATAGCGAGATTGTGATTATGGGTTTACGCAGAGACCCAAAATTTTTATAAAATTTCTGTCACTATCTATTATTCAGCAAGTTAATATTTATGGCAACAACATTACTATGACTATTGAGTCATATGTGAAAGTCCTGAATAGACTCGAATTTCCGAGATGAAAGATAATTAAATTATTTAATAAAGTTGTTGGTAAGATGTGGTACAACCAACAAATTTCTTTCCTGAAGAAGTAAAGTATGAAATTCAAGGTAGAACCTGGTGTATAATTACAATATACAAAATGATCATTTCGGTCAAATAGATTTTGTGGTGAACACTATATATATAAGATTAGCTCATGCTTATAGACAGAGTTAGAATGAAAATCTTGGTTAAATACCATAGGGTATTATCTCGACTTGTAGATCGAGCATCTTCTAGAAGGAGTATATTTGACCCAACCAATCTACTTGAATCTTTTTAGAGATGCAAAATTATAACACATATGAGTGTCAAATATTTAGAATCTGACAAAGATTTATAATGATCCAAAGATATTAATGAGGATATTACAGGACCTGAATTTCCAATGGACTAGAAGTCCACAAACGAAGTTTATTTAACTTTATCTCGCAAACTGCATCAGGCATGATACTACATTTGGGATGAATTTGCTAGCAAGATTTATTATTTATCTTCTTAAAAAGATATCATGATGAACGTTGAAAATATGTATGTTTTCATGTATGTTGAGTTATCTTTGGACTTGATATATTGGTGGATAAGTACATCAACTGTATATTTGATCCCAGAAGTATTGGGTCATCGATTGGTTATATACCATGAAGGTATGAAACGCATGTGATACGATTCTGGATTTAAATATTGAACAAAACATTATGTGTCAGAATCTGCACTTAAAATGCGTTTATTGCTGCAGAAAGATGATGTGATAAATGTGTCACAATGAATTATTATAATGTTTACTTATATTAATGATGATGGTTTGCATGATCAACTTATCTTTTGTGATATGAGATGTTTAGTTCTCGATTGGTGTAAAATTATTACTAGCTAAATATTTCTGAAACGATATTTGACCAATCTGAGTATGAAAGGGGTATGATATATATATAGGCCCACTACCCCTTCATGTGTGCTACTAGATATTATTGATCCACTAGATAGCCACATGCGTATGTAGTTCGTAACCTGAAGTTACGAGATGTTTTGAGAAATGAATGTGTATATGAAACGTAACTTAAAGTTACAAAATGATTTGATCGAAGAATGAATATATGACACGTAACCTAAAGTTACGAAATTGTTATGAAATAATGAAAATAAGTGTCATATGAAAGTGATAAAGCTAGTAATATATCCAACTGATATGATAAACTCTTGAAAGAAAAATGTAAACATTACAAGTGACATGAGTTCAAAAGTTCTCCTACTATATATATTGAAATCGAGAATGCAACGGAGACTATATGAATTCCCCTCAAGAAATTTAATACTAAAAATACAGATTAGGGATCTGTTAAGATGAGGGGGAGAATCAATGATTGAAAATTTGTAAATGATATATGTATCACACTGGAAGTGTGCAGATAAACTGAATGATACTGATGGAGGTGAAATATATGAAATAATATGATAATACACTGGAAGCATTGATTTCGTACAAATTATGGAGAGATTATTATATGGAATACGCGTTGTACTCTTTTTCCCTTGGTTGAGGTTTTGTCCCATTGGGTTTTCCCAACAAGGTTTTTAATGAGGCAATATGGTGTATTCACATGAATAGTGTACTCTTTTTCATTCATTAGGATTTTGTACCACTGGATTTTTCCTCATAAGGTTTTAACGAAGAATATTCATGGTATAATGAAGATAAGAAGATACTAGGGTAGTTGTACTCTTTTTCCTTCGGTCAAGTTTTTTCCCACTAGGTTTTCTTGACAAGGTTTTAACGAGGCAACACTTGGATACTCCACTAAAGATGATTTATTTGAGGGGAGCAATGTTGTGCTTCTACAATACACAGGTTTTATCCCACCGAGTTTTCCTGAAGGAGCAAAGTTATGATTTCAAAATGATCAAGTTTTGTCCCACAGGGTTTTCCTGACATGATGAAGAAGAGGTACCTGATGGCCACAAGATGTTAAGATTGTGCTCTGTTCAAATCAGTTAAAATATTTTGAGAAAATAGTTATTCAAGGGGGAGTATTATAAATATGGGTGGTTAAACCACCATCAACTACTTAATTATTTTAATATAAAATAATGTATATGAATGACTATTTTGTCCCCGATGTAACTTTATTATTACGATTGTGCCATCAGAAGTTTTCCTATAAATAGGAGCTTCAGTTATAATGAAAATACAACCAATAGAAAGCATTCTCTATATTCTCTCTTTTCTTCTCTAGTTTTATAACAATTTCGCTAATAATAGCAGGTTGTCATAAAAGAATGCAGATCACATTTTCGAAGTGTTTTTAACAAACAACTAAATATATTGGTCTGGTGATTTAATCTTCATATCTAATTCGCAGTTTAATCGCAAAATAGGAATTTATAAAAAATGTTTTTTTTTAAAAAAAAAACCTACAAGTTATTTTGCATACACGGTTCCGCCTAATAATTGCATGTCTTAATAGAAAACATAAAACTAATCGTTTTGCAGATTGCGGTTCCGATACATTTTAATAAATAAATAAATATAATGATTTTGTGATTTAATCTCAGTATCTCTTTTGCAGTTTAATTGTAGAATACAAATTTACCAAAAATAGAATTTTAAAATTACTCTTATGCGTGTTATTCTGAGTATATCATTTAGCCTAGCAATATAAGTTTAAATGAAAAAAATAAAAGTAAGTGTTCTACGGATCACTAAAAGTATTTCTAATCACAGAATAGAAATTTTTCAAAGATAAAAT
The DNA here is from genome assembly GCA_902706635.1 of Striga hermonthica. NCBI lineage: Eukaryota > Viridiplantae > Streptophyta > Magnoliopsida > Lamiales > Orobanchaceae > Striga > Striga hermonthica. The sequence goes on along the minus strand of CACSLK010019251.1, from coordinate 1,445,718 downwards.
AAAAGATATTATGAGATAATTACTTCACCCAGTGGTAGGTTTTGTACATAACAATATTAATTGTTGTACCAAAAAGGGGTCTGCGATGCCCCTGCGTCATTTGACTTGCAATTGATCGAACTATTCAACGAAACTATGCATATCCGTCGTAAATAATCCGCATAAAGAACTGCATTTTTCGAGGCAAATCAGTCACTCGAACAGTCGTTTAGCAGTATTGTACCTCCTTATTGATTGAGGCTGAAGTAATGATTATAAGGGAATATGAAATGTTACGTTATCATTATAAATACTTATGTAAATAAATCCCAAAAATATTTCATCTACATCCCAAGGGAAAGATACTACTCCCTCCTATTCAAAATAAATGTCGTTTTGACTTTTTTGATTCATCCATTTTGCTATGTATCTAGACATAAAATATGTCTAGATACATAGAAAAATGGATGAATCAAAAA
>CACSLK010019251.1:1423958-1437355 GCA_902706635.1 Striga hermonthica | reverse complement strand
AACCAGTTCTGGTTATGTCATTTAAGGTCATATGTCATCTTCAGTCAGTCAGTTCAGTGTAATAAATTAAGTTATCAGTTCAGTATTTTCAGTCTAGTCAGTTAGTCAGTACAGTACAAAATTTCAGTTAAACTTTCAATTCAGTCAGTTCAGTCATAATTAATCATGTCCAGTCATGTGCAGTCAGTTCAGTTCAGTTCACCAGTACCAGTTTAGTCCAGTCAGTTAGTTCAGTAAATCCAGTTTAATTATCAGTTTAGCCAATTCAATTCAATAATATCAGTTAAGTTCAATGTTAGTAAATCATGACAGTAAGTTACGCCAGTTAAGTTCAGTTTCAAATTCAGTCGGTCTATGCTAAGCCCTAGTTCATGTGAGTAAGTCCAATTAAGTCATCAGTTCCAGTTGAGCATCTTAGCAGCTATTTTAATGAATCTGAGCATAGTACTTAGTATTTGTTTATATATGTAACAGTTTGCAGATGATCAGCACTTACATTTTCAGACAGCAGTTCAGATGGGGACTCAGACTAGGTATTACATTGATTATAATTACGCTACCATGTTTGAGGTATGTATTTCATGTCATGTATCCGCTCGGAATGGTCGCCGGTCCATTCTGGGTTCTAGTGGCCTAGTCTGCCCACTAGAGTGTGCACATGGTGTTCGGCATTTTTATGCTGGCAGATGAGGTAACGGTCATGGTTCATGTGATGATTATCATTTCATGTTTATTCAGTACCGGTTTCATGTTCAGGTTATGTATATGCCAGGATCATGATATTGTTATTATTTTCACTGTTTACTTCAGTATGAGTTTCTGCGGAGCACAGTGGCTTTAGTGCTCACGCCCCACATTATTCATGTTTTCCAGGTCACAGGGTCGGAGTCGTGGAGTGAGCGGGCGTTCGGTTCAGAATTTCTGTAAATATGTATAATCATGTTTTCGCTACACTATGCTTTCCGCTACTATTACTGTTTTTGCCAAACTCAGACTCGATTTATAATCGGTGATTATATTATGCTAAACCGTTTTGTTTTCTTAAAATAACGGTTTTCAAGTAAAGTCATGTTTTACGGTAACACTCCGAATCAGTATTTCGCAAAATAAATGTTTTTATTTGGAAAAACTTTGCGAAAAATACACTCTGATTTTCATGAAATAGCGGATTGTTACAAACTCCCTCTTTATAGATGTACTAATGTTTGAATTTAAGAGATCCTTTGAGATATGTTTGAGTTTTAATTGGATTATTTGCATATGTGATGAGATTGGTTCGGTTTGGATAAACCCTTGTTTGATCTCGCATTATTTGATGGAAATCCTGTGGGAAATGGCATTTTGGTGTGTCTTGGGGCTATTCATGAAGTCTTAATCAATGAGTTATATGGCCTATATGAATTTTTAAAGCCTAGGTTGCCTCAGATTCTTGCAAAAATTATTATAAATTGTATGTTCGTCCAAACAACTTATAATTTTGAGGGTCATCTCTTGTAGGGGTGAGCAAAACCGAGCTGAAACCGAAAAACCAAACCAAACCGATGTATTCGGTACGGTTCGGTTTGGTTTTTTAAGGGTTCGGTTTTCGGTGCGGTTAAAATTTTGAAAAACCGTATAAATTTTGGTGCGGTTCGATTTTTGTCTGAATGATGCGGTTTTAACCGAACAACACTGAATATGGATTTATTTTTTTTTTCACATATGAAATATGTTAACAAGTTTGTATTGTACATATACATGCTCATTTTGGGCATTTGGTTTGGGATAACTAACATTAACAATAAATAAGCAAAGTAGTAAACAATAACAATAACAATTAAAAATTAATAACATTACATTAAAATCTAATTTCTTGCCTTAGTTTTTCACTTTCATTTCAAATTTTGGGCTTTTGGTTTGGTAATGTTGCACATTAGATGATGATGATGATGATGATGATGATGTGATGATGATGTAGCTTCATTTTATTTTAGGTGTTTTTTTTTTTTAAATTTGCGGTTAACCAAAACCGCACCGCACCGAACGGAAAATTTCGATGATGTTTCGGTTTGGTTTTTCTACATGTTTCAGTGCAGTTCGGTTTGGGTAAATAAAAAATTTTAGTTTTCCGTTTTTTGCGGTTAGGTGCGGTTTTGCACCGAACCGCACCATGCTCACCCCTAATCTCTTGTTAGGTATAGGAGTGTTGCGTTAAAATTTCAGATTTTTATTCAACCTGTAGCTATGTGAACTGAAGCATGTGTCTTTTGCTTTAAAAGTTTGAAAAGTCATATTAAATGATCGGCTCATCCAAACTGATTGAAATTCTGGGGTTTGTGTTCTTTTATTGTGATGTACATGTGGTTAAAATTTCAAGTCTAAACTCCTGCTATAGACCTATGAACAAGAAATCCTTTATTTTGTTTATCTTTTTGCAAAAGTTCGTTTATTATGTTAGGGTTCTATTTAAGGGACAATCTTTTGTGATCTGGTCCTTTTCTGAGTCTATTATGCGGTGTAAAAATTTCAATTTAAACGCTCGAGTTTATTTTAAAAAGGTTCGGTTGAGATATCCAACCGGTCAGTTGTCCCGGGGCTGCCAGTGCCACCTGCCAGGGCTGTCGGCGCCCTCCGGCCCCCCTGTTGTGCCTGTCCGCGCCTCGAGCCAATTTTAGCCCTTTTTCGTTTTCCCCGAGTTATTTGATCTGTTTGTGATCTGTTGACCCAGTTTTCCGTGCGGAGTCAATTTTTAACGTTTTCATGGTTTTTCCAAGTATAGCTTCCAAATCCAAGTGCTCCAACTTCCACAAAATTTCCATGAATTACTTAGTCGATGATGTTCAACTAATTATGAATTCTCGTAAATAATTCTAAGTGTCAAGTTAGTATATTTATAAGACTATTTTGATAAAACTGTAGGTGTCTGACGAGCCGAACTCTCGACCTACCCATGTTGTTCGAGCATTTCTCTGCTAATTTGACCAGGTGGGTCATTCTAAATTTCTATGCCATAAATTATTTATGTTTGTTGGATGGTATGATTATTGTATGCATGTGAACCTTGTAACATTCAATGTGAGCTGTATGTCCTTAGAACGGTTATCCCCGTCGATGTGAGTTGTATGTCCTTCGACGGTGACTAATGATAGGCAGTCTCCCTTAGCCTAATGATAGGCCATGCCTATATGAGCTGTATGTCCTTAGGTATGTACTCCCATTGCTGAGAGTTGTATGTCCTTCAATGGCTAATGATAGATGTGCACATGAGTATATATGTTTAGGAGATGTGATATATATGATTGATTCGTGTTCATGCTGCGACCATGACTATCTGCCTTTGTATATGATTTATGTGCATAGTGATGAGAAAATGGTTTTGCTCACTCCCATATCCCCCCTCCCCCAATTCCAGGTTGAGCAGGTAGCAGACATAGCGACGAGTGGCCGGTCTGCATTCTTGATTATTAATGTTTCCGTTTTTTATGATGAACATGTTGAACTTTCTATCAATTTTCAAATTATGAGGATTTGGAAATAATGTTTTGGGCTTGATGGATTAATTTTAAACCCGATGAGTTGTTTTGTTTGCTATGATATGAAACCTGACATTTTAGTTCATTTCGATTCCATGCCTATGACGTTTATGATATTGATTGTGTTATTTGATAATGAAATCCTTGTGAAAATCGGGTAATGAATTCCCGTGAGTTCAGACATGACTTGAACTATTTTATAAAATGTATGGTAGCGCCTTTAAATGTGTTGAAATCAGAAAATGAATTTCGAAAAATTTATTATAATTTTTAGAAAAGTCCAAAATTTTCTTTAAAATCAAAGTGAGGGGTTACAAGTTCCAAATGCATATGCCTATTATCAACCAAAGATCATAATGAAATGTGAGTTAAAAAGGAATCTAGGGACTACCTGGAGAGTCATCGTTGCTGTAAGCCTGGACAATGTTTTTTTAGAAGGGATGGCGTGCCTTCTTTTACGACTATGACATGAAAAAAGGGGAACCAATGTCTTCAAACGTGTCGGTGTTGACATGTTTGAAGTTATTTTTTTATAAGGACGAATGCAAAAAATCAAGATCGGCCAATTTATGCTGGAATAGGATTTTATTTTTTTTTTATTCCAATAAATTTTTATGTAGTATGAATCAATATGAAATGAAAAAAATTGTTTTATTCTAGTATTTTTTTTATGACAATGGCACCTTCACTTTAGTTTAGTTACATAACAAGAATTTTCTAAAATTAAAACTTTCAAAAATAATTATGTGAATAAAATTTTTTGCACCATCTCTTCGAATAATGAGTGACGTTGTATGTATACGTTTTATCTACTGGTCCAATGGTCTACTAGTCTTATGGTTTACTGGTCCAATGGTCTACTGGTCTAATGGTTTACTGGTCCACTAGTCTACTAGTCTAATTGTCTAATGGCCTAAAAGTCTAATGGTCGAACACGGGCGAAGCACGATCGACCCATGGTCGATACGTTCGACCCACAATAATGGTCGAACACGGGAGCGGGCTGATGGAGGCTCGACCGACTCGAGTGGTCCAGCAGGCCAAGTCCAGGGGCAGTGATGCTGTAAAGGGCGAAAGGGATTGAATGTCAACCCATATAGCCCGACATCGACCGAATCACATTTGGTCGATAGATAGTCGGGGACTTATTGGCTCAGAGGGAGTCCGTACTACTAAGTACTATATATATGCGTTATGTGTCACAGCTACAGGGGTAAGATCTCTCATTATCACTTTCACTATCGCAATTTATTGCTCCGAACTCTCTCTATTCGGCTATACTGACTTGGGCATCGGAGGGTTTTGCGCTGGAGTAATTCCGGTGCTTTGCAGGTACCGATGAACTCAAGTGCAAGGACTGAAGAACACCCACCGACCTACCATGCAACCCGAGGAGGACCAGGCGAGGAACCGGAGTCATTCGTCTTGGACATTATCAAATTGGCGCCGTCTGTGGGGACTCTAGCTCAACCGGTGTTGATCTGGCAGTACCTCATACATAACAACTGGAAAGTAAGCGGGGGAGCATGGATTGAAGAAGATGGTGAAGGAAAGAAAGCATGAGCACGCGGGGAAAGACAACCCATGGTTGCACAAGTGTCCTGTAGGTGACCCCAGCCCCGCTACCCGGCGGCCACTGAAGTTGTCGGAAGCAGCCGCAAATAGCCCATCGCAAGCAGGTGCAATGGAGACACCGACAAGGCCGAGCACGGGCTTACTACGTCGTGGGGCATGCGAAGAGGAAGTGCAGCCCCAAGAAGAGACGACGGAGGGGACTGGCGCAAATGTTCAGCTTCTCATCCCAGAGCAAACCATGCAAGTTACGCCTAGCGCGTTGGAGAGGAGGATAACAATGCAACCAGTAGCTCGGTGGTACTCTCACCACAAAAAAAAAAGTTCAGTTGGTAAGTGAAAAGGGGAGACAAAAATACACCTCGCGGAGGGGAAGAAGAAGATAGTTAACGGCTACATAGCCGGTCCGTGGGAGCTGGGACACCTGAGATGGCGTTCCGGCGAAGAGCCATCTAGAACACCCACCCCAGAAGCCAGACGCGAAGCGATAATGGAGATATGAACACCCAATATCTCAACGGCGATGGGCGGAAGAGAAGGTGTGCCGAGAACAACGTGGAAGACACATCAAGAAGAGACAAGACCTTACAGAGAGAAGGACAGAGGGGAATGACAGTGAACTCCCAGAACCAAACTAGCACCCGTAAACCATTGTTGCCCATCACCAGCCTGGGGTTAGAGAGGCTGATTGTGGAGGCTACAACAACGCTCACTTTGCAAACTCCTCCTAACGCAGGAGTAACAGTCCGATCTAGGGAACAACACATGGCAACAGTGCCATCCATGGAGTAGAATGTAGCACCAGTTCTATCCGTGGAGCAGCACGTACCTCCAGTTATGTCCATGGAGCAGCACGTAGCACTATCTCGATCCATGGAGTAACATGTAGCACCAGTTCGATCCATGGAGCAGTACGTAGCACCCCGAAATGACGACGATGGGCCTGAACGGTTTATCCACTTACTGGAGCCCATAAATCGGGCCATGAGAGATCCCATGTTAGAGAAAATGGTAGCACAATTGCATGACCAACTCAAGTCGTAAGGGAACTTCGAGGTAGGTAGATCTCTCACGCATCGACCTCTCACGCATCGGTCTCTTATGCGTCGACCTCTCACGCATCGACACCACGTGTCAAACTCTCTTGTGTAGATCTCTTGAGCTACGCGCTCGACCTCCTTGACGCGGTCAACCCTCGCTTGCTCGACGCTATCGCCTTGGTCGACCCTCGTGTGGTGCTTAACCTCGCTGAGCTCGACACCGCGTGATCGTCATCGACCTGTTGGGCTCTGTCTCGTATGCATCCATTTAAGTGAAGCTCCTCGTATGCATCGATCGACGCTCGTGCGAGCTCCTCTCGCACGGTCCTGTTGGGCATCCCGTCCACTCCCACGTCTCATATCTTAACTCAAGGTCATTGCGTCCTCAGGTTCAAAAGGGTCGATGGCAACATCTTCATCACATGCCCCTGACTAGAGCGACGTCCAGCTCGTAAGGTTGATGGAAAAGTTACCCCAGGTCATTGCACCCGCAAGACCCTACATGGCCGTCTTCCGCTACCCAAGGTGTTCGCCAAGAACATTCGAAATGCTAGAGCTGCACGGTCTTCTATATAGACACCAAGCAGAGGAACGCGTGATTTTCGCGACACCTACAGGTAACCTTAAAATAGTTGAAAACTATGTTGGCGTGGCCAAATCACTATTTAATGCTTCTCTTTTATGTACTTGGTGGCATGCTCACGAGTTGTTTGGCATAATGCCTGAGTGAAAAAACAATTTATAACTTGCGAATAATTCGTAGACTATTAGGTGTCATTCAAAGGTGTGGGGAGAATAACATGTCATTAGCATTGTTGAAGCTTGAATACTAATCATGATATAGCCTATTGCTTCCGATTGTTAAAGCTGAATAAATTTGCGTACATGGGAAAATAAATTTCGGATAATCATGACTAAAACTTAGGGGATGATTGAGAATCCACTAAATGTGTTGTCGTAGAAGTGTCCAATGATATTGACTCTAGGTTTGTTCACCTACCGTTTGTTGCATGAAGTCCAAACAATTATGTGAACTTCATTCGGACAGACTGCATGATCGCTTGCCGCAGGACAATTTTTGTGTTCTGGCTTGTTATGTTTGAAGCCTGCCTTTATCTTTTATATGAGAGAATTTATCAATATCATTCACAATTTACGAGGCATCTCATTTCTTGTGTATGTCCTAATTTGAGGATATTATAATAGTAATGTTCAGTTTCTCATCTTTCTTGTCACTTTGAGCCTTGGGGGTTTACATGAAGAGATCGAATTGGTATATGCATCATGCATCACTTACAAACATTTTCAAGGCCCCTCAGGTCAACAAGAAGCTCTACAGCTAGGTCACCTGGGGTAAAAGTTTTCAAGGTCCCGCAGGTCGACCAGAAGCTCTATAGCTAGGTCACCTGGGGTAAAAAGTTTCAAGGTCACGCGGGTCGATCAAAAGCTCTAAGGCTAGATCACCTGGGGCAAGAAGTTTCAAGGCCACACGGGTCGATCAGAAGCTTTAAGGCTAGATCACTTGGGGCAAGAAGTTTCAAGGCACAAGCTTCTGATCAACCTGGGGCCAGAAGTTTCAAGGCCACAAGCTTCTGATCAACCTGGGGCCAGAAGTTTCAAGGCCACACGGTCGACCAAAAGCTCTACAGCTAGATCACCTGGGGTAAGAAGTTTCAAGGCCACACAGGTCGACCAGAAGCTCTATAGCTAGGTCACCTGGGGTAAAAGTTTTCAAGGCCCCGCAGGTAGATCAGAAGCTCTAAGGCTAGATCACCTGGGGTAAGAAGTTTCAAGGTCACGCAGGTCGATCAGAAGCTCGAAGGCTAGATCACCTGGGGCAAGAAGTTTCAAGGCCACGCGGGTCGATCAGAAGCTCTAAGGCTAGATCACATGGGTAAAAAGTTTCAAGGCCCCGCGGGTAGATCAGAAGCTCTAAGGCTAGATCACCTGGGGCAAGAAGTTTCAAGGCCACGCGAGTGGATTAGAAGCTCTAAGGCTAAATCACCTGGGACAAGAAGTTTCAAGGCCACGTGGGTCAATCAGAAGCTCTAAGGTTAGATCACCTGGGGTAAAAAGTTTTAAGGCCACGCGGGTCGATCAAAAGCTCTAACACTAGATCACCCGGGGCAAAAAGGTCCAAGGCCACGATGGTCGATCAGAAGCTCTAAGGCTAGATCACCCGGGGCAAATGGTTTAAGGCTACGAGGGTCGATTAGAAGCCTTCGGGCTACACAATCTGGGGCAAAGGTGTTTAGGGCCATAGGGTCGACTAGAAGACTTAAGGCTAAGTCACCCATGTCTTATCCGTCAAGGCCAAAGGGTCGACTAGAAGCTTTAAGGCTAAGTTACCCAAAGCATATCCGTCAAGGCCAAAGGGTCGAATAAGAGCCTTAAGGCTAAGTCATCCATGTCATATCTGTCAAGGCCAAAGGGTCGACTAGAAGCTTTAGGGCTAAGTCACCCAAGGCATATTCGTCAAGGCCAAAGGGTCGACTAGAAGCATTAAGGCTAATTCAACCATGAAATATACGTCAATGCCAAAGGGCCGACTAGAAGCCTTAGGGCAAAGCTCGACGGTGGAATAGTTCGCGCAATAGTTTTTCAAAGCCATGTGGGTCGATAAAAAGCCTTAAGGCTTGATCATCCGCGCAATAGTTTTGCTTGATGATCATAATTGAAAACAATAACCCCAAGAGACAGCACGGGCGACCCATTGCCAATGCGGTCGCCCTACACAACACACAAATGGCACGGAGAACTCGCGACGTCGGCACGACCGATATAGGGTCGACACCAAAGGCCCGTTGTCGACAAATGTTCGACATGGCCGGCTCACGGTCGACGTGACGGTCGTAATGACTGGATAATGGTTGACACATCGAACAGCGATCGAACCGTGGGCGACACGACCAACTGGGGTCGATACCGGTGCCCACGATCGACACGACCGACTGGAGGTCGATACTAGTGGCCCACGGTCGACAAGTGGTTGACACCGACTAGATGAGGGTCAACACGTTGACCGGTAGATGACCGAGGTACAACTAGAACGGTTTGTGATCGACTCGTGGTCGACACAATCAACTGGGGTCAACACCGTTACCCACGGTCGACATGACAAATGGAAGATGATACCGGCGGTCCACGCTCAACAAGTGGTCGACACGACCTATGGAGGGTCGACACGTCGTTCGGCGATCGACCGAAGGGTACCGCGATCGGTTCGCGATCGACATGGTGGTTTGCACGTGTTTGACCCACGGATGAAGCGGTCCACCCGAAGGCAACACAGATGACATGTTCGCCCCTATATGGTCGCACCATTCAAGGTAGTCGACCGACACAACGCTGTCGATCCGCGTGAGGATCTCGACCCGTGCGATGTGGTCGACCCACACAAGGTGGTTGCCCCGAGCGATGACTTCGACCCGCGCGATGTGGTTAACCCACGCAAGGTGGTCGCCGCGCGCGTCCTTCGCCTCGTTTGATATGGTCGACGTACGCAAGGTGGTTGCCCTGCGCGGTCATCGTCCCCCTGCGATATGGTCGACCCACGCGATATCTTCGCCCCCCCGATGTCACGGCCCCGCGCGGTCTTCGCCCCGCGATGTCGTCGTCCCCCCGCGCGATATGGTCGAACCACGTAAGGTGGTCACCCCGCGCGATGTCTGCGCCCCGCACAATGTAGTAGCCCCGCACGATAGGGTCGACCCACGCAAGGTGGTCGCCCCATGCAATGTCATCGACCCTCTCAAACACGGTTGACCTTATCGACATGGTCGATACTATGGTCGACGGGTGACCCGCGTGTAAAGTGAACATGATCGACTCACACGGCGCACAACCCTCGCGTGGAGGGTCTAAATAGTCAGCTTACCTGGTAGGAGCTTGACCCACGCAACCAACACCCGATGTGGGCACATGATCGACACATAAGGCTCACGCCCGACCATTGAGGTAGCGCGGTCGACACCCTCAACGATTGACTCAATCAACCACACACGATTGACACCCTTGATAACTAGCACATCAAGTAGCGTGCTTATCTGAAAATTGTCTACGTCGATTAGAAGCTCATAGGCTAGATCGAGCAGCGTGTATATCTGAAGAGTCGCTACGTCGATCAGAAGCTCTTAGGCTAGATCGAGTAGCGTGTCTATCTGAAGAGTCGCGACGTCATTCAGAAGCTCTAAGGCTAGCTCGAGTAGCATGTATATCTGAAGAGTCTCTACCTCGATCAGAAGCTTCAGGGCTGGTCGAGTAACATGTCCATCTGAAGAATCGTTACCTCGATCAGTAGCATGTCTATGCATAGAACCAGTGCGGATGATCCTTTTGGGCATGTTGTATACATCTTTTATGAAGTACATATTCAGGTGGATATCGTGTGCTCTTAGGCGTTTTAAAGTACTTTTTTTGACGATTATATCTCGGTTGTCTCGGCGAGTTGCTTCATGGATGATATATGTGATTTGACGATTGCAGTCGTTTGTTTCGACGATTATATGCGTTTGTTTACTATTTACAATAAAAGCTTCAAACGTTGAGCTGAAACTTGACGATAGATCGATCCGAAGCCCGAGGCTAGATATACTCAACAATTGGAGCCAAATAGTTCTAAGCTTGAGGGCTAGATCGATTTCATGGACGGGACTATATCGAATCTTAGCTAAAAGCTAGATCGATTTCATGGTCGGGAGTAGATCGAATCGTAGCTAAAGGTTAGATCGATTTCATGGCAGGGAGAAGACCGATTCGTATCTAAAATCTAGATCGGTTTCATAGCTCAAGGATAGATTCATACGAGGCTCGGGGGTCGAATCTCAAGGATAGATTTAAGCTCGAGGATAGATCCTTATAGCACGATACTCGGCGACCAACTGAGCTTCCTCCAGCTGTCTTCTGAGGATGGACACCCCAAAGGCTGACGCCTCAAGAGTCGACGACCTCAAGGGTAATAACCTCAAGGGTCGACACCCCAATGGTCGACAACCGCGCGCCTCAAGGGTCAATGATCGATACCTCAAGGGTCAACTCCTCAAGGGTCAACGCCTTGAGGATCGACACCCCAAAGGCCAACGCCTCAAGGGTCGACGACCTCAAGGGTAGATAATCTCAAGGGTAAATTACCTCAAGGGTCGACACCTCAAGGGTAGATAACCTCAAGGGTCGACCACCTCAAGGGTAGATAACCTCAAGGTTCGACGCCTTAAAGGTTAAGGGTCGATACTTTAAGGGTCGACACCTCGAGGGTCGGCGCCTCCAGTGGTAGTTATGCTTACACAGGTGAAATATACCCGTATATTCATAAATCGGGGGAAGTAGTAGTTGATATGGGATAAAGCCCCATGAATCGGGCCAACCGAGGCATGACCTGAACTGGGATCGAACCACACCAAGTGCCGACCTCACACCTAGCGTCACGCTCTGGATCGAACACACTAGGTACCGATCCTTGCAACACCCTTGAACTGGGATAGATCCTTACAAGGCGAGGGTCGAAACCCGAAGTATGAAACACATCATGGGCAAGAAGGTCGAAATCTCAAAGGACCATGCGTCGAGCACACAACATCAAGGACCACAGGGGTCGCAAAAGATCGACACCACGCGGGTCGAACACCACGCAGGTCGACACCACGCGGGTCGAACACAGCGAAGGTCGACTTTACGTAGGTCAACAGTACACAGGTTGACGCCACGCTGGTCGAAGGCCATGTAGGTCGATACCACGCGAGTCGAATACTACGAAGGTCGACACCACGCAGGTCGACACCGCGAAGGTCGACACGACGAAAATAGATATGTCACAAGTCGACGCACCACGTCACAACGTATTGCGTCATGAAAAAAAATTGAGCTCCGACACCCCAAGCGTAAGGGTCGATCACCGACACTTTGAATGCGAAGCTCGAGCTCCGGCACCGCGAGTGTCGAAGTCGAACTCAGGCTCCTCAGACACGAGGTTCGAGCCCGGACACCTTGAGCACGAAGGCCGAGTTCCGACAACTCGAGTGCGGGGGTCAAGCTCCAACACCTTAAGCACTAAGGATGAGATCCGGCGTGCAAGCTAAATCCACTGATACATAATCCGTACACAAAAAAAAAGACCGAGTATTTACGATTCTATAGGAATAATATCTGTACACTCGTAAATAGGTGGGAGTAGGTGATAGGGATTATAATACCGACTCGATCTAACCGGACAAAGACCCATGAGATGGAGGCCAAGAAAGCCTACCCGGTCATTAGACTTTACCTTCTGGTCCAATGGTCTATTGGTCCACTGGTCTACTGGTCTACTGGTGCAATGGTCTACTGGTCTAATGGTCTACTGGTCTAATGGTCTACTGGTCCACTGGTCTACTGGTCTAATGGCCTAAAGGTCTAATGGTCGAACACGAGCAAAGCACGATCGACCCATGGTCGATACGTTCGACCCACAATAATGGTCGAACACGGGAGTGGGCCGATGGAGGCTCGACTGACTCGAGTGGTCGAGCGGGCTGAGTCCAGGTGCAGTCACGCTGTAAAGGGCGAAAGGGATTGAGTGTCGACCCATATAGCCCGACATCGACCGAATCACATTTGGTCGATAGATAGCCGGGGACTTATTGGCTCAAAGGGAGTCCGTAAACTAAGTACTTTATATATGCGTTATGTGTCACAGGTACATGGGTAAGATCTCTTATTATCACTTTCACTATCCCACTTTATTGCTCCGAACTCTCTCTATTCGGCTATACTGACTTGGGCGTCGGAGGGTTTTGCGCCAGAGCAATTCTGGCGCTTTGCAGGTACCGGCGAACTTAAGTGCAAGGACTGAAGAACACCCACCAACCTACCATGCAACCCGAGGAGGATCAGGCGAGGAACCGGAGTCATTCGTCTTAGACATTATCACTTATAATCATTGCTTAACTGTTGCATAATTTATTTAGTAATGTATCCACACTTGCTAGGTGAAAAAAATTAAATTATTAAAAGCGTGAGAAACTTAATATACGAAGTAGGTGAAAAAGACTATTTTCCATGATTTTGAAAACAAAATCGGACCAGCCTGTAACCTGTTCATCTGGAAACCAAACAGTACACTGATTAGGTTTGATATGTAAAACCGTTGGGGTCTAAAATCGGTTAAAACCTGTTTGGACCGGTTGAAAAGCAATAAAACCATAAATCATTGCCGGTTTCTGCAGCCGAGTAACTCAGTTTTGAGCTTTGGATTATGTTGCCAATCAACTACAAGGTTATCAGTTTTTTTTTTTTTTTT
>CACSLK010019251.1:1379150-1394958 GCA_902706635.1 Striga hermonthica | reverse complement strand
TAATAATAATAATAATAATAATAATAATAATAATAATAATAATAATAATAATAATAATAATAATAATAATAATAATAATAATAATAATAATAATAATAATAATAATAGGTATCTTGGAGAATAAGTTATGAATTAAATATTACTATAAGAGATCTTGTCTTGTTGGACAAGTTGAGAATAAGGTTTAGGAGTCTTATTTAAAGGGTTCTTCATCTATTGTCTTATTCAGTTGATTATTGAAAGAAAATATGAATTGATTGTGAGTTTTATCAATAGAGTATCTCGTTTATCCTTCTCATTCGTACGCTTCCCTACATAATGCAGTCAGTACGATTCGCTATGTCGCCAGGACGACATGATGCCGCAAACAAAGGACGTGATCCAACCTTCAATGATCAGTTTCAACAGATCGACTACTGATTTCAACAGTTGCACATGCGTTTCATGGATTGGTTTGCAGATCTTTCGACGGGGATCGAGGATTTGTGTTTGGCGCTTAATAATGTGGTATGGAATTTGCAGATGAACCATGCTGCCAGCGACCGGGGTGTGCGCGGAGAGTTGACAGAGGAAGTGGAGGCCATGGTCCAGGCAGGGCGCCCCGTCGGCGATCTCCAAAACCGCTGTCCGGCGAGAAGACCATCTCGGAGGTGGATCCCTTCGGAGAGTGGCCGCCTACGCCCGTCGAGACTAAGCTCGTTGTTGTACACGTCGACCAAGATGTGCGGCAACATAGTGCGACTTTTGAGGAAGATGACGGGCTATTTTACGACGGTCCGCCTATTTTCGATGAGGAGCCTCCGGTGACGGAGACATATTTTTGCGGCAATATGGGTCCCGCGTGTGACATCGTAGAAGTTGAGCCTTTGACGGGGATGTGGTTATTCAAACCTGATGTTTAGAGTATTTTGGCTAACGATGGTTTGTCGGAGTTGAAGCCGTGACTCAATAACTGGTAGGCCATTTTCCGGTTGCCTATCGTGAAGTCTCCCAACGATGGGAGGCTTGGCCGTAGTTATGAATTTGAGCGCGGCGAACGATGTGGTATGTTTTGTGTTAATTCAGCAGTGTGAGTTATGTGTATAGAGGCGTGTACATGTTCCCTTGCAGCAGTTCACTCCTTGCCCAAGAATATGTTTACCTTCGAGGTTGTTGGGCGACCCTCAACCTTCGTGTTCGATCGGAGAAAACGTCGGGCTATTCCTGTTACGATGACGTCCCCAACTAGAACGAGTCAGATTTGAGGGCGAATCTTGCTCAACTGAGGAGGAATGATGCCTAATAATAATAATAATAATTATTTTTATTATTATTATTATTATTATTTTTGTTGTTGTTGTTGTTGTTGTTGTTATCATTATTACCATTATTATTATTAGGTATCTTGGAGAATAAGTTATGAATTAATATTATTATAAGAGATCTTGTCTTGTTGGACAAGTTAGAAATAGAGTTTATGAGTCTTATTTAAAGGGCTCCTCATCTATTGTTTTATTCAATTGATTATTGAATGAAAATATAAATTGATTGTGAGTTTTATCGAGAGAGTATCTCGTTTATCCTTCTCATTCGTACGCTTCCCTACATCAATATTACATACATATCTATATAACATATAAAATTTATTTGCATTTGTGCATGTGCACATGATCTAATGTTATATTTACCTAATAAATAAAATCTATTTAATTTTACCTAATAAATTTTACCTCATTAAATTTTAGTCTTAATAGATGATAGAGAAGAGAGAGAAAAAATAAAAAGTTAATGGTGTATTGATGTGTAATTAAGTAGGAGGACAATCTGACAACTTTCTGAACACAAAAACCGTTACAATTTAATAATATTATTATTATTATTATTGTTGTTGTTGTTGTTGTTGTTCTTGTTGTTGTTGTTGTGGTTGTTGTTATTGTTGTTTTTGTTGTTATTATTATTATTACATTATCCACTATCCCATTAATGATAAATATTTTTTTGCACTTTTTTTTTGGTTAATTAAGACAAATATTGTTACATATTAGATTAATTGAACAATAATTATATTTTTATTGTATCATATAATAGTTATTATTATAATTAGTAATTATATTTTAGACTAAAAGATATATGAAAGTTACATAAACATACAAATATTGTAAAAATTTTTTGTTCAAATTATCTATTCTGAAATCAATATTATATTTTTTAGTCGATTAAGCGATAACGTCATAATAAAATTTCTTAAAACCACATAAGCAATTGTTATAATAAGTTTAATATTTTTCAGCTAATCAGTTGGTCATGATCCCTCAAAACTACAAAACACATTATTTATTACATTTTATGCAATCAATATAGTGATTCATCTGAAATCAAATCATTATGTACTATTTATTTGAAACAATGATCAAATTTTATAACATAATGTCATTATCTAACTTATAATTTAATATTATATGCACAAATTTAATTTATAATATTCTGTGTTTAAAATATAATATCATTATCTAACTTATGATTTTAATATTATATCCGTGTATGACTTATAATATTTTATTAATATTTTTGTAAATTCACAGGGTTAGTGGGATGTGAACATAAATTGTTAATATTTATGTATGAATGGTGTTAACTAATTGAAAAGTCCTTAGCAAATCAATATATTTTGCGGTTAGCACGATTGGCGGATGTGTTGATAAGGATTAGATAACATATTTAAAAGGTGTTTGGACATATTTAAAAGGTGCTTGGAATAGAAGGTACTCGATTGTTTAGCCATGATATATCCTTCATCTCCAACACTTAGTTTTAGGTTGTACGAGCATGTTATGTCATGGTGTTTGGACATATTTAAAAGGTGCTTGGAATAGGAGGTACTCGATTGTTTATCCCCTGATATATCCTTTGTCTCAAACAGTTATTTTTAGGTTGTACGTGCATGTTATTATGTCATATTTGATCGTCAATGCTTGCTTATGCCCCCTAAAAATATGAAATTTGAAACTGAAAAATAAAAAAAAGGGAAATAAAAAATAGTTTACTTGTGATATGAGATATCGTATCGGGTGAAATAGACCTTGTAAACCAGCCAACCGTGTAGGGTACACCAGTTGGTTAAACGGAGCTACAGGCAGGTCGAACTGAGATCGAATGAGCTACAGAAAGAAGAGTGCTTAGGAGGAATTCCAACCTAGATTGGAGAAGCTTGTGGAGTAGAATTAGGATTCGTTAGCCTAATGGGATAAGCTGATATTTAACACCTCATTTAGGTCTCTAATGGAGCCTATAAATACACCATGTCCCAACCTCTTGAAGTACAATTCTGCTGGCCGCTTTTTCTTCTACATACAAGAGAGAGATAACATTCTTCGAGAGTTAGGGAGATTCGATTAATCGCTCCACCAAGATTACTCAAAGTAGGTGTTTTAGGTAATCCATTAGAAGGCTATTGGGTAATATTTATTCGAACCTTCTATCTCTATTTTCGGCCACCATACACCGTCGACAGCCGCCGTCCGTCGCTGCCGACCACCGCCGGAAATCGCCACTATCGCCCTCAGTCGTCGGAGTTCACCCTTGCCCAGCTGCAGTGCAGCCACGTGCACTGGCAAGCTACCGCGCCCAGGAACGCCGCACGAGAAGCCCAAATTGTTTGCTTGCTCGTGTTGCACCACCGCTGCTCGTCGTCCGTCGCGCCCTATCCCAGCACGAGAACCAGCATGCGCTCCCAGTCCACGCGCATCCAGGAGACTTGTCGCGCACGCCCGCGTGTTCCCAGACGCGCGCTCCTAGTCCGCCGCAGCGTAGGAGACCTGCGTCGCATGCGTTCGACTTCCCCGCTTGCCACTCGCACCTACTCCATCATCCATGCGTCACGTGTACGACGTGCATCACGAGAGATCTACACCCGTCCGTGTGTTCCCGCCAGCCGCGCGTCCTTCCCAGCGCCCTACGCGCACACGCCTGAGTCCGCGACTGCTACCAGCGTCCCCGACAAGCGACCAGCTCTTGCCCGCGCTGCTACCCGTTCGCGACCTGCCAGCGACCGTCACTCGCGATCGAGCCGTTGTGAGTCCTGACCCGACACCGAGGCCACGCGAGCCTGATTTCGTGCTTCATTCAACAAATCCATTAGGATCGAGTAAAGGCCAAATCCGTTAGCCCATCGGATTATGGTGTTCTGACGAACTTCATCAACGACAATCAGATTCGGCTCCCAGTCGGCAAAAATTTTAAAAGCTAATGTCCATATCCTAACTATAGATTCTGTTACGTTAGGATTTATTTTGATAAGTTCAATACTGTGCACGTTGTTGACGTTCCTAATAGAACCCAACAACTGGTATAAGAGACCAGGTTTTATTCAACTTTGTGCACAATTTGTATTTGGACTTGTCTGTTTACATGAATTATTTGCGTATGGACGCAGCGACATAATAGATTAAAAATTGCAATAACTTTTTGCAGGTGATTTTGAATCCGACTATTGTGGCCCGTATGTATAGATTTTAATTCATGTTTGAATGTATGCTGTTTTATAAGCCTCAGACATGTCGAAAAGTTTTTGGGTTGGTGAGTGCTTGTAATAAATTATTCGCGTTGTGGGACACCGCATAGTTTACTGCTTTCATAGAAAACTCATGTACGATTCATGCGCGGGTCATAGGATGAATTGTGTAAATGTTCTTTTATAATATTGATTATTATCTGTCGGTGGGGCGAGGCGATAAACACGTACACGGATGCTATGGTGATGATCCAATGACGACTTTCCTGGAGACGACCAGTTCAACATGGAGAGTGGGAGCCACTGCAAAAGGGGAGTTCCAATACCTGAATCGGAGGACACATTCAACAAAGGACATGATTGTGCTTCTCGGTAACATTGGAAATTGATTAAATGTCCATGATAGTTGGATTATAATTCGTAGTTTATTATTGCCTATTAATCATGCATGTTCTTATGTGATTTGTTTGCTTATGTGCAAATTGATTCATTAGGAGCATGTTTAGGAAAATCCCGTAAAACAAAAAATTATATTAAGTGTGTAATGAGTTGAAATAAATAGCATCCAAGGCCTCCATTATAGGTTTGTCAGTGAAGTGTTTTAAATCGAGCTCAAAGGACGTTTTATTTCACATTTCACAAGGACAAATCTCCTTTGGGATGTGTATAGTGAGCTATTTCAAAAGCGTACGAGTCACGTAAAGGTGGACCCTCGTTTTTCTTGCTATCGTCTATTTCTATTTTTTTTTTTTTTTTGAAATATTATACAAATGTTTACTTATTATTTTATGTGAGTAAACACCAATCTTGTTTTTTTTTTTTAAAAAAAAAAACTCATTTTAATGGTGTTATGAGTTCTGTTAATCCTACGACATAATTTGATAATTTTATAACATCTAAGTCACAAATTGAGAAAAAAAAATCTTTCAGGCCCTATTTGATAGTTTACTCATCTTTCGCTCTTGTATTGAAAAAAATCCTATTATTTTTTCCGTTTCGAATTAATATATAGTTAGACATAAAATTAAAAAAAAAAAAACATTTTTCAAAAAATCAACTGAAAAAAAAAAAAAAATTATGTGGACCGAAAAATTCCAAATATAATGGATTGCTCCACTATAAATGCGGTCTTAAATTATAGTCTTTCTGTCTCTCACACAAACAAACAATATGGGGTTAGTAAAAAATCTGCACATGAACAAAGGAGAAGGTGAAAACAGCTATGCCAGAAATTCCATAGTACAGGTCCGTACACCTACATACAACACCCAAATAATTAACAATTCAACAACTTTTTTTTTTTTTAAAAAAAAAATCTTTTGATTTTTCCAGAAAGAAATAATAGAATTCAGTAGCTCAGTAATGGAGGAATTGGTGGCGGATTCCCTGCGCCGGACCGCGCCGGAAAGCATGGGGATAGCGGACTTGGGCTGCTCGTCTGGCCCGAACACGCTAATTGTGGTGAAGAAGATCATAAACGCGGCCCACTCAGCGAGCTTGCAGATGGGCTCAAAACTGCCGGAGCTTAGGATATCGCTGAACGACCTTCCGGGCAACGATTTCAACAGCTTGTTTATGTCGTTGGACGAGTTTTACGGCAGCCTTAAAGACGAAAAAGGCGTAGGGTTCGACCGATGTTTCGTTTGTGGTGTCGCCGGCTCTTTCTACCGGAGACTCTTCCCTAAGAGGAGTCTTCATTTTGTTCACTCTTCATCTAGTCTCCATTGGCTCTCTCAGGTTACTCTTAATTACTGTGCTTGCCATGTACTTCATTTGGTGTGTTTATTATAAGTAGGAAATTGGCCCAAAAACCAATTTGTTTATGTTTGGTTCGGTTCGATGATTCAGAAATTTTAATTTAGAAACCAACTGAAAATCGAAGATTATTTAAATCAAATTTTAATAACCGTATTAATAATCGATGATTTGATTTGGAAGATTTTTTATTTTATTTTATTTTAATTTTTGTCAAACATCATATTAGAAACTGTTCGAATCAAGGGTCGTTTATATGTGAGATCTTCTAATTATTGAATTGGAATAAGAAAATAAAACTATTGATTTGATTGTGTTATTAAAAAAAAATTAATATTTAATTATAATGAAATATCGATTTTTTTTTTTTTATTTTATCTTTTATGTTTCTTTAATCTTATTAAATGAATTATTTTTGAAGCATCCTTAAATAACAAGAAAAATATAAATGGATAAAAGTTTTAGTTAGGTTATATTTGTAAAATCTAGTGGTTAAATTTGAAATACTGATGAAATATAAATAAATTTTGGATTTTTTTTTTTTTTTTGTATTTTTCATATCATTTTATATAGTAAGATATATGTAATATTAAATTTATGTGAAGTTTAGTTGCAACAACTATATGTTGTTATTTCACTGTTATATGAAAATATCCAAATAAATAACTGAGTAAAAATGGCATAAAACAAAAAGACAAGACACATTAAAGTTATAATTCTGATATTAATTTTGTTCTTTGATTTTGTACGACATTAGACGGTTTGGTTAGATCGTTGGTTCAAATATTTTTAAAATCTCCATAATTGTGTCGATTAGTTTTTTTGTTGAAAAAAAGATGAACGATTATTTCTCGTTTCAGAGTAATTTCTTTTTATATGTTAGAACAATTCGATACTTTTCGTCTCTCGTGTTAAATCTTGACATAAACTTGATCATTGCACTGATTACTTTTAAGTTCAATTTTGAAATTTAGTTAAAATAAATAGTTGAAATGTATTACCATAATTTCATATTAATTATTTACTTTTGAAAATATGAATTACTTTTGATAACTATTACGTATATCGATAAATGTGCAGATAGATCTTATGTTTTAAACCTAATAAGTCATTATTTTATAAAATTTTAACTACAAAATATGTATCTCAAGTTTAATATTATTAGATAGATGGTTAATTTAATATATTCTACTGATATTAATGATCCTAATACAACACAAATTTTCACAAATAATTTTATTTATAGAAACGAGGTTGGGTAAAATCATGGGTCGGTTCAAGGCCCGTGGTCAACGAGCCTGATCGGGCCGTTTTAGGCCGTGGACATGTCTGACGTTAATATATGTATTTACACATCGAAATGCAGGTCCCACCAGCCCTAGACAAGAACTCAGACAAACATATGAACAAAGGAAAGATTTACATATCACAGACAAGCCCAGATTGCGTGTCGAAGGCTTACTTGGCCCAGTTTCAGAAGGATCTCATGGATTTTCTAAGATGTCGGGCCCAAGAGATAGTGGGCGGCGGCGGTATGATGTTATCGTTAATGGGCCGTGTCTCGCCCAATGCCTCTGCTGAAGTGGGCTGCTACCAGTGGGAACTGCTCGCTCAAGCTCTCGTGTCCATGGTCCCTCAGGTGCATATATATATGTAATTAAGTAGGATTAAGGAATAATGTTAATAATAACAATAATAATAATATAAAAAGAAAGAAACAAAAAAATGTAGACTGAAATTTGTATAGCAAATTGTAGGCCTACTTTTATTTGTTTAACTAATTAGTTTTTGTGGACTTTGTAGGGAATTGTCCGGGAGGAGGATATCGACTCTTTGAATGTTCCGTATTACGCGCCGTCACCTAAAGAAGTAAGAGATATAATCCAGGAGGAGGGTTCGTTCGTCATCAATCATTTAGAGGCGTTCGAGATCAATTGGGATGAAGGAACCGAGCGCGAGTGCCACGACTACGAGCTCCGAAAATCATCGAGAGGCCATCGAGTGGCCAAGACAATTAGGGCTGTGGTGGAACCAATGTTCGAGTCCCATTTTAGAAAAGGTCTCATGGATGAGTTATTTGCTAGGTATGGTCAATTGGTCGACGACTATTTTTCTAAAACTCAGCCAAGGTATATAAATCTAGTCATTTCAATGACGCGAAAAGATTAAGCCAAATAATGATATGTAGAAGCAGATAATGCTCCTTTACCCACTGTAGGAACATGTTAATATGTCCACCGGTTATGTGGCATGCACACATTGATGATGTTAATATGTTCAAAAATACATCACTAGTGAGTGCATGCCACATAAACGGTGGGCATATTAATATGTGGCCACCGTGAGTAGATGAAATGTTGAAGCACGCATAATTAATGGGACGGACAATTATTTAAGATTATCAATGATTTTTAACTATTTTTATTGTTATATTGTTAAAATAAGGTCCACCATTTTGGCTTTTTATTATTCCCCGACTAGATTAAGGCACTATGCAATTATGCCATGCCATCCACATAAAAGTCAAACAGATGATTAAAATTATGGCTTCAAGTGTTTCGGCATTATGGAACATGGAAAGATCGCAATAAACTGAATATGTGTATAAATCAAGCAAGACACCAATTTTGAGGATTGACTGTGGCAATCGGTAAGGATATGATTTCTCCAAAATTTTATTATGATAGATATAACTGAGTATTTTTGGGATGTGATCTTCAAGAGATCATACATATATTGTATATGGGGAAAAATAGTTGTGATTGTAATGTAATAGTCGTGATTGACCTTGTTATACTTTATTTTTCTGGATTTGGCTTGCTTCTTTTGGACTCAAGGGTCAATATTTATACACGGAAAAAGGTGATAACGCATTAAATGCGGAGTGCCTGTTTGGACATAGGATTGCGCCGTGTGTTTTCATGCAAAAGTTTATGGGACAACTTGGGCAATGCTATCAACTTTATCAGTGAGCATTCATATGGTAAAGGTGATCTACAGTCTTCCCTGGTAAGTTTGCGCGGGTGATCGGCATGTCGATCGGATGATCAACAATCTTAATTGTGTCTGTTTGGGTCGTCGGCAGGATGATTTCTGTGTGATGGGTCTTTTCCGTCTTATTCGCTAAAATTTGAATGTGGGCCATGTCTTCTATGTGTTCTGATTTTTTAGGTACGACATAGAGGCCCGAAGTTTTTAGGCGGGGAATGATAGCTTGAGCCACCTAGAAAGCTCTGCCCCAAACCAATTTTTCAGCAAAATTATAGCGACCTTATTTTTGTCCAAGATTCGAGTTTTTCGCATTATTTTCATCTGAGTATACGATAGAAGAGTAAGTACCTTGACTAGTTCTTATTACTTCTAGTTTGTTTTCCTTTTTGCTTGTTAAGTTGGTCTTTTGGTGAGAATCTTGTGTGATGCTAGTTTTTAGGACTTCGCTTTATTTCATTGATTGGGTAAGTATGTTATGAATTCAATACGTGCTTATCTTGTGTAACGGTTCAGACTTTGCTTAAAACGTGATGATTTTGTGAAGAAGGCTTGTGTTAGATTAACTAGGATCACTTTTTGCTCGCATGTTTTCACCTAATTTATTTTCATTTTCTTGAGTTTTGGAGACTATAGTCAACCAAAGTTCCAATCTTTCTTTCAAAACTTGCATCTTTCATCCATTGTCTAATTTCTTTATTTCAACCCCTAATCAAGCGAGTAGTATGTTTATGACCTTATAGAAAATAAACTATAAAGAAATAAATAAAACGTCATAAATAAATAATCTATATATATATAACTGTTAGCAATCTATTAAATAAAACATCATAAATTTTACCTCATAAATTATACGTACATAATCTATATATATAATTGTTAGCAATATATTAAATAAAACATCATAAATTTTACCTCATAAATTATATGTACGTGCTACCTACTTTCCAAAAACTGATTCTGTTAATTAAGACAAAATTGTTACATTTTATATTAATTGAATAATAATTATATTCTTTTGTTGTATCATATAATAGTTATTATTAGAATTAATAATTATATATTACACTAAATGATATATGAAAGTTACATAAACATAAAAAATTATATTGTAAAATTTTTTGTTCAAGTTATTTATTTCAAAATTACTATTATATTTTTTATCTGATTAAGCAGTTATTTTTAAATAAATGAATTTATTTTAATGTCATAGTAAAATACCTTAAAATTGCATAAGCAGTTGTTAGAATAAATTTAGTATTTTTCAGCAAATTAATTGGTCATGATGTTCTAAAAATTACAAATATTACATTATTTATTACATTTTATGCAATCAGTATAGTAATCCATAAGCAATCAAATAGTTACGTACTATTTATTTTGACCATTAAATTATTAAACATAATACCATTATGTAACTTATAATTTTAATATTATATGAATAAATAAAACTTATAATATTCTATGTTTAGAATTCAATACAATTATCTAACTTATAATTTTAATATTATATGAATATAAATAACTTATAATACTTTATTTATATATGTCAAATGTACATGGTCGAATAGATGAATATAAATAACTTATAATACTTTATTTATATATGTCAAATGTACATGGTCGAATACTAGTTATTTGTAAACTCACAATCTAGTATTTATGCAAATAAACATGATAGTTTTCGTTATTTTATTAAAACATATAATGGATGTGAATATGTAATAAAAAGAATGTTGTGTAATGGAGTAAGTAATTTCCTCTTTTGGCCAATTTACACGTATCCTACATGTTTTACAAGTAATTGTAATCTTACGATTAATTGCAATTATTTAGCAAACCTACGAAAGGAAGAATTCTTATTTGTATTTATGCAATATTATCTGTTGCCAAACGTGAAACCTATCTGTTCCCTTTTTTAAGGAGCATTGAATAACCAAAGAAAAGAAAACATGGAAATAAATTATAACAATCAGCTCTCGCGTAACAGAAGCTCGACGATTAAGTCTGTAACATCTTTTCAAAATTTAAAACTTGAAAAGCAGTGATAATGAGTACGACGCCTGCCCTACTGTGATCGAGGTTTATCGTGGATTACAACTAATCCATATACGGTAGATAAAAAATTTTCATCTAGTATATAATAAGTGTATGCGTTTTATCATGATGGAAGCTGCAATAATTCACCGTTAAGTTTATGCGTTTTGTTTTTGTTACACATGGATTCTCCCATGATGATAATCATTCATCACAGTGGTGAGTGGAAGCAGAATGAATACATTAATTTTCAGGTGTCGGGTGTTTTGGTTCAACAACAATGCTGCTACGACGAGTTGTGCAACGTTGTCATGGAAGAACTTGGAGTTACATCGACAGATTGTAGTTTGGAGTTGAAATACCAACTTAAAGAAGGATATCCACCGATGCGCATAAAAGACGATAGAAGTCTTAAATTCTACGTTGAGGCAAAGTCAAGGGAACAAGACTACACGAAGTACCCTGTATGTCTTGTAGTAAACTCTACATTTGAGGTGGCGAGGTCGGACAAGAGAGCCACGACTTTTGAAGAAAATGATTTGAACACATGTATAGCTCCTTTGAGGTACGCTGCTCTTGACAATTATGTTGAAAATCCGGAAGAGCCTATGAATTTTATGGCGTTTACACGCAAAGTTGCTGAAGATATGATAGTAGACGCCGCTTATACTGAACATAAACTGGACATATACCAGCCTGATGATAATATTGTTTCGATCGAGGATCAGTTGACCTCTGATTTGGTTGTGGGGGTTTAGTTCAAGGATAAATCAATTTTGCAGAGGTTTTTAAGTGTCCATGCAATTAAGAATCAATATCAGTTCCGTGTTGAAAAGTCGTGTAATAAACAGTATTATGTGAAGTGTATGTCTTAATTGCACATGGTTTGTTAAAGCATCTCGTGTTGGTCATTCTAGCACCTTCAAGATAAGAGAGCTCGGAACCAAACATAAATGTTCATTTGATGTTCGAGCAAGTGGTCAGAGGCAAGCTACTTCAATATTGTTTGCAACTTTATCAAGTTGAAGTTCATGAACAATAAGACTTCATATACGGCTGCGGACATCATTGATGACATGAAAATTAGATATGGTATAAACTTGTCGTATCACAAGGCATGGAGATCAAAGCGCAAAGCTATTGATGAAGTTCGGGGAAAGGCTAGTGATTCTTATGATTATGTTCAACAATATCTTGATAAGTTACATTCATCAAAACCAGGAAGTATACTGAAGTTGTGTGCAACTCCGGATCAGAATTTTTTGTACGTGTTAATGTCTCTTGTGCATCTGTGAAAGGATGGAATCATTGTCGTCCGATTGTTGTTGTGGATGGGACATTTCTAGCATCGTCGTATCGAGGAATTTTGTTAACAGCATGCTGTCAAGATGCGAATTTTCACATTCTACCACTTGCATTTTGTGTTGATTCGGAAAACAATCAGTCGTATTTGTGGTTTTTCAAAAAATTACAAACACTGATTGGTGGCAGAGATGGGTTATGCATCGTTTCAGATGGACATGAGAGTATAAAGAATGTTGTAGAAAAGGTAAATATATACACTAAATTCTGTTGATGGTTTAGTTATAGTTAACATAGTGAAAATAATTAATATGTTTATTACCGGTTCATTGCCCTTTGATGCATTCCTCAATTTTTCCGCCGTACTTCTATCAACTTCCTCAAGAAATTGCGTTGTGAGCGGAGAAAAGTTGTCAACTTGATCAAACATATCTCCGCAAAATGGTGGAGAAGGCTCAAGAACCTGATTGAAATACTGAATATACAGTTTGATTCAAAAAAACCAGAAAAATTAAGTGTATATATATATGTAATATATATAACATAAACTCATAAAGATTTTTTATTTTGTTTAAATACACGATCAGCGGCGCGCTTCATGAGAACTTCATATTTAGTTCTTGTTGCCGCGATACGAGGCTCAGGAACATCCTGTTTAAAGCCAAACCCAAAAAGAAAAAAAAAAA
This sequence comes from Striga hermonthica, assembly GCA_902706635.1. NCBI lineage: Eukaryota > Viridiplantae > Streptophyta > Magnoliopsida > Lamiales > Orobanchaceae > Striga > Striga hermonthica. The sequence continues at coordinate 1,381,701 of CACSLK010019251.1, read as the reverse complement.
GTAATGTATAGAAATGCATATTTAATGATTAGTTTTTTGGTGAACAGAACAAATGTTTGTTAGTCTTTCAAAAATTACATCTGCTGATACATATTAACCAAACATAAACAAGAATTGAACTAAACATATAATGATTCTTGAACTATCAATCAATAAATATATGACATATTTTGTTGGTAAAGGGTTACCTATCAGAAAATCTTTCTGAAATCTTTCTGAACATCCTTGATATTTTTTATACACCATTTGTTTATGTTAAAAAAATTGTATGAAACTAAACTAATGTATTTTGCAATAACAAGGTAACCTGTCCCGGTGGATCGATAACAACATCTGACGTCTTTGGATAGTCCTTCTGTTCCATTATAATAGTATTAATTTGATATATATGTAAAAATAATAATAATAAGGCGCACACTTATAGTTTATATTGTACAGAACCCATATAGTAAGATTAAACAGACCGTTTGATTTTCTTCATCTGTATGAGGGGCTTCTTCTGTTTCACGAGTTCCAGTGTCAAATCCAGCAGATGCTTCATCAGTACCATTTTCATCTTTTTGAAAAACCTAATGTAATTACGAATATCAAAAAATGTATGATGAATTCTAGAAACAAAATATACCAAAAAAAAATTTGCAATATGTTTGAGATATATAAAATCTATCATAAAATATGAAAACAAATGTGAACTGAACAGAACATTTAACCAAATATTGATGAACGAAACTGAGTATCCTTAATAAACAGTTTGCACATCATAAAATTGACCTAAACTTACCTGTTACTTTATAAATGATATTGGTATGAATGTTTTGGAAAAAAGGAATATATACGGGGTATAATAAACTGAATATAGAAAAACTACTTGCATAATTTATCAAAATTATTATACTTTGACAAATTTGTACTTACGTTGAATTTTTCTTTGAACAATGCAAATTCTGCAAATACCCGATTGGAAAAGTCAAGGAACATTTGCTTCAATGTTTCAACCTCATGGGTTAGTGTGTCAAGACATTATATGACGTCTGATTCATTGTTATGCTGCTGGGGGTTGGTTGTGGGAATTTCGTCACGATTGAACTCATTTTTGTTCTTGAAACAATCATTGATGAACAACGACTGTTTCTCTTCCTCAGTGGGTATCACGTTCTTGAACTGACGAGAAAAAGAAAATTAAGAAATTAGTATATGGGGGTACTTAAAGGAATACAGGAACATAATTTTTATATAATGAAAACATTTACTACACTATCTATTACCTTGCTAGCATCCAGATTTGAAAATATTCTTTGCATAAAAAGACGATTCTGATTGCCACGTACTTCCCATTTGAGCATTCTGGGTATGTCATTTCCGCTTCGGTATGTGCAAAGGACACCCTCTGCGGAGGTGCAAACCTCGTAGAGCCAAAGTTGGACCGCAAGGATAAAACCATACCATCTGTAAAGGTAGCCACCATTCTCTGTTTTACAAGCTCTGTGGATCTGTTCTCGATAGTGGATAGATTTCTTCAAATGGTGAATCGTGAACTCAAAAACTTTGGTTCCCCAATCATAATCGTCACAATCTGGACTATCTATTATTTCAATGTAGCATCTGTCTAGTCGAAGAGTGTCTTGCTACCCGATTAAAAAATTTGCAAGCAAGTGTAACTTTGCAAATTTGACAGCATCTTCATCGCATTTCCAATATTTTTGTAGAAACTGCCATCAGATGAAGTTCCTGTTTAATCCAACACCAGAGAAGAATTTGTCGTACATGCCACCAGATACTTGAGGAATATCCAACTTCTTGCAAGGCCCTGTACATTTCATGCCTGTCATCAGGGCAAATTCTTCTATGCCAAATCGAAATAATCTCCCCCCAAAGTCAAGCCAAAGCTCGTCGCTCCGTGATTGATGCACCTCCCGTAAAAGAATCCGATTGATAAGCTGGTTTTGAACCTTGCAGTGTGGTAGATCCAAGAACTTACCAAATGCAGATTCTCTAAACAAATCTAACTGCTCGGCTGTAAGCATTCGCTTGATTTCACTTATTGTAGAACCGTCTACTGTTGTCATTACTGTTTAAAACCTTGACATTTAAATCCCTGGGATGTGGTATGATCAATTCCCACTCCTACAAAAAATAACATAAGATGATGTGACAACTCGATAACAGTGGAAATAACAAACATAAACCTTTACTGATTAGTTTTTTGGTGAACAGAACAAATATTTGTTAGTCTTGCAAAATAACATCTGTTGATACATATTAACCAAACATAACCCAGAATTTAACTAAACATGTAATGATTCTTGAAATATCCATAATTAAATATATGACATATACTCCTGTTAAAGGTTTACCAATCAGAAACACTTTCTGAAATCTTTCACATATATTGAGACATATACCAAACTCAGGAGTGAAAATATTGAGACATATACAATTTGACATGGGAATATATATAGATATATATTTATATATGTAAATATTTATATACATACATATATACAATAAATAAACTCAGGAGTGATTTAAACTAAACTATACATATGCACTG
>CACSLK010019251.1:1345603-1360201 GCA_902706635.1 Striga hermonthica | reverse complement strand
ATTAATTCCGAACTCATTAATTAAATAAACGAATCGGAATTAAATCTGGAAACTTATTCGGTTACTTAAATAATTAAACCGAATAATTTATCGACTAATAGTCAAACTTGGAATATGACTAGCTGATTAACTCGAACTTGAACATGAACATGATTATTTATCAACAAAGGCTAGCTTAAAATTAAAAGCTAGTATTTTCCTTTATTAATAAAATACGGGGCATTACGATTCTTTGCCTTCGCACAACCACAGAGAGGTAATGGATCTAAAACAGCACATTCATCCCACAGTCTGTTCAATTTTGAGAAATACAACATAAAAAAAGAATTTCCTTGCTTAATGTTGGCGATCTCCTTCTGCAAACTGAATAGCAACGACGCATTTGACTCGCCAAACCTTTGATTTATGATATCCCAAAGTCTAAAAGCAGATTCCACATAAACAAAACCCTCCACTATCTCAGTCGACATTGTATTCAGCAACCAGGAAATAACTATATAATCTACCTTTTTCCATTTATTATAATCATCGGGATCCTGAGGAGGTGAAAGCGTATCATTAACGAAATCAAGCTTGTTTTTCGCGCCTAGTGCGATGAGAACAGCTCGCTTCCATGGTAGAAAGTTGTTGCCGTTCAGCTGAATTGACACCAGATTCATCCCAGGGTGATCGGAGCTTTGAAGATACATCGGATCGTCGTGCGATAGAACGATCTCGCCACCGGTGGTATGGTCGCATCTCGCCATGAGATTTCCGATCAAAGCTTCGCCAAATCAGGCTCTGATACCATGAAGAAATCGAACCATATGAAAAGCAGAAAAATGGAAGATGAAATTTGGGGAGAAAAATCTCCTTCTGTGTAATTTTCATATAATGCTCAACGGTCAAATATTACAATATCCAACACTATTTATAGTAAGAAAGGAAACACGACTTTAGGAAACAAAAAAGAACAACATATTGACTCTAGCAACTCTAGTAAATGACATTAATAATACAACCTATATTAACCAACTAAATACTAACTCAACAATGCTCTTCTGTCAATAGTTTCTTTGATTCAGTTCTTATCTTGAAAAGCATGAATCAATCTTTGATTACTCTTATCCCTAAGTGCCCTCACCCAACAATGGTAAGTCAATTCAAACTAATCAGTCTGTGTAGTGTCACTTATAAAGTTATTTCAAAAATCCTGGCCAATAAGTTAAAAATTTGTCTTCTTCATTGCATGAGTGAAACTCATTTAACTTTTGTGCTTAATAGACATATCCTTGACAATGTGATTATAACTAATGAAGTCATTCATTTTTTGAAGTGTCATAGGACTGGCAAGAATCATTATATGGGCTTAAAGTTAGACATGTGTAACACTTGATAGGGTTGAGTGGAACAGTGTGAGTTTGATTATGTTGTAATTGGAACTTAATGCTCTTTTTGTGAGATGGGTTATGTAGTGCATTTCTTCAACTTCATTTGCTTTGAATGTGAATTTAGAGTCTACATGTTATATCAGGCCATCAAAAGGATTGAGACAGGGTGACCCCCTGTCACCTAGATTTTGATCTCAATTTTAGAGATTCTTACCTATCTAATCAATTCAGAAGTTGCTAATGGTAATTTGCAAGGCATAGGATGAGTAAAAACTACCCAGCACTCACACATCTATTCTTTGCAGACGATACCTTACTCTTTGCAAGGCATACATCCCTCAAGCCACTACCATTATCCAAATCCTCAATAAATACCAGGCCAAAAAGTCAACCTTGCCAAATCCACCACCTTTTTTTAGTAAGAATACCCCTCTGTCCATACAAAACCAAGTCTGTCACATCTTTTTAGGCATAAAATCTCAAACCTCTTCAACATATTTAAGACTTTCTCTTGGTATAGGTAAATCTAAAAATGCAACATTCTCATTTGTGGAGACTGCCATCAAGAAAAGAATTTCAAACTGGACAAATATTTATCTTTCTTGTGCAGGTAAGGAAGTAATGGTGAAACTAGTGTTAAGTGCCCTTCTAACATGTACAATGTCCTGCTTTCTAATGCCTAAGTCAGTAAACAAGAAACTCCCTTCACACTTTGCAAATTTCTTGTGGAATCATAATAAACAAGGCTCACATGGTGTTCACTGGAAAAGCTGGAAGAGTTTAACCTTGCCAAAGAAGATGGGAGGACTCAGATTTCATGACCTCCATACATTTAACGCAGCCTTGATCTCAAAGCAGCTATGGAGACTCACCTTACAACCCCATCTTCTGGTTAGCAGGATTTTAAAATGGAAATATTTCCTCCATGTCAGCCTTCAATTAGCAAAGAAGTAAAGCAAGTGCCCTTAGCTCTGGACAAGTTGTTGGAATATGAAGGATAGTTCTGATGGGGGTCAGATACCAAATCAAGAGTCGCAGAACAGTACACATCTAGAAACACCCTTGGGTCCCAAATTTAATATGTTTCAGACCAGCATGTAAACAATCAAGTAATCCTGACCTAAATTGGGTAAGTGACCTCATTGATGTTACTGGAAGGAGATGGAACAGAAACCTAATAGAGTAGTGGTTAATTGAGGAAGAATCTGCAGCAATCATGAAGATTGAAGGCCTAGACCCTAATTGTACAGGTAAGCTCAGATGGGAGTGGAACTCTAGTGGTAAATTCTAGGTGGCATCAACTTATTCAAAACTCATTGAAACACATTAGAGGCAGATGGAGATTGCAAGCTCAAACTCAAATCTTCCAGAGAAAGGAAGGTCGAACAAAGGACTTGGAGCCTAAAAGTAAAGACCAAAATCAGACATTTCATTTGGAAATGTCTGAATAGTGTTCTATCTGTCCTCACAAACCTGAACACCAGAGGTATATCAGTGGACACAATCTGTAACACTGTGGAGAGGAGGAGGAGTCCTTTGAACATCTGTTTTTCAGCTGCAGTAGAGCAAAACTCATATGGAGATTAGCCCCTATTTCTTTGGAAGGGTTACAAGGTAACACCATATACGGAATCGACCAGCTGACTTCCCGGCAGGTGTTTGGACCTCCATCCCCCAGAGGCGCATCCTCCACCCCGACGATATTCCTCTACGCCTCTGTACCCTTGTACGGATGGATCAGATGGGATACTCCTCTTTCAAATTTTCATAGTTGTCCATACTTGTTGATGTCTTTGGCCTTCTGTGGAGCGGACTTTTTTCCTGGACTTCTCTTTGTCCAAGATGACACGTTTTGTATTACTTGCTGCTTTGTACCCTTCTTCTTGCTTGTTATTTGTTATTGTAAGTTCTAAAGATTGGCAGTAAATCGAAGAACCTTATTGACTTCCCAGGATTCAGACAATCACAAGAATATATAAGGGAAGTTTGATTTAAATTGCTTAAACTTTTTTTTAATTAAAGTTGATTATTGATAATACATATTTGTTATGGCAGGACTATGGGAATAAGCTCGAGATTCACCTTCCATGATTACGAAAGAGAGATCGCGACTTTTGGGCATCAAGAGACTTACTATAAGTACACTCTGTCTTGGAGGGAAAGCTAATGAGAAGACTTACCAAATGTAGCTCGCACATAAAAGGAGGACGAAACTCATGTGGAGGATGACTTTGGATCTTTGATTTTCTTGGTTTTGTTAGGTTTTGTATTGGGATAGTGATCCAAACTGTGTGCATTACTTTCGATAGAAATTTGACAGAGTGTTCGAAGGTTCACTCTAATAGAGTTTGAGGGATTTAAACTAGAAAAACTACAAGGGATTTGTGGTCGGATAAGTAATAGTGCAAATTATTGTTCAAGTATAGTATAGAGGGAGTCTATGCTGTAAACCCTTGAAGAATGTTTGTGATATTTGCAATAATGAAAGAGATCCAAAAGGAGAGTGGGATGCTCTCCTGAAGGTTAAGTTTTCAGTAAATACTGCTTCCGCATCTATTTGAATGTTCTTTTAATTCTGTTTGATCGATTTGTAAAAAACTCTGAATACTTGGTGTACAAGTATCAAACTTCAATTGATACCAGAGCGGGTTTTCGTGTGTTTTACGAAAGATCTAAGGACTTGTGTTTTGGGAAATTATGAATCAAGAAAGTGGATCGATGTCTAGGCCTCCGCAACTGGATGGTTCCAATTACTCATATTGAAAATCTATGATGACGATCTTCCTAAGATCGCTTGGAAGAGGTGCGTGGGAAAGTGTTGAAAAAGGATGGGAGCATCCTGTCATGGCAGAAATACCAGATCAAGGAAAAGGAGCTACGATGGCTACTGTACTTAAACCAAAAGACAACTGGACAAATGCTGAGAAGCTTCAAGAAGAAGCCAACTACCGTGCCTTGTATGCGATCATGATCGCAGTGGATCAGACAAGACAAAAGATCATAGTTCAATGGAAGACTGCAAAAGATGCTTGGCGGATCCTACAACGTCAATTTGAAGGCTCAACGACTGTCAAGGCATCCAGACTTCGATGGTTGACTCTTGAATTGGATGAAATCAGAATGCGGGATGAAGAAACAATTGACATATACTATGCCAGATTCTGTGATCTGGTGAATCAAAGTGCGATGCTTGGAGAAGAGTCTCTGAGAATCATTAAGTTCAAAAGATTATGAAAACACTTATTCCCAGGTTCAGTGAAAAAATTACAGCCCTTGAGAGTTTCCAAAAAATTGCACCTCTAGATGTTGATGAACTCCTTGGAGAACTAAGGACGTTTGAGATCAACAATAATTATGACAAAGTCAAAAGCAAGGGACTGGCTCTCAAAGCTGCTGTAGTTGAGGAAAAAGAAGACAGTGACGACGATGAAGGTTCGACGGTGGACGATAGCGAGCTGAAAGAGGCACTTGTACTAATTGCGAGAAACTATGGAAAGATGAATCAAAGGTTGTACAAAAATAAGTTTGCTGGGAAGAAAGGCAACAATTCCAGCAAGAATGCGTTTCAAGACAAGAAGAATAGTATGCCTTTTTTAAAACCTGACTCACAACGAGTTGAAAAGGATCAATGCAGGGAGTGTCGTGGTTTTGGGCACTTTTAGTATGAGTGTGCTAATCTTAAGAAGAAGAACAAGTCTCTGAAGGCAACATGAGAAGACTCAGATGACGAGGCACAAACGAACCTCCATCGCAACACTAGTAATATGACAATCCATTCCTCTGTTAAAAAGTTCATGTGTCTCACCACATCGCATATTCCAACCAAGTTTGAAGAAAGCATGAGAGAGGCTGAAAAATCTGAAGACGAAGCTGACCAAAACTTGTGTGTTGATCCTGTACACTTGCTAGCCATGGAGAAATGTGCACAGGCATTTGAAGCCATGAAGAAGCTTCAGAGTAAAGTATATAAACTGACAAAAGCAAATAAACTGCTGAGCGAACAGGCCTCATCTTCCTTCACTGTTGAGAAAGAGTGTGAATTAGATACTGCAAAGGCACGAACTTCCATTCTTGAAGGTAGTGTCAAACTTGCTAAGCATGATGGGTTGGAAAGGACTCAGACCATTGAATGCTTGCAGACTGAGCTATTCTCAACTCGGAAACTCCTTATTGATCGGAACAAGAAAATATTGAAGCTGAAAACTAAAGTTGGTCGACTCATGAACGAACATACAAGCATGCAAAGCAAACTGAGGGCAAACTCAGTCGAGCTAGATCGTACTGCAAAAGCGGTTCGCAAACTAAACAAAGGGAAAGTTGATCTAAATGAACTTCTATCCATGGGGAGGAAACATGTTGATCGTACCGGACTTGGGTACACTGGCAAGGTGGATGATCCTGATCCTTCCTCTGAAGCTTACAAAACCAAACATCCAGGTCTTGGGTAAAGTTGTTAACTGAAATCCAACATGATCTTTGCTCAGGTAAAGTTGTTAACTGAAATCGCTCCTGTATATCAGTGAACATTCGTGTAGTGAATTCTCCTAAGAACTTCTCTAAAATTCGACAAGTGTGGGTTGCAAAGGATTCTTTTAATTGTTTGCTTCAGTACTGTCTCTTAGAACTTCACTTGAAAGGAAATGTTATCTCGATAGTGGATGTTCAAGGCATATGACTGGAGAACCAGCATACTTGCTGAATATTAAAACTAATTCAAATGGAGAAGTTACTTTTGGTGATGGTGTGAGTAATAAAGTTATTGGAACAAGTTGCTTGAACTTGGGTGGTTTACCTAGATTAGATGATGTGTTACTTATGGATGAATTGAAGGTAAATCTCTTGAGTGTGAGTCAACTTTTTGACCAAGGTCTTAGTGTCAGTTTCTCTCGTGATAAGTGTTATGTGAAGAACAGTGAAGGTACATGTGTGCTTACAGGTTCTCGATCAACTGAAAATTGCTATTTTGTTGATGTTAATGAAAAATGTTTGCAAAAAAATGTTAGTGAATCTGAAATCTGGCATCAACGCTTGGGTCATATTGGATACTCTCACTTGGTCAAATTGTCTAATGCAGGTATGGTCCGGGGTGTTCCAAAAATGTCTATGAAGGAACATCCGATCTGCGAACCCTGTCAACTGGGTAAACAAACCCGTACATCTCATAAGCACTGAATCACATTTCTTCTAAACAAATCCTAGAAGTACTTCGCATGGATCTGATGGGTCCCATACAGGTTGAGAGTTACCAAGGTAAAAAGTATATTTTTGTGTGTGTAGATGATTTCTCTCGGTCTACATGAGTTGATTTCCTGAGAGAAAAATCTGACACATTCTCTTCCTTTAAGTCACTTTGTCTGAAGCTTCAAAATGAAAAATGTTTTTCCATAATTAGTATTCGAAGTGACCACGGACGAAAATTTTAAAATATTGAGTTTGCTAACTTTTATGACTCACTGGGTATTCTTCATGAGTTTTCTGCACCCAAGACCCCACAGCTGAATGGAGATTTTGAAAGGAAGAGTCGCATTCTTCAAGAAATGGTCAGGGTCATGTTGAACTCCAAGAAAATATCTCTTAGATGGTGGGCGGAAGCAATCAACGCAGCATGCTATCTTGTGAATAGAGTGTACCTTCGTCGAGGTATGGGTTTGACATCTTATGAACTCTGGAAAGGTAAGAGTCGTAATATTAGTCATCTACACATTTTTGGATGTAAATGCTTCATTTATAATGATCTTTAACAACTTGGGAAATTTGAAGCTAAATATGATGTAGGGTTCTTTCTTGGTTATTCTAACAACAGTCGAGCATACCGTGTATACAACATGAGTACCTCCACTGTAATAGAATCTATGAATGTGACCTTTGATGAGAAAACCTCTCATGTTGGTTCATCTATGTTTTATAATTCTTGTGAAAATGTTGTGAGTACACAGGATACTCAAGATATTCGCATTTCTGAAAACTGTGAGAACACTGAACGTATAGATAAAGGTGATGGGTCTCAAGAAATTCAGACAGACTATGAGGTATCTGCCACACTAGCAAGTCCCTCACAATCTAAGCGTGATCCACCCTTGAAGGTTCATAAAGATCATCCATCAAAACTAATCATTGGTGATCTCAATGAGAGAGTACTAGAAATTCGAAGAACTCAGTCAAGGAACTCATAGGTGTTTCTCACTTTGCTTGCTACTCCTCATTGATTGAACCTAAGTACGCTAAAGACGCTCTGAAAGATGAGTGCTGGATCTTGGCCATGCAAGAAGAACTTGAGCAGTTCACTAGAAATGACGTTTGGGAGCTAGTTCCTAACCTGCATCCAGAAATGTCATTGGAACCAAGTGGATCTTCAAGAACAAAACTGATGAGTTCAGGAATGTGACACGCAACAAGGCGAGACTGGTCGCTCAAGGCTACACTCAGACTCAAGGGAAAGATTTTGATGAAACCTTCGCCCCCGTTGCAATACTTGATTCGATACGTATATTTTTGTCAATTGCGTGTCTAATGAAGTTTCTTGTCTACCAGATGGACGTGAAGTCAGCTTTTCTAAATGACATTTTGCATGAAGAAGCGTACGTAAAGCAACCTGAAGGGTTCAAAGACCCCAAAAATCCAAATCATGTCTACAGACTCAAGAAAGCCCTGTACAGACTAAAGCAAGAGCCTCGTGCGTGGTATGAGTGTCTCACCATGTACCTTCTGGAGAAAGGTTTCAAGAGAGGGGGAGTTGACCAGAAATTCTTTGCTCTCCAAACGAACTAAACCTGTTGGCAGTTCAAATCTATGTGGATGACATAATTTTTGGGTCAACATCCAAGAAGTTGGTCAATCACTTTGTTAAACTAATGTCATCTGAATTTGAGATGTTTCTGGTAGGTGAACTTTCATACTTCTTTGGGCTTCAGGTAAAATAAGGTAAAGATAGTATCTTCATCAAAGCAAATATGCTATGAACCTTGTTAAAACGTTTGGTCTTGAAAATGCTAAAAACCCTCAAACTCCCATGGGCACGCATGTTAAGGTGTCTAAGGATGATGAAGGTACAACTGTTGATCAAACTCTTTACAAAAGTATGATTGGTAGTCTTTTATATCTTACTGCCAGTAGATCTGACATTTTATTTATGTTGGACTTTGTGCCAGGTATCAGTCCGCTCCTAAAGAATCGCACATGAAGGCTGTCAAGCATATTATAAAATATGTTGGAGGTACATCGGAGTATGGCTTATTCTACTCTTCTGGTACGAACCTACATCTTGCAGGTTATTGCGATGCTGACTGAGCTAGAAATCTCGATGATAGGAAAAGTACCTCTGGTGGTTGCTTCTATATAGGTTCAAATTTGGTGTCCTGGTTCTGTAAGAAGCAAAACTGCATCTCTCTCTCTACTGCTGAAGCCGAGTACATCGCTGCTGGCAACTGTTGCTCACAATTGGTCTGGATGAAACAAATTCTCTCTGAGTATGGTATGAAAGTTCATTCTTCTCAACTTTCTGTGACAACACTAGGGTAATAAATATTTCGAAAAATCCAGCCAAACATTCTAGTACCAAACATATTGACATTCGATATCATTTTATTCGTAATTTGGTGGAAGATGGAGTTATTGTGTTGGATCATGTACCTACAGAAGATCAGCTTGCTGACATTTTTACATAAGCACTTGATTCAAAATGCTTTTGGCACTAAGGAAATCCTTAGGAATGTGTGCTATATAATATCTATGCATAAGCGACAGTTGTATTTGTATTTGTATAAGTGTCGCGTCTAAGAAATTCTCTGCATTTAGGCATTGTAGTATGTAGGTTCATCCCTGGAAGATTCCTTGAATAATTTTCATTGGTTGGTGGTTTATGGATTCTAACTGATCAGTTTGGTGGAGCTCGTCATATAATTATTTATATAATACACGCATTAATATTTATTTAATATTAATAAGGATTAATTACAATTAAAAGCAATTAGACGTTTAATAATAACAACAACAATAATAATAGTGCAATAATAAATATAATAAATAATTCCAAATAACTCATAGAAAATGGGGCATTACACAATAGCTTCAGATTCGTTCATCATCACCGTCGACCGCACTCAAACAGCGGATATCCATTGCTTGCAACCCATCGTGTCCTTCTGGATAGACTACCATCAATTCGACCTGGTCCACTTTCTTATGGCGTCAAAGACGGAGAACAGCAGCAGATCTGCAAATCTAAACCTGTCCCCTTCTTTGTGGCCGACGGCCTGCCACTCGCAATCCACCGTCGCTGGCTGCGGAGACACACATCAATTCAGCATGTGGTCCATTTTTCATGGTTTGATAGAGTGCGGATCTAGAAATTGATTATATATTTTGGTGTCGGTCATTCAATCTATTGGTTCCTCTGGTTAATGCATTTTGTAAAATTTTGATCGATTAATTGAAGAACCGGAGAACCGGACCGATTATACATGGTTCGGTTCAAAAATGGTTCTCCAAAAATCCAGGGCACAAACCGAACCGAATATAGCCATGAAAAACCGGTTCCGGTTCGTTAAAAAATATATAAAAACCGGACCGGTCCCACCCCTAATTGAAACTCCCACCATGATTTGAGAATGTTTCATTAGGATAAGGAATCCTCCCTATATATTATTCCTGAATGCGCTGAGCCTACGTGGCTGCTTCTGGTGCTTCAGAACTCTACTTGGCAAAGAATCATGCTTCGTAATTAGGTTTGGACAAATAATATTGATATATTAATAATTAAAAATTTAGGTTTGGACATTCCATAAATATTATTTAGCTAACTTAGGTATTTTAATATCGCTTGTACTAATATAACCTTTTATTTCTTTGTAATTTTACATACTGAGGCATTAAATGACTAATATATCCCTAACCTTTGATTTGTTTCCTTCAATTAGCTATTGAATTATAAATGTATTTTAAAAGTTGATAACTTTTGTATTTCTTATCGGTTTTACATATATAATATATCAAATTAATCATTTTTTGATGATCTTCGATTTGACATCCATATTGTATATATGAAATAAATAAATTATATTTATCTTTATAATAATAAAAATTATAATATGTATTAAAATTCATTAGAAAAATAAAATTATTTCTCAATTGATATATTTATGTTTAATGTAGTTATATGTTGTAAGATTAAAAAATTATTATAATATAACAGATGTAAGTTGCACAAATATAAAGTGTCATACTAAATAAATAATAATATATATATTTTTATAAAAGATATTTAAATTTTCAACTATTTTTTCTTATTAATTTTAGATTTTAAGAAAAAATTAGCAAACAGCCGTGTAATACACGGGCGTTGTACTAGTTTATTTTATTTACATGTGAATTGAAACCAAAAATAAATAAAAATAAAAACCAATTATATCTGCTTTTACTGTTTTAAAACAATTTAACTCATTTTGAGAAAAAAATTTCGCTGAAAAATAATTTTTCTATTGATTAATTAATCTATAATTCCAGCATCACAATTTAGGGGAAGAATAGGCGAGAAATAACATATAATCCTAAGACACAAAACAGAGAGACTGAAAACTTTCATCCCTGCATTCGAGGAACATTTCATGCCCACTACACACACGCATATATATGTCAACACAAACGCCTAATCACGCCATTTTCAAAAATGGATAATTTTCATGTTCAGATTTTTTCCCGCCCCAATTCTTATCGATGAAGGCGTCCACTATACGCTGGAACTCCTCGTTGCTCAGACTCTCTATCTCCGGCGCCCTGTACTCCAAATCCTCTTTCCGGCGGCTCTCTGTCTCAGATCTCCGGAGCTCCCGCGGCGTTAGCGCCGAGATCTCACGCCGCAGCTTCTCAGACTGCGTCCTCTGGAATCTCTCTATCTGCCTCGCCGCCTTCTCGATCGCCTCCGCCACGTCGTCGAACGGCGGATTCTCCGCCACCAGTTGCTTCTCTCCGCCGCCGCCGCCGACGGACTCCACAACCCGAGGCGGAGGCGGATCGTGTTGAACCGCGGCCGCTGCCTCGTTGTACCGGACGTAATCATCATAAAAACTGCCGCCGCCAGATGCGGCGACGCTAGCGTCGGTGTTGCGGCAGAGCGCAACCAGAAGGACGATGATGGCGTTTCCGATCAGGAAAACGATGTGGTGGTTGAGGAGATAGTTGGAGAAGTCCGCGAGGCAACCGCCGGCCGCCCTGGCAACCCCCGGCGCACGGCCGGAGGACCACGAAATCAGCCCTAAAACGAGGAGGACCTCGAAAAACTGCCACAGATCGGCGAATCTCCGGAACCTGTTGAAGCTCGCCATGGCCTTCTCCTTCTCCTGCTTCAAACTGTCCATAATAATCTGTCGAAATTCAAAAGAGGTCCTCGGAGTTGCAGAAATTGATCGGAAAGGATAATTGCAGGGGTGAGAGAAGAGAAAAAGGCAGGGTGGTGAAAATGAATATGCTTTTTCAATGGAGCATATATACATAGAATAGAATCGAAGGAAGTTGAGGGGACTCTGGATAGATAATGGATATGATGTTGACGACGGTTTATTTGCGCTTTGAGAGTGCGTGAGAGAGAAAATAGGTGTGTAGTGGGTATTACCGAGTACTAACCCAACTCTAAAAAGGGGAGGGTGCGTGCTATGGAGGTATGATCTGGTGTGGTGTACCGTTTTTATAGATGGGTGGGTGGGGGCTTTGATTTCATTATTATTGCCCTTTGTTACTCATCATTCAATAATGCCAATTTTGAATTCTATATCTGATTTTTTTAAATAATGTATCGATTGATTATTGTAAGAAAGTGTGTATATGTATATTTGGTCGTATACTAATGTACCAATTTTATGAAGGGGTGGCTTTGTATTTAGTTTGTTTGGTGAAACATATTTCGGCAATAACTCATGTATAATAATATATTGACAAGAGTTTAAGAATTCTCCATTAATTAATTAATTCAATTAATTAATTAATTCAATTAATTAATTCTGAAGGTGGGGCATGTGGTAACAATCTCGAAACCCAAGGCCGTGAGACTGGATGGTCTCATGTTTCGACCACCTCTAAAGGTGGGACATGTGTTAGAAATCTCGAAACCCATCATGATTATGGCCGTGAGGTTGGATGGTCGCATGCTTCGACCACCTCTGAAGGTGGGGCATGTGTTATAAAAATCTCGAAACCCATCATGATTAAGGCCGTGAGGCCGGATGGTCGCATGCTTCGACCACCTCTGAAGGTGGGGCATGTGTTAACAATCTCGAAACCCATCATGATTAAGGCCGTGAGGCTGGATGGTCGCATTCTTCGACCACCTCTGAAGGTGGGGCATGTGTTAAAAATTTCGAAACCCATCATGATTAAGGCCGTGAGGCTGGATGGTCGCATGATTCGACCACCTCTGAAGGTGGGGCATGTGTTAAAAATATCGAAACCCATCCTGATTAAGGCTGTGAGGCCGGATAGTCGCATGCTTCGACCACCTTTGAAGGTGGAGCATGTGTTAACAATCTCGAAACCCATCATGATTAAGGCCGTGAGGCTGGATGGTCGCATGCTTCGACCACCTCTGAAGGTGGGGCATGTGTTAAAAATTTCGAAACCCATCATGATTAAGGCCGTGAGGCTGGATGGTCGCATGCTTCGACCACCTCTGAAGGTGGGCATGTGTTAAAAGTTCTTATGTGTATGGTGCAATACATGAGGGGTGCATGTTATAGCGAAGTTCTGGGTAGTCAACCGAGTGCAGAGCGAACACATCAACATAATTAATAAGAAGAGCCGTCGAAGATGCATGCAAGAATATCAGGTCAGCTCATTCCAAAAGATCATCGACAACAAAGACAAATCAAACAAAACATTTACATTCTAAAAGATCATGAAAGATCGTCAAAATACATAGCTCAAATTCAAAAGAAATAAAACAAAAAATACAAAGCTAATCTAAGGAGGAGGGGTTGCGGCCGAGTCGGCGTTGCTCGAGTTGGCATTTAGCTCAGGCGGATGGCTAGTCCCGGAAGTCGAGTCGCAAGCTTTGTTTAGTGGGCGCTGTCGAATAGACTCAGCTAACACGGCCAACATGAGAGCTGGAGCGTTCATGCCGTCGGGCAGAGCATAAGTTTTCTTCAATACATCTGATCGAGCCAAGGTTCTCTCGAGCAGTCCTGACCACCACTCGTGCTCGGGTGGTAAGTTAGGATCGCCCTGGAAGCTAGAAGGAACCTTGGGCAAGGTATCCCAGCTAGCCCCAGGGTCGAGTTACTCGAAATCGTCCTCGGCGATCTGTTCGTCGGCCTTCTGCAGGGCGAACTGAAAACAGTCCACCCCAAAATCTTGGACCTCCTTCAAAAATTGGGGTTACTTCATAAAGTCGGCCACCACTTGTGCGTGGTACTCACGGAGGAAGAGCTGCCCAGTAGTCGTGCCCCACATCATTTGCCGAGCTCGAAGAGCCGCAGCATCAGCGTAGCGTTTACATTGGCCAACATGGGCAGCCCTCTCTTTGGCCAAGGTCGCCTCCAACTCGGCCCGAGCAGCCTCTGCCTGAGTCCGAGTACTCTCCGCTTGAGCTCGAGCAGTTTCCGCTTGTGCCCGAGCAGCCCGCTCCTGCCCGAGCGCAACTTCCTTCTCCTTCAGCGCGACTTCTTTCACCGCCACGGCCACCTCCTTTATGGCGAGGGCGGCCTCTCTCTCCGCGAGAGCTTTGTCCTTTTTTGCGAGTTCTCCGTCAAGAGATTCAATCTTGACTTCAAACTCAGTCTTTTGCTTGGTTTGTGTCTGTGGGACTTGGCGTTGTGCTGCAGGAGGGTCGAATTCTTGTCCTGCAAAAAGCCAAGAGCGCCCTCGAGACTCTTTATTGACTTCCCAGAGCTGTCTCGAGCCTCTTTGGCCAGAGGCAAAAATTAAACCAAGCCCTATAAACAAAGACAGTAAGGCAGTTCAATCCACGTGTCGAAAAAGGATGGTAGGGAGGAATTAATACAAGTTCAAGACAAGTAATACCTGGGCAAGCCATTGCACAAGCTGGTCGCCAACTTCGGGCAAAGTGGCACTGGCCTTTTTGAGGTCATCCTCGAGGAGGGCACCCTCGAGACGCTCGACCACTTCGTTCACGGAGGCCATTAGCAAGGAGGTAGGTTTTGGGGCCAGCGGGTCAGGCCAAGAATGGCTGGCACGCCCCCGTTTCCAGACCATTTCGCCTTGGTCGATGCGAGAGCACTTCCCC
>CACSLK010019251.1:1298495-1313428 GCA_902706635.1 Striga hermonthica | reverse complement strand
CATGAAATCCTTTCGAACATCTTGGATTGACTGAACATAATTTACTATAAAATGCTTAATCACACTAGGTTGCTCGAGAGATGGAGAGCTTAAACATGACATGGTCTATGTGAGCTTCACGCACGGCGAACACGAAACATGATTGAGACATGAACATGAACTTAAATTACTATAGAAACGAAACCTGATGATATTAATCATAACCACATGAGAGCTGATCTACCTCTTCGCTTGTTCGGTGCTCGCGTGAGTGTGTGTGCTCGACCCTTGCGTGCGTGTGGTGCTAGATCGCGGTTAGCCTTCTTGCCGTGCGTGCAACACCCAAGAACTTCACTAACTCTCTCACTCTCTAAACTCAGATTGAAGAGGGAAATATATATGGTTGCAAATGAGGAGGAAAATTTTCCAACTCTTCCATATATATATAAACCGAACCAAGAAGAGGTGGTGTTGTTTGATGATTAGCTATTATTATGCCACTTGGAAGTAAAATAAAGCTTAATATTACCAACTCATCTATAAACATGCTTAGTCACCCATTAAGCCTTCTAAAGAAGCCACCTCATTCCACTAAACCTCTCCTTAATTTTCCCACCAATTATCCTTACGGAAAAAAAGGAATATAAATGGAAGAATTCTTCATGAATTTAAAACCAAAATTGATACGGCCTTTTGGCTTTAGATGTGATTAATTTGTTAATTAATCACCTCATTATGTTTAATTATTTAATTAAACATAATGCTTAATTACTAAAATTATTACGAACGTAAACGGAACGTCGAAAATAATTTCTGGTAATCGCGACTGAAAAATAATTAATTTTGAAAATAATAATCGATAACGTTATTATATCGGAACTAAAACATGATTTATTTTAATAAACTGACGGGATATTACATTATTCGCAAAGTAGCAGCTTTATTCGCATAACAAAAATAACTGTTCAAACAAACTGGTTTGTGACTACAAGGCCACAACCCATGATTGATCGAACTATTCGTCAAACTTGTGCATATTCATCCTCTAAGTGTCGTATAGTTTTATCACATAATGTTTTCTCACTTGCTCATACTCATTGCCTATCTGTTGCATATTTATTGCACCTTTGTTCGCATTTGCTTATAATCAACTTCACCGTCGCATAATTTATTTAATAATGTATTTGCACTTGCTAGGTGAAAAAAATTAAATTATTAAGAGCGTGAAAAACTTAATATACGAAGTAGGTGAAAACTACTTGTAATGGCCCGTTTGTTTTTGAATATATTATTTATTTTTACATTATTAATATTATTCCATTATTTGTCTAATTGTCTTAAATTCTTATTATTGTTATTGTTATTATTAAATGCCTAATTATTTTAAATGCCTATTAATATTAAATAAATATTATTGTGTGATATATTTATATGTGCCGGTTATTTATTTTATTTTTCGATCGTGTTGCGGATGAAGAGCCATTTAATTGGCTAAGTCGAATCGATAGGACCCCGGCCCGTGCGCCCGATTTAAATTCGTTCTGGACGTCGTCGATTTTTTCTGTTCTCGACTTCTTAGAATTTATCAAGATCAATTCGCCAGTTTAATTTATTTATTTTCAAACCGTCGATAACATAATTTTTGTGTCCGAGTATAGCTCGTTTCTATTGGCTTTTAGCTACTCTTTTCGACCCAATTCAAAGAAATATCGGCCCATTAAGCTCTTGCTAATGTCGGCCCAAATTTTGTGAATTCACGACACAATATATGCTCTCTCTCAGCCGTCAAAATCGAGGACAGAATCACTTTTCCTTCTTCAAATGAACTAGTACGATACCCGTGCGATGCACGGGAGCGTTTATTACTTATTTGCTTTTTAAAAGGTATTTTTGCATATATATATTGTCTCATGACATTAAGAATATCATGAAAATAAAACTTATATGTTATTAAACACTTCCTACAACATTATTGGTTTGACTCTTTGGCATTTTAAAGTACTATATAGGTGTTCGGATTTTATCTAAATTGCATATTATTGGTTATAGTTAACAAACTTTAAAAAAATTACATAATCTTATTTATTAAACAAAACTATAGTAGAAAAAAAAGTAGATTTTTTTAAGGATTTTCACCCATTATTTATTTTATGTCTAATTCTAAATTTCAGTTAAGAAAAGTTGAAAAGAATCATTAGTTACTCCTGAAAATGAAACCGATTTTCCTACCAATAAACTATTTTTTTTTATCAAACAAACTGGTCCAAATATTTTTTTAGAACCAAATAAAAAATCATCATTTTTTTCCTAAAAATGCAATCAAATTTTCCTAACATTGCACCGATTTTTTACCATACAAATTGAATTGAAAATACGTCTAATAAAAAGTTGAAATAATTTGTTAATATTTATGCAATTGTCTCTTTACTAAAGAAAAATGATATGAACCTAACAAAAAAATGATATGAACTTACCAAAATCTCAGTAAAATATGGTTAAAAAAACATAAGAATCCAAAAAAATCGATGCATTTAAATTTTGAAAAGTTGCACACGATTTTTACTAAAAAATTGGATAAGGTGATTTTAAATATTAAAGATGAACCGCTTTTGTTACCAAAAAATGTGGACACAGTTTTGACTTTGCATCCTGTCCAAGTATCAGTTAAAAATTGCACGTGGTTTTATCCAATTTACACACTTGAAGAAAAAAATTGTTCAATAAGATTGGAAAAATTGGTTAAGAATTATACAACTATTTGTTTCCTATATTTGTCTCCAATTTGCACGGTTTTTAAATTAATTTGTATTTGCAATTGTTTTCATAAATAATTGACACATTTTTTGCATAAGAATCTCTCAATTTGTTACCAAAAAAGATATGATTTAAATTTTGGTAAAAAAAGAAAACATGATACAAAAAATTTGGTATTCAAATTTGCCTTAAGAATCCCCAAATTTGTTACCAAAAAAATATGATTCAGATTTTGTTACTAAAGATTCACATTTGTTTTTTCCAACATTCCATTAATAGTAAGTTAAACATTATTTATTTGGCCAAACTTTCTATTAATGAATTTTTCCAACAACCACTTTATATAGACTAGTTGTTTGTCCCATTTTTGTTACGTTTTTCGTTATTATTTTTCTTTACTTTTTACCCCATTTTATGTTTGTTTCCGTAGTTTTGGTCCGTTTTGCTTCTTTTCGTGTGTTTTCATTTATTTGCAGTTTTTCTTTTGTGTTTTCGATTATTTTCTTCGTGTTTTCTGCATTTGTTCGTCGTCGTTGGTGTGCATGTTGAAAGCCTCGGGAGGATGGGTTATAAGGAAAACGTGAGTCGAGCCCGGGAATAGAGTTCCGATACCCAATGAGCGTAAACAAGCCCGAAGCACCAAGAAGTACAAAAAAACTAACAGCTCTTGGTCCAAGCCGCGCCGCGGCCCCTTAACGCGCATATTCGGATGGTGCGGGTACTCGGTCATACAACTATAAGCGCCACGATCATACAAAGCTTCCCGTACGACGTTCAACATAGGGGTAATGGACACCGAAAGAACCAGTCGCCTTCTCCACAAGCTCATCATCTCCTACACGCCGTGAGTCAGCCCCGATAGTCCAACAGCACGCTGACAACCCACTCTAATTCCTCTCCTCCTCGCCGTGACCATCCACCACGCGTCAACGGACCCCGCACCACCAGCAATCGTCGCGCCGTGAAGAGCTCACCTGCCACGCCTTGGAGAACGCGTCACATCGCTGCAAACAGTCCCATCGCGCCGCACCAGCCAGCTCCACGCCGCGGCAGAACCACCACGCCGCGGCACCGCTGCTCATCACACTAGGACTGCTTCCGTCGCGCCGCGAAGCTCCACCGCGCCGCGCCACCCTCCTCATCCACGCCGTGTTGCACTTCCGCGCCTGAGAGAACTTCCTCGTCGCGCCGCGACGCGCCTGCAGCGCCGCGACGCCTGCTGTTCTTTTTCCCGTCGAACCCAAAACTGCCTCCTTCCGCGGCCGCGACTTCCTCTTCTCCGCGGCCGCGGCGACCAAAAACAGGTCCCAAGCTCCAGCACTTCAGAGCAAAATATTCGCGGCCTCGGCGAGGTTAGCGGCCGCGGGACCCTTCTTCACCGCGGCCCGTGAGATTTCCCGCGGCCGCAAGGTGCTCGAGGACAGATTTTAAATATCTGATTTTTGCGAACTTTGCCAGATTATGCTACAGCCTAGGTTTTACATTTATTTTTGGTTCCTCAGTTTTAAAGGGAAGAAAACTATTCTTTTTACTTTTCTTTGGAAAAATTGCGGACGGAGAACACGTTTCGATTTCGGATTTCGCTATTTATTTTGGATTCAAGCTTGCTTATCAAGTTGGGGTTTCGGATTTGAACGATCGTAAGATTTTCTTTTTTCATTTAATTGATGAATATGGGTATTTCGATTGTGATGATTTCGATTGTTAATTCGATTATGAATAGCTAAATTAATTGCTAGGGAATAGGGGATCGATGCTTTGAATTCGTGTGTGATTGTTGGGCCCCAGATTGTTCAATTTATGCGATTCATGCTTAATTAGGGTTTTCGATTTATGCTTGAATGTTGAGAATTATTGAAGGGTGACACTTCGATTTTGCAATTATTTAATTGAATTTGATTCGTTCTTGCGTGATTTTGTTAATCCGATATCGACTAGTTGATTAACCATCTTCTAGGATTATTTAATCGACTCTTAAAACCGATAGGGGAGGAGTCGGTCGAACTAGATTTGCATGAACTAGGCTTGTTCGTAACTGTATTGCCTAGGAGTTAATTGACTCGTTAATTTACCGTTCTAGTTTATTCTCTTGTTACGAAAAGTTATTGAGAATGAATGCTCGATCTGGTAGATTAATCGAATTTCTTGGCCGAACAATCACTTGCCCGTTAGTTGCATCTTGAACCAAAGCGGATATCCCTGACTCCCTAGCTTCGTTAAATCTTATTTGTTCTACGTGCCCGTTTGCTATATACTTGCTTCATTTAATTTATTTGCAGTAGTTGATATTAAAAACCAACCAATCTTTGATTTAGAATGTTTAGAATTTTTATCTCTTCTATTTCTTTCATTCGTGTTTGAATAAACGCACATTAATCACCCGTGCGATGCACGGGGATATTATGACTTGTGAGCTTTTTACAATTATTTTTTGTATATAAATTGTGTAAAACAAAATGATCATGATCATAAGAGTAGACATATAAACATATAATTAAACTGAAAAGATCATATATTATTGAACACTTCCCTATATACAACATTATTGGTTTGATTTTTTGGCACGTCATTTTCGCCACAAATCAAGATTTTCAAACTCTTTTGGTTAGTGACACGGGAGACAGCAACATATAACCGGCCATGACTGAACACTGGTTTCTTAAGAAATAAGCCAACATGAGATAAGGATTGTCCCTGGCTCTTGTTTATAGTCATGGCGTAAGAAACCATAATGAGAAATTGTCGCCGCTGGAACTTGAAAGGAATTCTAACATCAGAAGAAGTTATGGCAATTTTTGAAATCAACACCGTATCACCAGCATGATCTCCTGTGAGTATCTTACACTCAAGAACATGAGTGGATAGTTTTGTCACAACCAAGCGTGTCCCATTACACAAACCCATAGAATGATCCATGTTCCGCAACAACATGACTGGAGTTCCAATCTTCAAATACAACTCATGATTCGGTATTCCGGAACACTTGATACTGTTCAAAAACTCAGGCATATGGAGATCAGACAAAAAATCATTATTAGAATCCAATTTGCAAGTACTATCAGAGCTCAAGTACATACGACCATCCAACAAATTCAATGATGTCATGTACTCATTGATAGACTCCACCACATCCAACGTCGACGCTAATATAGCCCTATCCTTCAAATAACTTGGATCGTCAGGCGCCTCCTTATACATTGGATATGTGCTTTCAACGATTTGAGCAATAGGATCATCAGATGGCTGAAGCAAAATGTCTTCTGGTATATCTATAAGTGCACACCCGTTATTTGACCCCCCGATAGTTCCATCTCCGATATTGGCTATCCAATCTGCAAAACGTGCAAGCTCATCACGTTCATCCGAATTAGCAAGTCCTTAAAGATGCATGTTTTTCGTAAGCCTAAGCACAGTACAACTCCTCCATATGTCAGAAGCATTAATGGCAGCATTGACTACGTCCCGACGGCTACCCTTTGGAATGACAAGAAGGATTTGTCGAAAATCTCCACAAAAAAACAACCGCCTTCCCACCAAACGGTTTGTTGAGGTTCAAAGGATCAATTGCTCCCATAATACCCTGCAGCGATGTCTGTACTGCTTCAAAACAATGTTTGTGCATCATTGGTGCTTCATCCCATATTATTAGAGAAGCACGAATTATCAATTCCGCCAGAGGGCTTTCCTGATTGATGTTGCAAGTAGATTCCTGGTGGGGATTGAATGGTATAGCAAATCGAGAATGCATTGTTCGTCCACCTAGCAACAAAAGCGATGCTATTCCACTGGATGCGACACATAAGACTATACCTCCTTTGGATCTCAAACCAGCAGATAAAGTCCTCTACAGAAACGTCTTGCCGGTTCCACCATAACCATATACAAAAAAGAGCTCTCCTTGGCAGGATTCAACAGCAGACATAATTCTTGAGTAGACACTCCTCTGTTCGGCTGTCATTTTATTAAGAAGCATTTCTTGTTCAACAACGAGGGCCTTTCGATCATAATTCAATTCATCCAGAATTAGACGATTCGAACTTGAATAGATGTTGTCCATATCCGGAAATGACATAGTCTCGTATTCACGAAGAGTTGTCCCACAACGTCTTAATAAATTTTCAATCTCAGCAAGGTCTAGGTTCTTAATTTGTTCTTTAGTGAGCCTCCAACCTATAAAGAAATTATTTATGCATAAGAATAACAAAATATTAACACGATTAGAACATTGTATATAAAGATAAAAATCAAATTATGATTAACCATATTATAAAAAGTAATTCATTACCATCGTTATTGTGTAGTCGACGATGTCTGTACAAAATGTCATCCGACATGCATTGCCAACACTTTGTCCAAACGTCATCCGGCCTTCCAAATGAACCGGACACCAAAAAAGATGCAAACATGCGTCCAGGGGAGTCTGCAGAAGCCCATTGACTTGCTTCCGTAATGCCGTCTATATACTCTCGATCGTCCTCCAACAAACCCCGCTCGTAGCAAGCATCACGATACGTTAGATACTGGACTTCACCGACTTTCATATAGTCCTCATGACATGTTGCCCCACGCACAACATTGAGCAAACATCTCAAGTAGTAATTATTTCCACTGCTAGGAGGTACGTATCGTAAATGGCCTACAGAGGGTTGGTCCTCATTTTTTCGAGGCGTCCAATGCCTGATTGTTGTGTTCCACACAAATTTTGAAGGCGCTTCAACATACGTTAGTTCCCTTGCCTGAGGATACATTTTGTTTGCATCGAACCACGCAAAAAATTGACTTTCATCAACTGTGGGTTTGTTGATAACATCTTCAAGATCAACATCTTCGTCAAATAAAAGGTTCTGTTCTCCAAATAAGTGGAAGTTCAAATGCTGAACGAGAGGTTTTTTGTACTACAACTCATTACCCAACAACCGCCATGCACCCTCACACGCAGAAATGTACCGACAATCGTAATACATTTTTATCTCATCCAACGGTCTTTCAGTATCCCCTTCAGCAGACGTTTGATAGAATGATGCAGTCACACGATCATTACCCTTGTTGACATATTTGAATAGGTATTTTATAGATCGAGATTGATTGCACCACTCCACATTAATATGCTCTCCAAACTTCATAAGCAGACGATGATTATGAGGCACAACATATCCATTGTGAACAACAATACCATTCTTTTCCAGAGATGTTCCATTGTCACGACGTCTATATCGTGGATAACCGTCTTCGTCAATAGTTGTGGAATCAACGAACTTCTTTGGAAATTTCTTAGTACATTTGCCATCCACCATACAGGGCGAGTTTTTGTTTGCCAGGCCACACGGTCCATGAATCATATGCTCCTTTACTATCTCGTAATATAAAGGATCAGACGATTCATCTGGTATCTCTGCAGATATGATTTTATCTATGTCCGATGGGTCGGGAAATTTGGCCTCCTTAGCAAGGAAGAGCAGTATATGAGCATGAGGTAATCCACGTTTTTGAAACTCGATCGTGTATATAACTGCAACATATATTTGTAGTTAATATTACTATTTAATATTAAATAAATGTGAAATGTATCTTTTGTAAAAGATTAATAAATATGTTGTCACAATTATATATACATTATCAAATGGCTCACCTTTTGAGAAAAATCCCTAATCAATTCCTTAAGTTTTGCTCGAAAGACCCTACAGACGCTATCTGGTCGATCCTCGGGTCTCAAATTTTTCGGCTTTAGATAACGCAATATTTCTGGCCATTTGGGGTTACAGGTGAGTGTTATAAACAAATCAGGGCACCCAGCCCATCTACAAATTGCCATCGCATCTTGATAGTTTTCAATCATATTGCGAGCACCACCAGTGAAGGTTGAGGGAAGAATTATTCTTTTTCCTATGGATCTTGGATCAGTGTCACAACGGAGAACAGCCTCAGCCACACCACTGTACAAATCACAATGGAGTTTCTTCTGATTGAGACGTATACACCGCAACCTCGCAGATTCTACCATGGTATAAGCATCGACGATAAACTGTTGATACAATCTTCTAGATGAAACAATAGTCGATGCTTCATGTTCTCGATCATGCATTCTATATGCAAAGTACTCTCATACACTGACATATTTCCTACCTCCTTTCTTTACCTTCGTGCCTTCCCGAAACGGTATGTCCTCTCGTTACCCATCCTCACCATCAGGCAACAAAAGAGGATATTGTAATGCCAAATATGAAGCATTAAGTTCATTTATTCGCTGAAGACGACCGTTCATAGTTTCGACCAATATGTCCCTTTCACCCATTGCCAGGTCAAAATCGCCAACAACCAATGCAGCAACTTCTGAACTCGTAGGCAAATTATATCGTGTGGCATCTTTAAATCTCTGACCAATCAAACGGACTCGAACATTTGATTCCCCATGCTCTTGCATTCTATCCCGAGCCGTACGAAATGATTTCATCAGTTCGTTGTGTTGATCCAACATTTGTTTCAAACCAACAACTATTTCCTCATGCAAATTATTATTGCCAGATTTGTTCCTGTAATAAAATAATAACAATTATCATTATATAAGAGATAAAATTTTGAACAGTATATATGAGTAAAAGAAAGACAATATTTAAAAAAATGTTTAATATTAATTAGAGTGAATTCATACCTCAAATAATTCATTCTGTTTGAAACTTCATTCCCTGTATCATATATATATAATTGTGCGAACTTCGGGCATGCACCTTCAGAAGGAAGCAAACTACCGATAAGATGATAATTCTGTCCATGCAAAGAAAACACTGGTGGGCCGGTCCCTTTATTGATATTTGAATCAATCTTCCCACCCAAAGATGTAAAACCGAACATGCTATTGTAAGAACGTATGTTCTCTTGAAAATGTTTGCTCAACTCGCCACCTCCATGAAACAAATCTTGTAAAAATTGGGGAGGATTTTGAAAAAAAGGTAACTGAAGTTTGCCATTAATGCAACAACCAGTGCACTCAGGGACTATGGCATTTTGATAATAAGCTTTCCTCTCCTCATACCAAAACATCGAACCACAATACTTACAACAAAAACTTGCATCTCCCATGTCCCAGTATTCTGTAAAAGTTTATTCAAGAACAATATATGAGATAACATTATTTCCTTGTATATAGATAGATATATATTTTTGTATATTAAAAGTACATATTTAAACTTACCAGATACCACTGACGATGTTACTGTTGTTTTCCTAGGACGACCACGTTTCCGTTTTACTGTAGTAGGTTGATTGGGAGTATCATGTGTGAGTTCAACCACATAGCTTGCAGTTATAGTTGGAGCCCTTGTCTCGTTGTTAATGTGGTCGTCATCACTTGTGAGGTCTATAAGGATGCTATTCGTCGCATTACTATTGGGATTTTGGGTTGGAATTATACGACTCTTATGCTTGCCTGCTGAAAAAAAAAAAAAGAGTATATATAATTTAATAAATTTTATATTTATGCACATATTATAATGTATAACAATAGATATTTTATATAAAAGATGCTAAAGATCGAAATATATTAACGTACCAATTGAAGCATTAGAAGTGCTCAAAAATCCTGTTTTGTCCTGCAACACTATGTAAAATTATCCATGTCAAACAAAATATTTGTTATATTATATGTTTTTAATATGAAAAAATAGAAATACAAATATATTTATCAATATGTTTAAAATTACTTACCATTTGTTATGTCAGAGAACGGAGATTCACGTAAATTAATCACCATACTGCAAGGTGATTGTGTGTCTAAATTACGTCCTTGCGCGTTCTTTATGTTTGAACCTGTACATAAATAATTTTTAATACTCTATATAACACACGAAGTCTAAAATAAAAAAAAAAATATGTCCATAGTATAAAACATATATTTAACCAAATACTTTATATATTATTAATTATATATAAAATGAATTAAACTCACCAGATAAGTCTGACGTTCTTAACGGTGTTTTTCGAGGACGACCACGTTTTCGTTTATGTGTACTCAACTGTATGTTTTCATCATTACTGAAACTTTTAAGGACAGGGGTCCTGGTAGTTGAAGAAGTTACGGTATTCATTTCAAGGTCGTCTTCACTTGTGAGATCGATAACATTGTTTTGTGGTGCATTATTACCACCAACATGCAATGCATATCTATGACCATTATGTTCACCTGTTACAAAAATTAGTTACAAAATAAATATGAAATTAAATAACATTTTAAACTAAAAGATATTTTATGTATAATTGTAAAGTAATAATTTAATAAGTAAAAAAAATACCATTCGGAACATCGGACGACACATCAATTCCATTTGTGTTTTGCAGAGCAGTAAAAGAGGATCCAATCCACGGAGATGTGTTTATATTATCTGCAATAATAACATAAAAGAATAAACATTATGCTTAATAATATTAATAATAATAATAATAATAATAATAATAATAATAATAATAATAATAATAATAATAATAATAATAATAATAATAATAATAATAATAATAATAATAGTAATAATATGTTTTATTGACTATAAAAAATTATGTTTAATTGGATCAATAGTAAAATATACAAAGTATTGTACCATTTTTCATAATATATATACTAACCCCATTAATATAAATTTTCTTGGCCCAAAAAAACATGGGTTGTACAAATTAAAAAAAAATTAACAATTTTTTTTTTTTTTACAATTGGAATTGGGCCTAAATTTTAACAAACCAATTATAATTAACTAACCTAACCATTTTGGCCCAATACAGGTTTTCTTAATTGGGTAAACAAAGTAAACAAAATCGAACGGCCTATATTTGTTTGATCGATCTAACGGACATCAAGCATTGTTCGCAACTATAAAAGGCAAAACAATCCGAAAAAGTAGGGTTTCACTTCATTTTTTCTCTCCCCCCGACACGCGTTTCTCCCCCTTCTCTATATACTGTCGGTTTCATTTCTTTTTTCGTTTCTGCAGATTTTGAACATATGTTCTAAACAATTCGATTACAACTGATGTAATTCGTATGTTTATGTTTAGAAACATGTTTTAAACTACTAAATCAGTTTGATTTTAATACATATATCAGTTTTTGTTTTATTTTTTTGTAAAAAAAAAAATATTACTTGTTTTCGTTATTATTATTTATTTTAGGATCTGAGCTCGATTATGAAGAAAAAATGGAAATCTGAGGATAGGGTTTCATGTTTTGTTTATGGATTAGGTCGAATTTTTCGATTTGATGTCAAAAAAATCTGAAACCGGAAAGGAAGTAACTAATTCGTTTACGTTATTGTTATTTTTTTAACGATCTGAGATCGATTTTGAAGGAAAAATGAAAATCCGAGGTGATTCAGCATGTTTTATTTACGGATCTAGTCTATTTTTTTCAATTTGAAGTCCGAATTTATGAAAACGGAAAGGAAGTCATTCCTTTTTCGACAATTTTATGTTGTTTTTGTTTGATTTTTTATGGATCTGGTCTAATTTATCGATTCAACTCGAGATCCTTTAAATATGATCGAAAAATATGAAACCAAGACGAAGTAATTTGTTTTTCGACAATTTTATGTTGATTTTGATGTATTTTTGCCAGATCTGGTCTAATTTTTTGATCCAATTCGGCATCCTTTTAATTATGATCAAAAAATACGAAAGCCGAAAAGGAATAATACGTATTGCCTATTTAACAAATTGTTTTAAACAATTTTATGTTGTTGTTTGTTGTATTAATGACAGATCTGGTGTAATTTGTCGATAAAACTCGAGATCCTTAAAAATATGATCGAAAAATTTGAAAGCCGGAAAGGAAGTCATTAGTTTACCCAATAACAAATTGGTTTACACAATTTAACTGTAGTTTGAAAATAAGATTTCAAATTATTTCTTAATATTTTAAATGATTTATGTTTTTTTAGTTTTTTTATATTTCCAACAATTGTGAAATGCAAGCTGTTCTCACACATTGGAGCTCCCCAGAACTTATTAAGGTAAGAATTTCTTCCTCTGATTTGCTTATAGTTCATAATCCAGTGTAATGATTTTTTTATTGTTATCTGTCAAACAATATGATCGGAAATATCTAAATGCTGAGTTGTTTTATGGATGAAAATCCTTGTTCTAAGTCTGAGATGGTTTAGGTTACATTTTGCTGTAGATATATATACTATATTCTTTGATAATACCTTTATTAATTGCATCACAGTTTAAACAGTGTTGTTATTGTTGTGTAAGATCAGTTCAAAGGTTTATTATTTTTATGAAATGTATTCAAGTTTTTATAGAATCTCGGGCTTCTTTTAGCTTTTGTTAGTTGATTATACAGTTATTAAACATGAACTTGTACATGGTTTTTGATTGTTCTACATTCACTTAGTTGCTTTTTATGTTAACTAAGATGTTAGTTTTAAACTATAGTATGAATTGCAATATGGTTACTCTGTTTTTTCAACTTTTCTTGCTATAGATATCATTGACTGTCTATGTGGTAATCTTATGTAAATGTTCCTACTGTTGAAGGATAGTCTAAAGTTTTATGATAATGTCATTGTTATTCTCTAACTAATATTTTCTGAATGTATGCTGGAGCATAAATTGGTTTACAAACTGGGATGTCAAAGGTGCTTAACAGGAGAATTGAACTGAATTACAAAGGTAAATTGTAAGTTATTTTATATTGTTTTATTAAAAAGTTCATATCTATCTATATATAGTTGTTAATTTTTTTTTTTTTGTTGTATTGATGTGGAGCAATACATTTGCAAGAAGGAACATGTCATAAAGAAAGAAGCTGATTGTATTAAAAAAAGTACTCTTTTACAGCAAAGCTTGACAAATAATATAAGTCGTGTAACTCTAAACACATATATTTAACTTCAATTTTTTTTTTTGTATGATTTCCATCTCCGAGCATGATGAGGACAGTTAACAGTAATAGTACATAAGCTCACAGTTTTGCTACAATCATGTAGGTAAGAAAAGGTAAATTTAGATGTGCACCTTTTTGTTTTCGATCATTGTTTGTTTCCTTGTGGTTTTATGAACAAATTTATATTCTTTGTTGCTCTGAAAATATGTGTTCTTCATAGCTTGATTCTTCAATGTGTTTATTGTTGATTTCACCAAATGTTGTTGGACTGTTATTCTAATAAACCAACAATGTATCAGCCTGCATATTAAAAATTCATGTATAGATTAGATATATTATAGATGAAATGAAGAAAAAAAACAGACTGAAAGGGAAATTTCTTAGTAAAATTACATGACCTGCGAATGCTTGATATGTTGGAATGTGTTGGAATGAATATATTAGATATGTACAGAATAGGTGTTTTAGATGAAATAGGATTTCTTGTGCCTTATCTGGTTAAAAGTAGTTGCATTGCATTTAACAGATGTTGTTATTCTATCTTTTCTTTGGATAACCACGAAATCAAAATCTGTTAACATGATATACTTATTTTTTAAAACAGGATCAGCATTATTTAGTGGAAAATAACAACTTGACATATTTTGATTGACCAGTTGTATTAACATTGTCAGCTAATATGAGTAATTTCATTTTTTATGCATATCTGCCGAACAAAATATATAATGCATTTTATTATGTCTTGGTATTTTAAATGTTTGAATCAATTAACGATATATGCAATTCCGAATTTTCTATGTTTATTTAGCATTAATTTACATGAGAATTATGTAGTTTAGAATCTGTATTAATTCCAGAATTGTTGTTTTATATTTTCCATTAGATTATATGTATTATTTTCGGATCATGAAGGTAAGAATCTGTTGTGATTTATGAATTGTTGTTTTATATTTTACATTTGATGTTATATATTAATTTCAAATCATGAAGGTAAGAATCAGTTTCATATTTTTGAAATGTTGTGTTATATTTTTCATTTGATTCTACATATTATTTTCAAATCATGAAGCTAATATTATATTTTATATTTCTGAATTGTTGTTTTTTATTTTCCTGTTGATTCTATTTATTATTTTCAAATCATGAAGGTAATAATTTTTTTTATATTTCTGAATTGTTGTTTTTTATTTTCCTGTTGATTCTATTTATTATTTTCAAATCATGAAGCTAAGAATCTGTTTTATATCTCTGAATCTACTTGGTAAGACTCTGTTTTATTTAGATTTGCTAATCTAAATTTGTGAACGTTTGAAAATTATTTTATACATTAATTT
>CACSLK010019251.1:1279804-1293915 GCA_902706635.1 Striga hermonthica | reverse complement strand
AAGTCCATGTGATAACAAATCAATCTAGAAAGCTAAAACCTAACATGTTCATACAAGTAAATAATTCACCCCACCACAGGCAATGAATACACTACATAAATAGGATGTGAGAACCATAATCCATAAGAATTACATACATCACAACATGCATATTTCAAATACATGACACATATTCACATACAACTTTTCTTTTCTCAATCGTTATCTCACATACTGAGGCTAAATAAGCTGAGATATAAATTCTCTAAGCACAAATTACTTCCGCATAAAATTCATCAACACACAACATACATCATACATAAAGAATCGTCCAAAACACAACATGCTATTTCCTTCTTTTTTCTTTCTCAAAATAATCACAACACATAATCAGGCCTAGAAAAATGGCAGTAAACAAGACACACACTCACGGCCATCCTGACACAACCATAGCACATCATTCAAGTACAAAATCAAATATTTTCTGCCAAAACAAAGTTAAAAAGGTCCAGCTGTTGTACCTTTCTCGGGACCTCTCGGCTGGTGGTTATTCAGCTGATAGAGGACACGGTTTTTCTACTGCTTAGTCCAACCTTTTGGCACTCGGACGTTGGTCGCTGCTCTTTGTCGGGACCGACTGCTCGACACACCACGGAGCTCGATAAAACCCTACTACTACTTGCTAAAAAGGCTGCCCGACAAATACAATTGTGGTTGAAAGGCTGCTACTATGCGAAGAAAACTCTCGGTTGCTGCTTGCTGAGGGTTTCTTGGACAACCTCTCGCGAACATGAGTTGCCGCTGTTTAGACGGCTGAAAAGAATTACGGGAACGACTAATGCTCGGTGATCTCGAACGGCCAAAATGCTCGGTGGAATAATCTGGTACTGCCCGTCGATGAAGAATCACGTGAGATGAAGGCTCGACCGGTCTGCTATGGATCTCAGGTGATAGAAGACGATCTCAAGTGCGATTGAAGGTCTGGGATTGTTCGATTTGATGATGAGGGAGAGATCGAGTCCAACCGATGAACGTGAATTCTGCAATTGAAGTTTCGATTGGTATGAAATGTGAGAGGATATGCTCTGCTCGATATTTGGGCAATATCTATATCTATCTATATATATATAAAAAGGTTGTTGTTAAAATACATTGTAGAAACCTTTGATCAAATAAATAAAACATTTGACATTCTAAATTTAGAAAGTTCGAAAACATTTAAAAAAAGTCATAACTTAATTAAAAAATTAATAAATTAGAGAGATAATTGAAATATGTGGATAAGTCACATTAAAACTCACGTTTTTTAAACCCCTAAATCTTTCCCTTAACTCTCGGTATTAAATTTCGCAACAATACAAAAGAAAAATCACATTAAAACTCACGTTTTTATACCCATAAATCCCACCTTTTAACTCTCGGTATTAAGTTTCGCAACAATACAAACATGCCTCCTTTAAAATATAGATAGATCAAAACAGGTTTTCAAAAATTAAAATAGACAACAAGCGGCAACAAGGAAGCGGCGGATTCCAGCGGCGGCGGATTCCAGCGGCATGACCTTGGAGTGGCAACCGACGAGCGACAATAGGCGAGCGGGCCAGCGGCGGCAGTGACTCCAAGCGACCAAGTGGCAACGGCGGCAAGGCAGCTTCTTACGGTAGAATTCTGAATTTTGAAGATTTAATGGTTGAATATCTATTAGATTTGATCCATAATTCTCATTACATAATTGTCATCAATCTTTCCATTAAATTTTGGTCCACTACCACCATTATTTGTTCAACTCATTCACAGAATTCATAGAATGCCGCTAGTTTGGGATACACTCGATTCCGTGAATAGAACAAATAAACCTTTTTTGCGCTTGAGAGCTGACCT
The DNA here is from genome assembly GCA_902706635.1 of Striga hermonthica. Taxonomy (NCBI): domain Eukaryota; kingdom Viridiplantae; phylum Streptophyta; class Magnoliopsida; order Lamiales; family Orobanchaceae; genus Striga; species Striga hermonthica. The sequence continues at coordinate 1,292,055 of CACSLK010019251.1, read as the reverse complement.
AATAGTTGAATCGCATCACCAATGGGAAAGCTGGAACGAATTCCATATACTGTTTCATGATGAACAGGTAAAAATTTTTATTTGAAATAACAAATTTATATATTTTTAAAAAATATTTTATTTCATATTTATAAATCTAAATAATTTTTAAGAAATATTTTATTTCGTATTTATTAATTTATATTGTAGGGTTCCTTCATCAGAGGCATTATCCGTTCTAAACATATGGGAGCATTTTGAGGTGTGTTGAATGAAGGTGTGTATGCAATCAACAACTATGTCGTTGAATTAAATCATGGGTAGAAAGATATCATAACCAACAAATGGAGACTTGTGCTTCATGGAAGAACCCGTGTTATCAAATATGGCGGGAATTTTCCTGAAAATAGTGATATATTCCCTCAACAATAAGGAGCTGGAGATATTAATGATATTTAGGTTTTTTATTATTATGAATTTTATTTTCATTCCATGTCGTTCAATCAAGAATTTTATAAGACATTTTAGTGTAATTATATTTGTTATTTTTATAAAATGTCATTGAATATATTTATTTTCATTATGCAATGTCGCTAGAATGTTAAAATTCGACCCTCTTACTTTTTACTACTACTTTATATTAGTTTAAAATTGGTAGAATGCCAATGTATAAGATAAAATTTAATACAAATTTTAACAAATATTTCAAATATAATATTATGTAAACAATATTTTTCGAATTTAATATTAACCTGAGCAAGTACATTAAATCGCTTATATTCATAATAAATTTGTTTTATTAAAATATTATATTATTTGTAATTTGTGTTATACAATAATGAATGCTGATATTAATGATAAAAGTATAAATATTATAACGCCACAATTTCACATTTGTGGATAAACCACAATTTCAGTCATTATAAAAGGTTAAATATTTCTTTTTACGTCAATATGATTAAACAACATTTTTATAAAATGGTTTAATAACATTTTGTACAATAATATCTATTAATATATAATAAAAACTAACATAATTCACTTTTAGTAATCTTTTCCCGCCAAATTCATTAATTACAGCTTAAAAATAGTAACTTAACAAACTTTCATTAATCATTGTCTAATTATATTAGATATGTTTTCCGATTTTCGTTTCCTTTTATGATATGGAATGAAAATCTAAAACAATATCCTCCTTTTGTAGGTCCATATCAATATGGAATTTAGAATCTCTTGCCTTACGATATTCAGTTATAAAATATATTATTCATTTAATACTTTGATATCTTTATGTAAAAGAAACAAAGTTATTATTTAAATCAGTTGATTATCACACAGTATTCTACGCATATTTAATACTTCGGTTTGTGTTTGTTTTAGTAAATTCTTGGTTTCTTTAATTACGTTAATAGTGGTTTTGTAGGAAAAGATTATGTAAATAATTATATGTAGCCGATTTTGGAACTCTTATTTATCAAGAATTCTTTTTTATTTTAACAGATTTATTAGAATCATTGATTTGGATTAGCATATATGTTACATACACACATAAAAAATTAATTTTATAGTAATATTTAAATATACATGGCGTCAATTTTGGAATTCTCATTTGTGAGGGTTTTTTTTTATTTTATCTTATTTATTATAACCAACAATTACAAAATATAAATTTATTAGCATATATGTTACATACACACAAAAAAAGAAAAAAAAATTTATAGTAATATTTAAATTTACATGGCGTCAATTTTGGAATTCTCATTTGTGAGGATTCTTTTTTATTTTATCATATTTGTTAGAACCAACAATTACAAAATATAAATTTATGTTCATATCTAAATATATTTATATTAGTATTTAAATGTATTTTTCATTGTAGCAGATTTTGAGAATGAACGATTTTATATGAGATATACATTTTTTTTTTAGATATACACCAATTCTCTTTATTGGTATTCTTTTTTTCAATTGTTTTTAAAAAGAAAATTTTCAAAATTTTGTATAGTAAATCAATTTTTTGTTTTTGTATACAAAAAATATAAATTTATTGCACAATATATATATATATATATATATATATATATATATATATATATACTACCTAAAAAGTTGTCACACATATAATAGGAACGCTGTCCAATTAAAAATTGTTCAGTTTGAAAATATATAACAAGTTGTCACACATTCAATTAAAAATTGTTCGGCTTGAAAAAATTAGCCTGAAGTAATGTCTAATCACTAATGTTTTATATTTTATATCTACTATATATAATCTCTCTCATAAAATTAGTGTGATGTAGTATGTAATGTTTTGTATTATTCATAAATATTTTTGTAGATATACACCAATTCGTTTGTCCAACTGTTGTATAAATTATCATATTATAAATAGATCCATCTTAGACTTCTATTTAAGTTCCAGAGGCACTAGTTCCTTCTGATTTTGGGGTTCTGTTTAACAGTCATGGTCAGTCTTTTTGTATAAAAAAATATAAAAATATTAGTGAATATTATATAGCTAATCAAGTATAATCGATATTAAACTAACTGCTCATTCTCTGACTGCCTAAGTAAATAATTATATTTTTAAGATCAGGGTCAGTCTTTATGTGCGTTGGCATATTATTAAAGAAATTGGTTCTTAGCAACAACCGATTATATGTTGTTGTTTTTACGTGTAAATAATAGATAAGAGATGTGCATTGACATGTTCTTAAAAAATCTTTTTTTGATCACGACCAATTGTATGATGTTACACATGTAAGTAATAGGTCAAGAAGAGTCAAGGTCAACATTTATTGTATGTTGGCATGTTAAGTAATAGATCAAGAAGAGTCAAGGTCAACATTTATTATACGTTGGCATTTTTTTTAAAGAAATCAATTTTTAGTCACGGACAATTATGTTGTTTGTTTCGCGTGTAAGTAATATAAAAGTGTTGACAATACTTATTGAACAAATAATGTAGTGTACAAGAAAGTTTAAATAATATATTTTTTGCATGAGGAACAGTTTATGGTTTGATAATTTTCCTACGAATTATCACTCTTTTATTTATTAATACATTTTAATTTTTAATATTCTCTAAATTAAATACAACCCGTGCATTGCACGGGTTACATACTAGTTAGAACAATAATATATAGATAATATATTATAAAATGGTTAAACAACATTTTGTTGAAGTTAATATTAGAACAATAATATATAGATAACCAAAAAGATACTATTGCACGTTGAAGTTTAATTATTAAATTAATATTTAATGGTTTATTGATAATAACTAATTGGGTTGAGATAATATAGGAATAATATGTGGATAAGTTATGATTTAAAGTTTTACGGGTTAGGTCTTTATCAATGTGATTTTTAATTATTAAATCAATATTTAATAATTTAAAGATAATAATTAATTGTAGAGATAATATAGAAACAATATGTGGATAAGTGATGATTTAAATTGCACGGGTAAGTTCCTTATCAATGCAAAATCACAAATTGAATTATAATTAACATTGTGGAGACAATTTTGGAACAATAAGATAATGATAACTCATTCTTTAAAATAGCACGTAGTTGTTAATTCGCATGGTGTGCAGATATATATTGACAACGAAATGACTTATCTTCTTAACTGAATTGCACTTATCATCAAACAAATCTCAATTTAATTCGCATGGTGTGATTTAGCTGCAATATATATTGACAACGAAATGACTTATCTTATTAACTGAATTGGGCGGTCTGGGGAATCACGAATCCCGTGGCCAGGTCTACGACAGTGATAACACATGTTCTGACCAGCTAAGCACTCCCCGCGATGGTTACGGCCGCAGGTGGCACATGGAGGTGCAACCTGACGGATAGGCTGCACAGCCTGAGATGGGGCTGGAGCTGGTGCTGGTCCTGGAACCCTCTGTCTGTTCCTCCGATCATTACGACCCTGCCACCTTCTCTTGTTGGGTCTCTGTGCCTGCTGAGGTTGCGGCTGCTGAGGTAGCGCTAGCTGTGGTGGAGCCAATGGCTGGACTAGCTGCCTGATTGGGGCACGAACTCGACTAGCCTCCACCATCAAGCTCTCTGCTATCTGCTGGGCCCGAGAAACTGTCTCAGCATATGGCATGGCACCCATAGAAGTCAGGGTGTGACGGATCTCTCCATGTAGACCTCCCCGGAAGCGCCTCATCCTCGTCTCCTCCGTGTCAATAAGATGTGGCACGAAGAAGCCGAGGCGAGTAAACTCGCGCTCATACTCATCCACGGTCCGATCATCCTTCTCCAAACTCAGAAACAATCTCTCCATCCTATCTCTGTAGTAAACTAGGTAGTACTTCTCCCGGACTACCTCCTTCAACCGCTCCCATGTGACATTATCCTTCTCCCCAGGCCTCATGGCCCAGTAGGCTGTCCACCAAAGTCCGGCATCCCCCGTCAACTGAAGTTGGGCGCACATGATATTAATTCACTCGGGGCAACCAATGACCTCGAAGACAAGATCAAGGTTGCATAGCTATTCCTCAACTTGTCTAGGATCTCCTTGTCCATTAAAAGTAGCTGGGTGAAACCCACGAAACTGTGCGACTCGCTGCCCCTGGTCTGGCTCAGGAGCCACTGGAGGGGCTGCGACTGGCTGGACGGGAGCATTTCTGCGATTTGCCATCTGGATGGCCAGTTGACAGGGTTAGCACATGAAAGGGTTTGGCAAAAGAGATGAAATATTAATAACTCGATACTTTGCACATTTCTTGGCGTGTCATTTGAGAAAAAAAATACAACTTAACTTGTCTAGAGTTCTGAATCAAATAGGAGTTCTGACTTTGACTAGAGTTCTTGTCTAGAGTTCTCATTCTCATAGGAGGATAGTTTTCTAGGCCCCTGAAATTTTCATATTGAACTGATAAAGCACTTGCAAAAATAAAGACTGGTTTAGGTGACTTACCTCGGAGTCAGCGCGGGCGTGAGCATGGTGTGGTCACTTAACTAGACTTTTGGTCTACAGAAACGCTAACTGCGCTCTGATACCAAACTATAACACCCCGCCTTATCTTACTGGACTCATGAAAAATTGGGTAAAAGTTTTCGTGGTTGTTTTCGAAAGATACTGGGACTGGTTTCGAAAAACATTTGAACTTAACTGACTTGCGGTATGCTACTTACTTACTAACTTGACTTATTGCTCTTTATTTTACTTATGCATGTAATCCAATCGACATATTTAATCCAACTGGGGAATATGGATAAGGGAAATTAAACATGCATGCATACTGGTTCTGAGTTGGCAATACGAAAGCGTAAATAAAGTACAGTACAGTACGAAATTATCTTATTACATGCCAACATAAACATAAACATAATAAATGTCCAGCTGTTGTCGGACACCACCACACCACTGCTCGGCTCACGCTCCGGGCTGTACTTCGTCACCTAAAAAGATAAATAGTGGGGGCGTGAGCACTAAATCACCATGCTCCGCAGGAACCAACACTGAATATATAGCACATGTAATGAAAATATCATGAACTCAGCATATACATAAATAAAATTGTACTGTACTGGTGCAACATCCGAAAACTGGCCGAATTCTCATGTGATCACATTCTGGGGGTCGCCTCCCTCAGAAACCCAAGATGGAAATAACTACCATTCAAAATCGGGTGGGTGACTCAGGATGGGAAAACCTTCCATACAAGACCGAGTCATCATAAACTGGACCACAAACGGGATAACTCAACCGTTCGGGTAAGTATCTACATACATACCTCATACATGGTAAATTGTTTATAAGCGGTGTAATACCCAGTGTAGGGCCCCACCTGATTATGCTGAAAGACTGTGCAAGTGCTGAAAAACTGGTGTAGCTGTTGGAGGCTCGACTCTCCACAAGCTACCAAACATATACAAGCAAATATATATATCTAAGTAATTTGCTTGACTGATACGTCTGATTCTGAAACTTTAACACTTATGGTGGCAAATAGACAAGTAAGACAGGCAAAAACATATAAAATATATTTACACTTAATTTACACAGATAAAACAATCACAAGTAAATAAACAAATAAAACTAGAACTGGCTTCTCGGCTTGACTGGACTGATATCGAGCTTCCGGATAAAATCTGACAGAAGCTCGGAATCTATAATTATCAGTATATCTTTATCTGGATTGAATTGGCCAACTCTTATACTTAAAAACGTGCTTAAGGTTGTATATACACTCATGTTCAAATACATTTATTTAAACAATTTAAAATGAGCTAATATACTCCTTAAACCTTAAGATTTTTTTTATAAAATCATATATATATCCAAAAATAATGAAATTTAGCAGTCTAATACTTCACTTAGACATGCATTTTCAGTTAAAATTTCAGCTAATTCTAAGCTCGTTTGGTTGGTCAAACAATTTCATCAAATTTGTATATAAACATGCATTTGACCTTTCTAACTTCTCGAAATTTTATAAAATCTCACACTTAGCTTCTGAAGCTAAAATTTGGTGATATTACTCATAACTCATACAATAAATGCTCATTAAAATGTCACATCAAATACTCATGTATTGAGGGAGTTCTATGACCATAAAATTCTACATGACATGCATACGGCCTAAAATATATAACTCACTATTTCTTAAACTAAAATCATGAAATTTGATATGTAAGCTCTTAACTCATATATAAACATGCCATAAAAATTTCATGTTCATATCATGACTGAGGACTGAGATATTCGCAATTTAATTTGCTGTTGAAACTAGGCATATAAAATGCGGTTTGCACACTTAACTTCAAATATCTATAACTTGAGCTATACTAATCTAAAAGACATGATTATAAAATGATTTTAGCACACCGAACTTTTAATCTTCAATAAAATGCAAAAGAAGTCGGGTATGCTCGGTTGTCTTGCTTGTTGCTTGAACTCGTGTTGCTTCAGCTTCTTTGCTTCCTTCTTGAAATTTGGTGCTTCTAAACTCTTCTAGGATGAAAAGAGTATGATAGAGGATTCTTATCTTGCTGGGGTTAAACGAAATGGCATGCTAAAACTCAACGAAAACTTTTTGCTATCAAAGGAAAGCTTTTGACATTACTACGAGTATGCTCTCGGTTTTCACTCTTGGCTTTTGGTTTGTAGGAGGATTTCAGCTTGAATTTGTGTAATTTTTTGATGGCATCAATGAGATCTTAAGATAGCTGAATAGAGTTCTTATAGGGAGGTCTTATGGGCGTGGAAACTTATGGTCAAGAGAGGACAATGTGGACTCATTTCCAATGTGATGAAGAACCTTGCATGTGAGGGAGTAAAGAATAAGCACTAAGGTTGGGACAAGGGCTGAACCAAGCACTATGAGGAACTATAATAATCTGGTCTTGGCACTATAAGAGGAAGTGGAAACATGATCTTACACAAGACATTAAAATACTAAGGCATTCACTCACTATTAAGGCATAAAATAAAGCTAATCTTGATTAACATTCAATTAACTTCAAATTGCATGAAGAATTTCTTAATCTATAGCCTAATCATATGCATAGGATATGAAGATTAATAGGAAAAATTTGCTAGGGAAAGCTAAGGCTCGACACTATACCCGGTAAGACACATGCTCGCATTATGCTTGATCTCGGTTCTCCTTTGCGTGTATATTCTCGGTCTCATGATGGCTCGACCATTTCTCGGATTTAAGTAATAAATCATGGTTCTCATGAGAACATCAAAGACTACTAGGGTCTAGGGTTCGAGTGGTGCCGACTTGTGCGGGCGCTCGGCTAGGGCTCAATTAGGACTCAACGCACGATCTTGAAAATATCGACACGATCGAATGATATAACTTGATCATACTAATATATATATGAGTAATAATCAAGCAATTAATCACATAATATCACATAAAAGCACATAATTCACATAATAACTCTTGAAAATACTTAGTCGAACAACTCTAGGGTTCGAATATTACCAAATTCACTTTAAAGTCGAGCAAGTGAATTGGTTTTATTTATTAACTGAACGGGGCATTACAGGTAGTGCACTGAATTATTATCTTGTGCCGAGTGGGATCTACAGCAGACATGATAGCATATAAAGCTCGAAAGTTAGCCTCTTCTGCTTGCTTTTCATCATCGGTCTAGATACTCCTTGGCTTTTCAACCAGTACTTTGGTAGTTGACGATTTCCCATCCGAGGACACTGATGTTTTAGTTTCAGCAGGAACCTTCTCCTGGAGAGGTACCGTCCAACCGAATTCAACGGCCTGCCACGTGCCTTTGCCAAGAGACCGAAGAAAGATCACCATCATTGATTTCCAGTAAGTATAATTGGAGCCATCAAGGAACGGAGGGCGCGAAACAGACATCCCACCATCATGACTCATGGTAACCGACACACAGTCCCAAAGATCTTTATCCCGTAGTTAGAACAGGAACACTGCTCTGATACCAATTGAAACGTGTAATTATCACGGAGTGCGTCAACTAGTACGAACCGAACCAAGAATTGTAAAAATGCGGAAGCAATAAAACCGAAGATTTAAAAACTCTTCAGGGAAGCGTCCCACTTCCCCTCAGAGCTCTTTCATTGATAAATCGCATACAGACATAGTTTGGACTTACAAGACTTGAACTCCCTTCTAGTCTAGCAAACACTATTCACGATCCTATCAACTAATTCTCTGGCCACGTCCCGTGGACTTCTTAACCTACACTTACTCCCTAAGTGTAAAACAAGAGATAGTTTTGAAGAAACAAAGAAACAAAACAAAAAACAACTTCAGTCCTTGAGTGTGTAAGAACTCTCGTACTGAACTGTTGATGGGTCTCCTCCTAGATCTGGAGTGAACTGGTGGAAATGAGCTCCGGTCTGTTCGAATCGTCTCCAAGTCGCCCGTGGACCGCTGTGATCACCTGCAAGAACTCAACACCGGAAGTGTTTTCCGGTGAAGAGCCTCCGACGCTCAAGTCAGTGAGTGAGGAGAGGAGGAGCTCTGCTCAGTAGGAGCAGCAGCTGAATAATGAATGAGAAGAATAAAAGTTAGGGTTTAGGGTTACCTCAGCCCCTTTATATAGGAGTAGAAACACTTACTTGAAGTCCCTAAAATGCCCTGGCCGACTTACATGAAGTACCCAAAATGCCCTGGTCGGTTCGCATTCTGCTTACTCTTGAGTCAGCATCTAGATTCCTTCTTATCCTGTATAAACTCGCACTTGGGAACCATCCATGTGTCGCATCTGCACATCGAGTCGTCGGAGGTCCTCGTAAGTCGACTTGTAACCTTACCGAGTCGGTCTGAAGTTATACAAATATCCGAGGGCTCGTAGAGTGCCTGCTCGTCATCGTGGATGAAGTCGTCTTGTGTCCGGTCGACTTTATAAAGCCGACTAGGTACCATGACCGGTTTGACGGCCTTTGAATAGCCGATGGACCAAGTCAACATCGTTGGTGTCGACTTAGTAGGGTCGCCTGCAGCCTCCAATCGGGTAATCTCTATCTGAGCCGGGCTATGACAATAGGGCTATATCATCTAGTCCCCTCCAAAAATTACTCTAAGCGATTTCGAGCTTAAGAGTAAGTTTGGTAGTTAGGCGATGAGTCGTCTCGTCTTTGCCCTTCATTTGTCCTGTCGATGACTTATTTTATTTGATTATGACTGGCGGTCGAGACCCACACTTAGAACTTGTTCGGGACTGAACCCCTTCCTTTCCATTTTCCCCTTTTTTTCTCTTTTTTTTTTTTGAATTTCAAATTTTTGTCGGCGGCACGTGGCTCGCCGCCTTTATCCTCCTTTAGCCGCTTCAAATTCCGTGTCTCATCTTGGCCGTTGATTTCTCCTTTAATCGTAGGGCTAGGGCTTTCCTAACCGCCCTATAAATACCTCTCACTTTTCTCTTCTTCCACTTTTCGCAACTTTTTCTCCTTGAATTCTCAAATCTCCGCCAATCGAACTTTTTGGTGCTTCCGACGGTCGCCACATCCGGGAACTTCTCAGATTTTGCAGGACTTCCTACTTCAATCATCATGTGTAAGTATTGATTTTATTCCTAGCATTTATTTTTACTCTTTTTTTTCTTCAATTTTTTTGGGTTCCTGGGCTCATGTTCTTCGTGTTCTTGAGGATTTTTGAAAGTTCTTGGTAAAGTTCGCGCTAGATCTTCTATGCTTACTTTTTACCGATTGAATCGTGTTTGTGAGGGTATCGCTTTGAGGAGTCGAGACGACTCCTTTTCCCCTTTACTTGTTGACTTATGTCGACTCTCTAACCTCCTTAGTCACCTTGAGTTTCAGTCATTCCTCGTTTCTAGGATTGAATGAGTCGAGTAGATACATCAGTGGTCGACTTTGTGTTCTATGGGTTCCCATACCATAAGAGTTTTTCCCTCTAATTCTTCTTTTGCTGATCCTTCCTCGATTTTTTCTTCAATAGATTCTGGGTCCGACTCTATCTCTGGCTCTATGCCCGGCTCTCTCGTCCGTCAAATAGAGGAGTATTCAGGTTCCGGCTCCGTCGAAATAATTGGCTCTGCGCCTGCGATCGAGCAAGAGGGATCCCAAGGTTCTTCTTCTTCGACCTTTGGGATCGACAAAGATGTATATACTCAAGCCCTCCTATCGGGTGAAATAATGCAGAATAAGAACGACCCTGCTCGAGGTAGCGACTCCCCTCGACTATCCTCCTTTCCTCGAGGTATTCCTCTTGGACTCTTAGACATTCCCGTGTATAGGACAAGTCCCATTCCTCTGTCAATATCAGCTCCTTTTTCTGTATCTCGAGATGTAACCATAGCCTGTCCCGTAGTTAGATTAGCTGTTCTAAATCCGTTTTCTTATGCTTCTGCAGCCCAAATCGAGGGTTTTAGGTCATTCAGTGGTTTGCCTTCTAACTGGGAGTTGATCGCCCCAGGCCCCAATGACGCCTTTACCCATCCTCCCAAGGGCTGCTTCACGTTTTTCGTCGACCAAGTAATGTTCGGCTTGCGATTTCCAATCCAGCCTGAGCTTCTGTCGATTAGTAATATGTACCATGTACCCATAAATCAATTCTTTTCTAATGCTATTCGCATTATGATAGCTTTTATCATAGTTTCCAGAATAAAGCTTGGCCATTTTTTGCCCGAATTCCTGTTGTATTGTTATAGTTACCGTTTCATAAAGGATGCCCACTGTTTGGGTCGCCGACCTGGTGTTTCCTTCCTCGAGGACCTTTCTTCAAACGTTACTGAGTGGAAAACCAAATTCTTTTATATCCGTCCTGCCCCCGGCCAGTACCCCTTTTCCAACATCTGGCTTACCTCGAAGGTTCAGCAGGACACCCCTCGTCCTAAGTCGAGCCAGTTCCAGGATATGCTGGTTGACTTAAATAAGTTCAAATGGAGTGCTTGTTTGCTGGTTAAGGATCGTAGTCTTCTTAATCATGTGGGCCTTTGTATTGACGAGGACGCCCCTCGCCTTGATGACCCTAGTAAGCTCATGTGTTTGTCCTATTTACGTGCTTACTTTACTTGTAGGTTGTATCGTGAGTGTAAATGATAATGGTGTTTCTTGATGACCTGTTTCTTCATCTCTTTTTTTATTATTATATTTTTTTTCAGTTAGGACTCTGGCACGTTTCGAGGCTAAAGCTGCGAAAGGTGGCGAGAAATCCGCCAAGCCTTCCTCTCTTCCTGCCGGTGCTAGTGACGGCGTCGGCTCCGGATCGAAGCGTCAAAAATTCGAAAGTAGTCCTTCCTTCTGCTGCATCAGCTCCCAAGGCCTCTGGTTTGAAGTCCCGTAAAAGGGCTCAAGACGAGGCCGACTTTGTGCTGGTCCCCGACTCCATCAAATGTCAGAAGGGCCAAGATAAAGGAAAGGCAATCGAAGCTCCCCGCTCTCCCGGCGCCCTCGAGACGGTGACCCTTGAGAGGCCCTCCCGACTCTGGGATCACCCTCATCCTCATGAGATCGCTAAGTATTTTGATTCCGTAGTCCCGGCGGCCGACAAGGCTCGCGCCGACCGCGACCCTTATGACCGTGCTGGTCATGCTCTTTTGAGTTTTTCACGGGTAAGTATTCTCGAGACCTTGGTTAATTATTTTTCTTATTCTCGTTTTTGCCTTATACTGATCTTTATTCGCTTTCGGTTTCTCTTTTCAGTTCATGGCATATGTGATGCCCACTCTTCTTGAGGAGTCCAGTTCCCCAAACTCCAATGTCCACGCTTATAAGAAGAAGTGTGCTGAGCTACTTTCTGAGCTCGAGCAGAAGAATGACGACCTTGCGGCGGCCAATGCTCTCATTG
>CACSLK010019251.1:1241518-1253641 GCA_902706635.1 Striga hermonthica | reverse complement strand
CTTTATATATATATATTTGATATATTTTTTATTATTTATTATAGAATATATTTATTTATTATATTATTTATTTTATATTTATTTAATATATATATTTATTTTCAATAATATATATATATAAATATTTACTATATATATTTCTTATATATTTAATATATATTTATTTAATATAAATTTAATATTATTTATTATAGATTTATTCTGCTAAATATATTTATTTAATATAAATTTAATAAATATATATATTATAGGTCGATAGAGTTCATTTGGTACAGTTCATGGAGATTATTGGCTGACCTCTATTGTAGGTCGATCATTTTTTCTTGATTTTTTTTTTTTTAGCTAAGTGGCAGTGTTAAACATGTTAAAAAAATTTTATTTGTTAAACATGTTAAATATTATAATAAATATATAAATATTTACAAGATAAATAAATGGAAATTACTTAATATAATAAATATTTACAAATAAATAAATATATATTAAATAATATTAAATTTATATTAAATATATAAGAAATATATATAATAAATATATTTATAATAAATATAATACATATTTATATATAAAATAAATTTATAATAAATAATATAATAAATAAATATATTTGATAAAAATATATTAAATATATCTATATAAAAATTATCATATTTTTTAATATAAAATAAATTTATAATAAATAATATAATATATAAATATATTTAATAATATATAATAAATAAATATATTAAATATATCTATAAAAAATTTATCATATTTTTTAATATATTTATTCATTATATTATTTATTATATTATTTAATTATATATATATTTATTAAATTATTTTGTATTATTTTTTATTTATGAAATAATAAATAAATTATTATTTTTTTATTATTTTATATTTGTATTATTATTATTTTTTTTATGAAATGATTTTGAATTGTGGATAGATATATTTATGAATTCAAATTTTAATCATAAGACCTTGTTGGTTGAGTGGGTAATGGGCTCATCTTTGGATTAGAGGTACAATGTTCAAACCTTCCCATGACCATTTTTTTGATATTTTGCACATGCCATGTCAGAAAAATAAAAATAAAAAAAATCCACGTAGGCGGGTTAAAAGACACGCGGACGGCTTAAAAGACACACAGGCTCATCCGATAATCTCGACCTGTCGTAGGCGGTCAGAGGATCGAAAAGCTAATTTTTTTTTTCAGTTAGGGGACTATTTCCAAAAACCGTCCATTAGCGGGACCAAATTGAAAACGGCCTGTAGATAAAGGACGAAAAAACCTTTTTTTCCCAAAACACAACCCAAGCACATATCCAAATCATCATTCATTAAAAAAACATGCAGTAACAAGGTTCATCACAACCAACAGAAACAACTTGGACCTTCACACAACAAAAGCAAATACTACCACAACAAAAGAAATACGAGGTTCTTTAATACACAAAGACCTCACTACAGCACTCAAAAGCAAACACTCAAAACAAGTCAAATTATTTCCCAGCAACATACTTCTCGATGGCATCGTCAGTGAAATCTCTCCCAGAGTTCGAGTCCTCATCCTTCCCAGCACTACCCTTCTCCCCCTTTTCGAACTACGGGATGCCGAAGGGCCTGTCCCGGTATTCTTGCGCTTGGTTCCTTTGATTGCCTGAAGCACCTGTTGAAGATAGGCTTGTTGAGCCGCAACCTTCTTAGCCATGTTATCCCATTCGCCAAGGTGCTGAGCCACAAACTCATTCCTATTCTTAGGAACCAAAGAGGGAGAAATTTCCCTTGCGACCTTGGACATGCCTTTCTCATTAAGCGTGCGAGAACTCACATTGAGCGCTTTCCCAGGGCCTTCAAGAGCATCTTGATAACGAGGATTGACAAAAAAGTTATGGGCAGCAAGGAAGGACCAGATTAGACAAGGAAAAAGAAGGGTTTTACGAGACTCGATGTTTGTGACAATGGTCTAAAGAATTTCAAAAACTAAATCCCCAAAGCTAAAGACCTTGCCTATCATAACCCAATAGATGACCTTACTCTGCATCTCAGCAAGAAGGGTTTTGTTCGAAGTGGGGTTCCAGTTACCAGCACCAACCTTATGCAACTGGTTGGCAACCAAACAAAGTAAACTCACTAGAAGATTACGGGCAAAGTGTCCAACTGTCTAGAAGTAAGAACCTTAGTCATGGCATCAAGATCAACCTCAGTGAGGGAAGAACTATCAAGGTAAGAGGGCAAACCAAGATGAGCATTAAATAAAGCAGGAGACAAATCAATCACATGGTTTCGAAGAAACAACTTATGGAAACGAGGGCTATAAGAAACGAACACAGCAGGAGTTAGGATGGCATAGAACTCTTTCAAAACTTGACTACAAAAGGGTTGAAGATTGGACACAGTCTTAGTCAAACCTACAGACTCAATCATACGAAGAATACCCAAATCATCATACTTACCACCTTCCACGGGATGTTCAGACCAAAACCCATAGGACCCAAAATTTAGAAAGCGATCATGAGCAGCCTCGGTATAGAACCTGTTTGTAAATGTGTTCTCGAGATCATAGGAATCATCTTCAGGCTCAGGAGAAACAGGGGGCTCGTCAATGGACTCCTTTCCTTTGCGGCGAGTGGAACGCTGGACAGGTGGCCTAGATGGAGGAGTGGCTTGATCAGAATGAACTTCAACAAGAGTGGCGGTGGTGTCATCCTTTTCGTCTTCAGTAGTCGTCTTGGGGGCTGAATTGGTAGCAGAAGTTGGAACCGCAGATGACTCCCCCTGAGTTTCGAACTGTGGGAATTTCTTCAAAAGCTGACAAACCAGGAACGTTTGTGGATAAGGAAAAGGGCTCATAAGTTTTGGCGATGACATCTGATTTGTTCGGAGAGCCAGATGGAGTAGCAGTAAGAGAAGGGGATTTTTCTAGAGGAGAGGATTCACGAGACGCAGATTTCGCCGGTGGTGGGGACTCACGCGGTAAACTTGCAGAGATAGAGAAATAAAGTGGCGTGAAGGGTTTAAAGAGGTTCTGACATAGAAAACTGAAAGATGGTTTCCGTGTTTCAAGGTGGAGAGAGAGAGGAGCAGTTTGGGCGGTTTAGAGAAGTTAAAAGGCAACTAATCCCTCCAAAATTTAAATTCAAACACATTAAAACCTCCAACAAAAATAACCTCCCATTTTAATTCGAAATTAGGTAAAGAAATCAAATTTTATCCAAAAATATATATACCACACAAAATTTTAGACCCAAATAATCCAAATTCAGGAAGGAAACCATATGCAATTATGCCTAAGGATGAAATAAAATACAATACAATCGCATGCAAGACACTAAGATTCCTAAAATCTTTTCCTTATCGGCTTAAGCAAGATTGATGATAACATTCAAAGACCGAATTTGTGATACACACATCTCAAGGATCATATGATAAACGAATATATGTATATACACAGTGTAGTGCAAACCACAACTTCAATTTTTGCAAGAACACATGCCGTATTATTCATAGTGCGTTTCACTTAGTAACAATCACTGCCATAGTGAAAGTCAACCCCACTACTTTGTACCACAATTTTAAGCAAGGATCCCACATTATTTTTTTTTTCATATATAGCACTACGGTTTTTATGAGGGTGACCACCTTATACTCCGCATAAAAACATCACATAAAAATGTGCAATGGGTGTCACTAGCTTACGCCCTTCTCAATATTTTCTGTCCAAGACGCTATTTTCACAGTCGATCCCGCATTGGGAAACGAACCATGTGCTAGCTATCGCTCTAGATCATTTATGAGAAGGCAACTCTTTTTGACAAAAACAAAAATACTGAAAATAAGTATGTTCTGAGGTATTGCAAGAACACTCACTCAGTCCTAGACAGTCAACATCGCTCAAGCTTTCAGGAGAGTCAGAACATTAATTAAGAATCTAGTGGTGAATAATGCAAGATGCACAACATGCCTAATGCAATATACCTTATATGCTTACAAGTAATGCGATAGATATATATACTAATAATATACAATAGAATACAATATAATGCAGGATCACACAAGCATTCAGAATGAGCAGATCCCTAAAGATTTCCTTAGAGAAATGAACCGTTGGGAATCTAGGTGCCTTAGTGAATATATCAGCCAACTGGTTTTGCGTAGAAACATACTCAAGGATAATCACATCATTCTCTACTAAATCTCTAATAAAGTGGTATTGAATATGTATATGTTTAGTTCTAGAATGTTGAACCGGATTTTTAGAGATATTAAGCGCCCTGGTATTGTCACAAAAAAGGTTCATGGTTCTTACCGCAAGACCAAACTCAATCATCATTTGTTTTATCCACACGAGCTGGGAACAACAACTTCCAGCAGATATGTATTCGGCCTCAGCAGTTGAGAAAGCTATGCAATTCTACTTCTTACTAAGCCAGGAGATGAGATTGTTGCCTATGTAGAAACACCCACCAGATGTACTACGTCGGTCATCAACGTCCCCTGCCCAATCCGCATCACAGTAACCTGCAAGACTAGAGGTTGTGTCACACGAGTACAAAATACCTAACTCAGATGTGTCGTGTGTTAAAGATATGCTGTAAAAGCTATGTTTTGCAGATTCTATCGATTCCATTTTGATCTGGTCATCATGTTTTAATCAAAGTACATATGTTTGCAGTTTATTTATTTATGAAAATCATACTCCTTGTCTTATATTGAGATAGTGTGGTTCGAAGTGTTTCGAACAGAAAGATCACCTATCAGTTCCTTATAAGACTGAACTATTCGTTCACAGTCTAGACAGACAGTGAGACCCCTCTTGGAAAAAGACTGTGGTGTATTCTTGATTCAGTTGGTTTTTGACTGAAGAATTAAACTAGCACTTAATAGGACCACAGAAGGATAAGATTATGAGACTCACTGATCGTTGTTGTAATCTAGACCTTCGGTGATTGATGCGTTCTTCTAAGCTGTAAGATAATATAAAATAGGCATATATATTCACTTCTTGTTTCTTGATTTACCAAGTGATTCCTATTTTTGTTAGGATGACATATGAGGTATTTTGGTAAATAAGAATGATTATATGATGTACCATTATAAATTATTTATGGTCACTATGTGATGTGGTCGTCTGTAATGGTTCATGAAGGACCGGCTATGATACGACCGTTAATAATGGCTAGGCTCGGACCAGCCATGATTCGGTCGTCACTATCATATGAGAGGATACCGGGAATGTCATTAAGGGTACTACTAAAGGTACCACCAAGGGTATCATCAAAGGTGTCACAAGGGTGCGACGACCTGTTGAGGTGCGATGACCTCTTGAGGTGCGACGACCTCTTGAGGTGCGACGACCTCTTGAGGTGCGAAGACCTGTTGAGGTGTGACGATCTCTTGAGGTCCGACGATCTCTTTAGGTGCGACGACCTCTTGAGGTGCGACGACCTATCTAGGCAGGTGGGTACCGTGGAACTCGAGCGGCTAAGCTAAAGGGCCCTGTCAAGGGGACCAGAGCTCGGAGGTAGTCTCGTGCTCAAGTCATGAAGAGGTCCACAACTTCAAGGACTCTATGGATTCGTAATCTTTTGACCTAATTAAGAGATATACATGAAAAAGACTTCTTGTCACATGAGGACTCTTCATACTTCTCCTATAAAAAGGAGCAGGTGTTAGTATTTTATTTTCTCTATATTCTTGTATTATGTATAAAAAAGATAATTTTAATGTGGTCCACATGTTCCTATTTATAAAGTGTACAAATACTGGTAATCACTTATTAATTCTATGATACAGAATCAATAAGTAGACCTTGTACATTTATATCAAAAGGTACCATATACCAATAGGTACCATATATCAAAAGGTACCTTTATACCAAAAGGTATCCTATTTGAAAAGGTACCTTTCTGCCAAAGGGTACCATAGGTTATAAAAGGTCCCTAGGCTCATCACTTTACAATTACTGAATCTTACACCATCTATAGAGAAAGTGAAAGAGCCTAGAAGATCTTGACGGAATGAAAGTGAAAGTGCCGAACCCTTCATCGTTGTCTTCTACAAGTTCTTCAAATAACTCAAACATTCACAAGCAATGGCTGGTGGTATGTAATCTAGATCATTCCGCTGCACCGATATATGATTAAATCGCATAAATATTCTTATATTTGGTATCAGAGCAGAGTTTTATCTCTGCCTTGCTTATGTTATGTATATTTTTCAAATTTGAGTTATTATCCATGAAATTGTGATATTAAATTTGTTGATAATTTAATTTGTTCATGGAGAGTTATTTTGGAATTTGAATATGGAATTAGATAAATTTCATGTATATATGTGATAGTTTCATGAATTTTCTATATCATGCTAATGGTTGATAATATATATATATAGATATATACATATATATATATATATACCGAGCGTAAGGTTTGATGATCCCGTACTGTTGCCTGGGTGAATATTCAAAATGCCTATCTCACTGCTCTGCCATCATGCTGTCTTTATCAAATATTATGAATATAATTTAATTAGTTATTCTATACGAATTGATTAGCATGTGTTATAATTCTTTTGATATTAAAATTTTGGTTGAGTATTATTATATGATATGATTAATATGTTTATGCTTGAATTATTTGTGTGCTTTATATTTATAAACCATGCATGCAATAAAATTATGTTATCAAGCATGTTACAAATATTAACCTTGATAACTCATGGATAATAATTGTTTATAATTTTACAATTATATGAGTTAGTATTTTATGTTATGTGGTGTGTATAATTTTAATTAATTAAGGAGTAGCCACAACATCCTTAATTTATTGAAATTATATATAAATTTTGTTAGTAACCACATATGGATATATAACATAAGTTGTGATTTTTTCATATAAAATATGGTGGATCTTATCCCACAGGAATTTCTACTATACTTGCGTGATTAATTAGGATAAAATATTAAATTAATTTTTTAATTTGCCCACAGGGATTAGAAAATGGTTGTAATTTAATAGTTTTATCATGAAGTTTGTAAATCTAATTGAATTAGAACTTTAGCCCACAGGCAAGTTTTATGTCTATAGGTTTATGTTTAGACGTGTTTTATATTGATATAACATGTCATATTATTTCCTTTAGTTTCAAATTTGTTAATATGAGCATGATTATTATATGTTGCAGTTATTCGACCTGTTAATCACTCTGATATGAAAATTGATGTTTCTGAGCTCAATGGGGACAATTATAAAATTTGGAAGGAGAAAATACTTCTTCATTTGGGCGTATGGACATTGACTATGCCATTAGGAAGGACGAACCGACTGCTATAACTGATAAAGCACTCCAGTAGAAGTGGTTCTTTATGAAAGGTGGGAACGATCTAATCGTCTCTGGGTTATGTTCATAATGACAAAAATTTCTGCTGGGATCCGGGGTTCGGTCGAGCAATATGACAATGTTCGTGTCTTATTGAAGGCAATTGATGATCAGTTTGTGTCTTCTGATAAGGCATTGGCCAGTACCCTCATAATTAAGTTTTCTTCTCTAAAGCTTACCGGAATTAAAGGTGTGCGTGGGCACATCATGCGCATGAGGGATATAGCGGCTCAACTAAGGACACTTGAAGTTGAAATGTCGGAATCTTTCCTAGTTCACTTCATTTTGTGCACTCTTCCTTCCCAATATGGTCCTTTTAAGATATCCTACAACACACATAAGGATAAGTGGTCTATAAATGAATTAATGACCATGTGTGTTCAGGAAGAAGGACGTTTGGCTATGGAAGAGGGTGAGCAAGTGAATATGACTACTACATCAGGAAAGAAAAGACATTTTCAAGCCAAAGATAAAGGAAAGGATAAAATTCTTCCTCAAAAGGAAATTAAGAAGGAGATCAAGTGTTTTTCTGTAAAAAGAAAAATCACATGAAGAAAGATTGTCCTAAGTTCCAAAAGTGGCTTGAGAAGAAAGGTAATCAACTTTCTTTTGTTTGTTATGAATCCAATATGGTTGATGTTAAGCATAACACATGGTGGATTGATTTTGGTTCTACAATCCATGTTACAAATTCCCTGCAGGGATTGCTAAACCTGCGGAAACCAGTGGAAAGTGAGCATAGCATCTATTCGGGAAACAAGATGCCCTCATATGTGGAAGCAGTAGGAACGTGCAAACTAATTTTAAGTAGTAGTTTTGTTTTGTATTTGGAAAAGACTTTTTATATTCCTAGTTTTGCTAGGAACTTGATTTCAGTATCTAGACTAGTAAAGTGTGGTTTTTCTTTTAACTTTTCAAACTCATATTTTAGTTTATCTTTTCAATCAAATGTTATTGGAACTGGAATATTATCTGATGGTCTTTTTCGACTTACTTTGCAAAATGAGGATAATTATAAAATTATGCACGTTCATAATAATGTTGGTATTAAAAGATGTGTTGTGAATGAGGATTCCTCTATCTTGTGGCATCGGAGATTAGGTCATATCTCCATTGACAGAATCAAGAGATTAGTAAGTGATGGAGTACTTAATACTCTAGATTTCTCTGATTTTGAGACTTGTATAGATTGCATTAAAGGCAAGCAAACTAACAAGTCAAAGAAAGGTGCTAAGCGGAGTTCTGAAATATTGGAAATAATTCATACGGATATTTGTAGTCCTGATATAAATGCATATCGTGATAAGTACTTTATCACCTCTATTGATGATTATTCACGTTTTATGTCTCTACTTGCTTCAAAATAAGAATGAAGCACTTGATGCTTTTAAGGTTTTTAAAGCTGAGGTAGAGAAACAATGTGGAAAGCAAATAAAAATCCTGAGATCAGGTAGAGGTGCTGAGTACTATGGTAGATACACAGAAAGTGGACAAGCATCTGGTCCTTTTGCTAGATTTCTTCAGGAAAATGGGATTGTTGCCCAATATACAATGCCAGGATCGCCGGATAAAAATGGTATAGCTGAAAGAAGAAATCGGACATTATTGGACATGGTGCGAAGTATGATTGCTAGTTCCAAACTTCCTATGTTTTTGTGGACTGAAGCTCTCAAAACGGTTGTGTACATACTGAACAGAGTTCCAACTAAGGCAGTCTCAAAGACTCCATTTGAGTTATTCAAAGGTTGGAAACCGAGTTTGCAGTATGTACGCGTTTGGGGATGTCCGTCTGAAGTGAAAGTTTACAATCCTCAAGAAAAGAAGTTGGACCCGAGGACAATAAGTGGGTATTTCGTTGGATATGCCGAAAGATCTAAGGGATATAGATTTTACTATCCATCTCATATCACTAGGTTTGTGGAATCAAGAAATGCAAAATTTCTTGAAAATGACTTGATCAGTGGGAGCAGTCAATCTTTGGACATTAGTTCTGAGAAAGACTATTCTAGAAATCTCATTGCAAGTGATAGCATAACTGTTGTCAATAATATGTCTCAAGTACAAGCGTATGTTGAACAACGGGTTTTGGAAATTCCACAAAATGTTGACCCACATCTTGTAGATCCTGAAGTTCAACATATTCCTAACCCAATTGTAGAAAATTCTGGAAATGAGGAAGTTGTTGATCAAGAACTAAGGAGATCTACTCGCTCAAAAAAGTCAGCAATTCCTAGTGATTATTTTGTGTATTTGCAAGAGAGTGACTACAATATTGGAGCTAAAAATGATCTTGAGACGTTTTCACAAGCTATAAGTTCGAATCAATCAAACTTATGGTATAATGCCATGAAATAAGAGATGGATTCTATGGCATCAAACAAAGTCTGGAGTCTTATTGAGTTGCCTAAAGGTGTGAAACCTATTGGTTGTAAATGGGTTTTCAAAACCAAGAAAGATTCACAAGGCAATATAGAAAGATATAAAGCAAGACTTGTTGCAAAAGGATTCACTCAAGAGAAGGAATTGATTACACGGAGACTTTCTCTCCAGTATCTAAGAAAGATTCTCTTCGAGTTATTATGACATTAGTAACTCATTTTGATTTTGAGTTACATCAAATGGATGTGAAAACGACATTCCTTAATGGTGATTTACTAGAGGAGTTTATATGAAACAACCTGAAGGATTTTCCTCTAGTAAGGGTGAGCATTTAGTTTACAAGCTTAATAAATCAATATATGGGCTGAAACAAGCCTCCCGACAGTGGTATTTTAAGTTCCATGAAGTTATCACTTCATTTGGTTTTGAAGAAAACATCATGGATCAATGTATATACCAGAAGGTTAGTGGGAGCAGGATATGTTTTCTTGTTTCTATATGTTGATGATATACTACTTGCAACTAATGATAAGGGTATGTTATATGAGGTGAAACAATTTCTCTCTAAAAGCTTTGATATGAAAGATATGGGTGATGCGTCTTATGTCATCGGCATTAACATTAATAGGGACAGATCTCGAGGCATTTTAGGTTTGTCTCAAGAGGCCTATATTAATAAAGTTTTAGAGAGATTTCATATGAAAGATTGTTCACCAAGCGTAGCCCCAATTGTAAAGGGTGATAGATTTAATTTGAATCAATGTCCGAAGAATGAGCTCGAACGTGAACAAATGAAATCCATTTCATATGCTTCAGTTGTTGGAAGCATTATGTATGCTCAGGTCTGTACCAGACCAGACATTGCATTTGTTGTTGGGATGTTAGGAAGATATCAGAGTAATCCAGGATTGACCATTGGAGAGCTGCAAAGAAGGTGCTAAGGTACCTTCAAGGGACAAAAGATTATATGCTCATGTATAGACGAACTGAAAATTTGGAGGTGACTGGTTACTCAGATTCTGACTTTGCTGGCTGCATTGATTCACGAAAATCCACATCTGAATATATTTTCATGTTGGCCAGCGGAGCTATATCTTGGAGAAGTGCCAAACAAACCTTGACTGCTACTTCAACAATGGAAGCGGAGTTCGTATCGTGTTTTGAAGCTACTAGTCATGGTGTATGGTTAAAAAGTTTCATATCTCGGCTTAGAATTGTTGATTCTATATCTAAGCCATTGAGACTACATTGTGATAATTCAGCCGCGGTATTCATGGCAAAGAATAATAAAAGTGGAAGTCGAAGTAAACACATCGACATCAAGTACTTAGCCGTGAGGAAACGTGTGAAAGAAGAAAAAGTGGTCATTGAGCACATTAGCACTGAATTAATGATTGCTGATCCTTTGACTAAGGGCATGCCACCTAAGAATTTTAAGGATCATGTAGTACGAATGGGACTTGGTTCTAGTATGTAACATTTGGTTGTACGTACCTTTGTTGTTACTTGTTGCATTATAAATTTTATTGATATTTTCTCACTTAATTTGTGCACATTTATCTTGAGATTATCATTTATGTTTGGACCTAGAATAAACAATGGGTTTATTCATTAAGTTAAAAGGCAGTTTGATGGATCAAAGTGCATTGTAATACATGAAGATACTACTCAATTTTAGAGGACATATCACTATGATTCGTGTTCTTTGTATTGTATTATTTTGGATATAGTAACATATGGACCAAGTGGGAGAATGTTAGTATTTTATTTTCTCTATATTCTTGTATTATGTATAAAAAAGATAATTTTAATGTGGTCCACATGTTCCTATTTATAAAGTATACAAATACTGCTAATCACTTATTAATTCTATGATGGACAGAATCAATAAGTAGACATTGTACATTTATATCAAAAGGTACCATATATCAATAGGTACCATATATCAAAAGGTACCTTTATACCAAAAGGTATCATATATGAAAAGGTACCTTTCTGCCAAAGGGTACCATAGGTTATAAAAGGTCCCTAGGCTCATCACTTTACAATTACTGAATCTTACACCATCTATAGAGAAAGTGAAAGAGCCTAGAAGATCTTGACCGAATAAAAGTGAAAGTGCCGAACCCTTCATCGTTGTCTTCTACAAGTTCTTCAAATAACTCAAACATTCACAAGCAATGGCTGGAGGTATGTAATCTCGATCATTCTGCTGCACCGATATATGATTAAATCGGATAAATATTCTTACAGCAGGTTCATTCATTTTACACAACACACATACACAAGTTATCTCATTACTCTGCCGTTTTCTCTCTAGACCATCACTGACTTGAGCGTCGGAGTGTTCGTGCCGGGACCACCCCCGGCGTGCTT
>CACSLK010019251.1:1192084-1204834 GCA_902706635.1 Striga hermonthica | reverse complement strand
AACAGGAGGCCACCTAGCTCAAGGGCGTGAGTAATCGACCAACCTGCCCACCCCAAGGGATGTTCCAAATAAGTGACCACCCAGCCCGAGGGCCTTAGTCATGGTGGGTTTTGGTCTTCACACTTGCCCACCCGCGAGGAATGTTCCAAACATGAGGCCACCCAGCCCGAGGGCGTGAGTTATCGACCAATCTGCCCACCCCAAGGGATGTTCCAAACAATTGATCACCCAGCCCGAGGGCCTTAGTCATGGTGGGTTTTGGTCTTCACACTTGCCCACCCGTGAGGAATATTCCAAACAGGAGGCCACCCAGCTCGAGGGCGTGAGTTATCGACTAACCTACCCACCCCAAGGGATGTTCCAAACAAGTGACCACCCAGCCTGAGGGCCTTATTCATGCTGGGTTTTGGTCTTCACACTTGCCCACCCGCGAGGAATGTTCCAAACAGGAGGCCACCTAGCCCGAGGGCGTGAGTAATCGACCAACCTTCCCACCCCAAGGGATGTTCCAAATAAGTGACCACATCATACCTCTTGTCATCCAAATCATTCCAACATTCCAAGCATAAGAAGGTACTCAGTAAAGCAAGTATTACTGAAAGATAACTGAATTCCATTAACTTCTTAACAGGATTTGTGAGTTACATCTTTGTTCGAACTTCTGAATCTTTTTAAAAAAAAGCATAAATTTTACACATAATATTTTTTCAAATTAGCTATGTTCCATGACCTGGCAAGTGATCGTCCTTATGCATCCTTTAGAGAGTATGCTCCTTCTGCATGCACTCTCTCGACCAGGTTTGGTCCTTCCCAGTTTTGTTCTAGCTTCCCTATGTGTTTGAGCACATCAACGCGTTTCCAAACCAAGTCACCCACTTGGAATCTGCGGACTTTTACCTTCTTGTCATGAGTTGCTCGCATACTTTGTTTGTACACCTCCACCCTGATCGTTGTCCTTTCGCGTAGCTCCTCAATAGTATCTAAAGCTGCCGTCATTAGTGTTGGGTTCGCCTGTACCGCACGGGCTATACACAGCGGAATTTAAAATTTTTAAAAACAAGTATTTAACACTTAAATACTTAACCCGTATATACATATGGCGAATTAACAAATCGTCATCTTTAAAAACATGTAATAATACAAATTTTGATTTGTTACAAGTAATATCAAATATTACCTAATATGTTTTGAATTCCTTCAAAGACGACGGTAGTTGAGGAAATCGGTTCCCGGTTAAACAACAATCGCTTCGGGTTGCTCGCTTTAGGAATCCACGTGTCTTCCCTCTAAGAGTATCCACCGCTTGTATTCCAACACCGAGATGATCCTTCGCTAGTAGGAACTCACTCGATTTTATAACTTAGTATAGAAATATATATTATGAGGAGAAAATTACAAGAACTTTTCTTGATATTACAACACTTGAAAAACTAACTCTTTAGCTCTCAATACTTTGTAAAATTGTTAACACAAATTGTAGCAAATATGAACATCAACCATGCCCATATTTATACTAAATTTTTAGTAATAAAATATATATATGTCTTGTATAACTTTTACAAGAAATGATAAATAAATTCAACCATAACAATTTATGACTTGAATAATTTTCACAAGACATGTTAAAATATCTTGTATCATTTCTACAAGTTATTACAACAATATAATAATGTGCAAGATCCCATCTTTCTCATTATTATATTATTAATATTATTTAATTCTTAATCAACACTAAAATCAATAATAATAATAAACAAATAATTCTAAACTCTTTTAAAATCATTTGTAAACATATATATATATCATATTAATATTCTCCTCATATAATAATCATATTATTATTTAGATTTGAATTTTAAAATCCTATTTTAAAATCCAACTATTAATTTAGTAATTACACTAATCACTAAATTAATATCCAAAATATAATTAATCAATCCAATTGATTAATTTAATATATTTCTTTAATTGACATCTAATCAAAATTAGATTTTGTCAATTAATTCTAACTCTTTAGAAATACTAATATTGGTCTTCATACAAACATTGGTGTGACCTTTTAGGTTCACAATTAATACTAGTAGTGGGTTTACAACTCTTTGTAATTTGAGTTATTCATATTAACTCTTATTCTTGAATTAACCCCTTAATTCAAGAACCCACATATCATGGGAACACCTAGCAAGTAGCATGAATCTAGTATTACGTGAATAGCGAATAAACCTATTTCGATTACAAGTCCATACATGTAAAATCCTTTCGACATCCAATTTCCCGATTAAATCTTGGGTATGATATTGTCGAAACCGAAATTGATTTAATAACTATGATTCCATTTCAAGTTTAGTAATTCGTGTATGAATCTCTATTCATACTGCTTTGGCCATGGACTTTGAATTATCAACTATGAAACACATAGGAAATTCATTTATCTTCATAAGTGTCGAATCCTTTGTTGGCCACTGACAAACTTCCATACATATTAATGTAATACTCAAAATATCCCTTTATACGATTGTGCTAGCAACCAAAAGGATAAATCAAAGTAGAACACAATATGCACAAAGTTACCATCGTGCCTCAAGTCTAAGGATTAGTCATGTACTATTGTAACATGAAAATACTTATTCGACAAGACAAATCTTTCATTAAGAATTTTCATACGGTCATGTTCAGTGAACGTGTTCTCTAACAAGCACTCACATATATGTACTTGCGTCCCACGCTAATGTTGATGGAATGCAACATTCTTGTCCAACAAGCGTACATACTATGTGCAAGTCTTTTTTCGGATTATTCGATATCCCATCTCGAAACATCCAACGACTTGGAACTATATTTAAAATCGCAACTTTCAAGGTATGTTCCACGATCACCATCTCTATGCGCAACCATACCTTATAGCCATAAGTGATTTAGGGATTTTATCTTAAGTGCGATTATAGGATAAAAGCATACTCTTAAGATAAACTAATGCCTTATTTACAAAATAATTCCAATAGATAGTATTTACAAGTAGAATACATCCTATCTGATTGGAACGTCGGGTATCCAACTCTAACAATCTCCCACTTGCCCTAGTTCCAATCACTCATGTATTTAAGGCCCATCTTCTCAAGATGTCCTTCAAACACTTTCTGAGATAAGGGCTTAGTTAAGGGGTCTGCAATATTTTCTGCTGAGTCGACTCGCTCCATCACGATGTCGCCTCTACCAATGATTTCTCTAATCAAATGGTATCGTCTCATAATGTGCTTGGATTTTTGATGAGATCTTGGCTCCTTTGCTTGCGCAATAGCCCCATTGTTATCACAATAAATCATTATTGGATCAACAACATATGGTACTACACCCAACCCTTGGATGAAGTTCCTTATCCAAACAGCTTCCTTTGCAGCATCAGATGCAACAATATATTCAGCTTCTGTCGTAGAGTCAACAATTGTTTCTTGTTTGGAACTTTTTCATCTACCGCTGCTCCATTCAGAGTAAACAAGTAACCAGACATGGATTTAAAGTCATCTTTATCCGACTAAAAACCAGAATCAGTAAAGCCTTCTAGTTTCAGTTCTCCATTTCCATACACCATAAAGATATCCTTAGTCCTTCTTAAGTACTTAAGGATCATCTTAACTGCTTTCCAGTGTTCTTCACCTGGATTAGACTGATATCTGCTCGTTACACTAAGTGCATAAGCCACATCAGGTCTTGTACATAACATCGCATACATAATGCTACCAATAGCTGATGCATAAGGTATATGACTCATCCGTTCTCTTTCTTCAGGTGTCTTTGGAGACATCGTCTTAGAAAGTGAAACCCCATGACTCATTGGAATATATCCACGTTTGGATTCTTCCATGCTAAACCGTTTTAGCACCTTATTTATGTACATTGACTGGGATAGTCCAATCATCCTTTTAAATCTATCTCTGTAGTTTTTATCCCAAGAATAAAAGATGTTTATCCCAAATCTTTCATGGAAAATTGTTTTGACAACCATGTCCGTGTTGATTGCAACATCCCTACATCATTCCCAATGAGTAAGATATCATCAACATAGAGTACAACAAAAGCAACTGCATTCCTATTAACCTTCTTGTAAACACATGGTTCATCCAGGTTCTTCTGAAAATCAAACGTTTTGATCGTTTCATCAAACCGAATGTTCCAACTCCTCGAAGCTTGTTTAAGTCCATAAATGGACCTTTGAAGCTTACAAACCATTTGTTCGCTCCCACTGGATATAAAACCCTCCGGTTGTTTCATAAAAATGTCTTCCTTAATGTTTCCATTAAGAAAGGCAGTTTTCACATCTATTTGCCATATCTCGTAGTCATAATACGCAGCTATAGCAAGCAATATCCGAATGGATTTACGCATTGCTACTGGTGAAAAAGTTTCCTCATAATCAACTCCTTGTTTTTGATTATAACCTTTAGCAACCAGTCTTGCTTTAAACGTATTCACTTCTCCATCTACACCACGTTTTCGCTTGTAAACCCATTTACAACCTATGGGTACTATACCCTGTGGTGGATCAACCAAGGTCCATACCTTATTTGAATACATGGAGTCCATTTCGGATTGCATAGCTTCTTGCCATTTATCTGAGTCAATGTCCGACATTGCCTCATCATAGCTTATTGGATCATTATCCAAAAGGAGTCCCTCTTCTTTGTTCTCTAACAATAGGTACAGCCTCTCAAGTGTCCTAGAAACCCCTGTGGATCTCCGAAGAGGTTGTGTTTCAGATGATCCAGTCTCTACTGGTATGTTATTTGTGGTAACTTGTGGAATTTCTTGTGGTTCTTCCTTAATTTCTACAACTCCGCTATTCTTTGAGAGTAACTCTTCCTCTAAGAAAACAGCATTCCTCGAAACAAACACCTTTTGTTCAGAGGGATCATAAAAATAGTATCCAATAGACTCTTTTGGATACCCCACAAATTTACATAAGATGGATCTCATATCCAACTTATCTCCCACTAACTGCTTCACATAAGCAGTACAACCCCATACTCGTAAATACTTGTACGATGGTGTTTTGCCACACCATATCTCATAAGGTGTGTTAGGCACAGCTTTACTTGGCACTCTATTCAAAATATGTGCTGTTGTTTCTAAGGCATAGCCCCAGAATGAAAGAGGTAAACTAGTGGAACTCATCATTGATCGAACCATGTCTAACAATGTTCGATTTCTCCTTTCTGAAACCCCATTGAGTTGTGGAGTTCCAGGAGGTGTCCACTGTGAAATGATCCCATTATCTCTTAAATAATCAAGAAACTCATTAGTCAAGTATTCACCTCCTCGATCAGATCGAAGAACTTTAATACTACGACCAATTTGTTTCTCCACTTCATTTCTGAATTCTTTGAACTTTTCAAATACTTTAGATTTGTACCTCAATAGGTAAACATATCCATACTGTGAATAATCATCAGTAAAGGTTATGAAATAGTGGTAGTTCCCCTTGGCACTAACATTTAGTGGTCCACAAACATCTGTATGGATTAAATCTAACAGACCTTTAGCTCGCTCCACTTGTCCAACAAATGGTGATTTTTTCATTTTACCTTTAACACATGACTCACAAGTAGGCAACCTTTCCTCGCCCCTAAGGTCGAGTTTTGGTCCCAATTTGTGAATCCTCTTTTCAAATATATGACCCAATCTAGCATGCCAAATTGTGAATGAACTATGATTATCTAATTTCCTTTTATTTTGTTGAATGGTTAGGATGGGACTTTGTGGTGTAATGGTATATAATCCATTTGTCAAATTTCCAGAATATATAAAAGTCGTATCTTTGAAAATAGAACACTTTCCACTTTCACCACAAGAGCTATCATCTTCAGCCCATGATCATGAACTGAAGAGCTCTCGGTCATACGACACCTGAAAAGTTCCTTAGATATCTGATATCTAATCTGCCGCGTCCTATCACCATACAACTCTTGTAAGTGAAGGAGTATTTCAGAAGCATTATTCAACAATTCTTTCTGTCTCTGCAACTCATTAGACATAGATGCTAACATGTAGCACCGCGCCTGGAGATTGTCATCTGTATGACGTAAATACTGTCCATACTCATCAGATGTCTGATCCTCTGGTGGAGGAGGAGGGGATCTGTCCAGTACATATTCCCTCTTCTCAGACTGAAGAACAATTTTTAGGTTCCTTTGCCAATCGTTAAAGTTGGGTCCAGTTCATTTGTTTTGTTCTAGTATACTTGTGATTGGATTTTTAGCCATTTTCGTAGATTGATCTACAAAACAACAAACGAAGCAGAAAATACTTAAACTATGGAATTTATATTCATTTAACATTAGGTCTTTAATATTAAATGTCTCCCACTATTTTAATTAAAACCCATTTTAATTTGAAAATCTAATTTTCATAGTGGGCTTGAAGTCCAATAAAAATATTCCATATCCCAATTTTATGAGTACGCATGGAACATTTATACTGGTAGTCAACCTTTTGACAATTGTATCTCTATACAACCTTCAAGATGTTTTGCCTCACCTTTCCTTATATACCTCAATTTTATGACGCATATATTACTC
This sequence comes from Striga hermonthica, assembly GCA_902706635.1. NCBI lineage: Eukaryota > Viridiplantae > Streptophyta > Magnoliopsida > Lamiales > Orobanchaceae > Striga > Striga hermonthica. Next base: position 1,198,262 of record CACSLK010019251.1, on the reverse strand, counting down.
AGTGTCAAATCAAACCCATCAAACATTCATGATAACGGCCCATCAGAGTGTCCCACGACTCATGGTCAACACAAAAAGGAATCCGTCTCACGAGTATCACTATACTTAGTAGGGATCACAACTTTCGACACAAAACCACCCCACGACTCATGGTCAGTGATAAAGCATCGTAGTATCTCATGTCGTCTACTTTTGATGGAAGGCCTGGATTAATAAGTTCCAACTTATTTTTATCCATTACCGATTTGATATGAATTAATCAAATTAATTCTTTTAGGGGTTCCTTAATCTCATCGTTTACCATCTTTACGTGTGTTTATTTACCGTATTTTCCATCGCATGAAACCAACGCATAAATAAACCTAACATACATCTAATGCATGCACACGGTGGATGATCATGACCTTGCCTATGCGATCCATTCGAGCCAAAATGGATCTATGCCTATGCACGTGATAAAATAAATAAATAGAACTACTTCTATTACAATTTATTTTATCTGCCCATACAAGCACAGGCCTTCGAGTTTTATAACTTGTAAAATTACCCACACAAGCATGGGCCTTTTGCATCGAACGGTCTCCACCTAGATCTAATCTCTAACGATACAAGAATTTATAATTTTAAAAATCATAACTCAAGAGACTCGCAGGTCTCGATAAATTACATTCATTCAATCTTATTGAAAAATTAAACCATTCAATCATATTGAATTAAAAGGCAACCATTCAATCACATTGAATAATAAAATAGACATTCAATCATATTGAATATGAGGCTCATGATCATCCCATTCATCACATGAATTAAAACATAATAAAAAAAAATTATTAAGTCACACGACCCGTGTGACAAAGTCACACGACCCGTGTGGCTCAAGGCACGGGTCGTGTGTCTCCACACGACTCGTGTGACTATGTCACACGACTCGTGTGAAAATCACGAACAAAAAAACAAGTTTTTCTTTATACTCACACGACCCGTGTGGCTCATGGACACGGCTCGTGTGAGTCCACACGACCCGTGTAAAATTTACGAAACAAAAAATCAAATTTTATGTTACACCAAACGACCCGTGTGAACCCTCACACGACTCGTGTGGAGCCACATGACCCGAGTGACACCTCACACGACCCGTGTGGCTAAAAAATTAAATTTTTTATTTATTTTGATAATTAATATGTTTATCATATAAACATTTAATTATCATATAAACTTAAACAAATCAAAATCTATTTTTAAAGATGATAACCGTGGCTCTGATACCACTGTTGGGTTCGCCTGTACCGTACGGGCTATACACAACGGAATTTAAAATTTTTTAAAACAAGTATTTAACACTTAAATACTTAACCCGTATATACAAATGGCGAATTAACAAATCGTCATCTTTAAAAACATGTAATAATAAAAATTTTGATTTGTTACAAGTAATATCAAATATTACCTAATATGTCTTGAACTCCTTCAAAGACGACGGTAGTTGAGGAAATCGGTTCCCGGTTGAACAACGATCGCTTCGGGTTGCTCGCTTTAGGAATCCACGTGTCTTCTCTCTACGAGTATCCACCGCTTGTATTCCAACACCGAGATGATCCTTCGCTAGTAGGAACTCACTCGATTTTATAACTTAGTATAGAAATATATATTATGAGGAGAAAATTACAAGAACTTTTCTTGATATTACAACACTTGAAAAACTAACTCTTTAGCTCTCAATATTTTGTAAAATTGTTAACACAAATTGTAGCAAATATGAACATCAACCATGCCCATATTTATACTAAATTTTTAGTAATAAAATATATATATGTCTTGTATAACTTCTACAAGAAATGATAAATAAATTCAACCATAACAATTTATGACTTGAATAATTTTCACAAGACATGTTAAAATATCTTGTATCATTTCTACAAGTTATTACAACAATATAATAATGTGCAAGATCCCATCTTTCTCATTATTATATTATTATTATTATTTAATTCTTAATCAATATTAAAATCAATAATAATAATAATAAACAAATAATTTTAAACTCTTTTATAATCATTTGTAAACATATATATATCATATTAATATTCTCCTCATATAATAATCATATTATTATTCGGATTTGAATTTTAAAATCCTATTTTAAAATCTAACTATTAATTTAGTAATTACACTAATCACTAAATTAATATCCAAAATATAATTAATCAATCCAATTGATTAATTTAATATATTTCTTTAATTGACATCTAATCAAAATTGATTAATTTAATATATTTCTTTAATTGACATCTAATCAAAATTAGATTTCGTCAATTAATTCTAACTCTTTAGAAATACCAATATTGGTCTTCATACAAACATTGGTGTGACCTTTTAGGTTCACAATTAATACTAGTAGTGGGTTTACAACTCTTTGTAATTTGAGTTAATCATATTAACTTTCATTCTTGAATTAACCCCTTAATTCAAGAACCCACATATCATGGGAACACCTAGCAAGTAGCATGAATCTAGTATTACGTGAATAGCGAGTAAACCTATTTCGATTACAAGTCCATACATGTAAAATTATTTCGACATCCAATTTCCCGATTAAATCTTGGGTATGATATTGTCGAAACCCAAATTGATTTAATAACTATGATTCCATTTCAAGTTTAGTAATTCGTGTATGAATCTCTATTCATCCTGCCTTGGCCAAGGACTTTGAATTACCAACTATGAAACACATAGGAAATTCATTTATCTTCATAAGTGTCGAATCCTTTGTTGGCCACTGACAAACTTCCATACATATTAATGTAATACCCAAAATATCCCTTTATACGATTGTGCTAGCAACCAAAAGGATAAATCAAAGTAGAACACAATATGCACAAAGTTACCATCGTGCCTCAAGTCTAAGAATTAGTCATGTACTATTGTAACATGAAAATACTTATTCGACAAGACAAATCTTTCATTAAGAATTTTCATACGGTCATGTTCAGTGAACTTGTTCTCTAACAAGCACTCACATATATGTACTTGCGTCCCACGCTAATGTTGAGTGAATGCAACATTCTTGTCCAACAAGCGTACATACTATGTGCAATTCTTTTTTTGGATTATTCGATATCCCATCTCGAAACATCCAACGACTTGGAACTGTATTTAAAATCGCAACTTTCAAGGTATGTTCCACGATCACCATCTCTATGCGCAACCATACCTTATAGCCATAAGTGATTTAGGGATTTTATCTTAAGTGCGATTATAGGATAAAAGCTTACTCTTAAGATAAAGTAATGCCTTATTTACAATATAATTCCAATAGATAGTATTTACAAGTAGAATACATCCAATCCGGTTGGAACGCCGGGTATCCAACTCTAACAATTAGATCATTATTTTGCTTCGGGTCATATGTGCTCGACCTTTGCGATGATAGCTCGACCTCGACTGGCAGCATTGCTTCCATCCCATAGATTAAAATGAAGGGGGGTTCTCCAGTTGTCGACCTCAGGGTTGTGCGGTATGCCCAAAGTACTGAAGTTGCTCGTCGACCCACGCCCTCGAGGCCTTTTTCAGCCTTGTTTTCAGCCCATTCATTATAATTCGGTTGGTCACCTCGACTTGGCCATTGGCTTGCGGATGAGCGATAGAGGCAAAGTGTTGCTCGATCTTCATAACCTCACACCATGCTCGAATCCGCTTGCCATTGAATTGAGTTCCATTGTCGGATATCAACACTTTGGGTAAGCCAAACCTGCAGCAGACATTGATATATAAGAAATTGATGACTTTCTCCTCCGTGTTCTTTGCCAAGGGCTCGGCCTCCACCCATTTTGTGAAATAATTTACTGCCACAATCAAGAATTTCCTCTGCACCGTCCCCTGCGGCATTGGCCCCACCAGGTCAATTCTCCACTGGGAAAATGGTATAGGGGCACTCATTGTTGTCATGGCTTCTGCAGGTTGATGAATCAATGGGTCGTGCTTCAGGCATTGCAAACACTTCTTCACCATAACCCTAGCGTCCTCCTTCATCGTCAGCCAGAAATTCCCTGCCCTCAAAATTTTTGCGACCAAGGCCCCCGATTTTCTATGGTCGCTACAGCATCCCTCGTGCACTTCTCTCAGCACGTATCGACCCTCCTCTCTGGTTACACACCGCAAATGTGGTCCGGCATACGACCACTTATAAAGAATACCTCCATGCTCAAAAAACCTTCTTACTACCTTCAAAGTCCCCTCCTTCAACTCCCTTAAGATTGGGGCCCTCCAATCCTCAATCTCCTCGATCTCAACCACCACCTCATCGACTACACTTCTCTCCAAATACAATAGAGTCACACTTCTACTTTTGCAATCCACCAAACTTTGAAAAATCTTCGATAACAAGCCTTCTCGGCCATTCTCACGTAACAATAAGTTCCTCGACTCGTCACGAAGCTCACCTTCTTCCTGTCCTCTCTCGCCAAGGGAATTTGATGGTATCCCTGCGAGGCATCCATCAGGCTCAACAACTCACACCCAGCAGTTGAATCGGCCAGCTGGTCGATCCTGGGCAGCGGGTACAGGTCCTTCGGGCATGCTTTGTTCAGGTCCCAGAAATCTATGCACATTCTCCATTGCCCTTCGGCTTTGGACACCATTACGGTATTTGATAGCCATTTCGAGAATTGAACCTCCTTGATATGTCCAGCTCCCAACAACTTCTCGACCTCCTGCTCAATAATTTTATCCATCTCCGCTCCATGGTGCCTCCTCTTTTGTTTCACCGGCCTCACACTGAGGTCAATGTTTAAGCGGTGCTCGATCACCTCTGCACTTATCCCCGTCAACTCCTCCGTCGTGTAAGCAAAGATATCGGAAAACTCTCTTACCAAACTGATCAGCTTCAACCTAATTGTCTCCTCCAACTCTTTCCTGATCCTAAACTTCCTCTCCTCATATCCCTCGACCATTTGGATCTCCTCAACCTCCCCTTCTAGTTGGATATCTACTTTCTCCTTACCCTTCTCTGACCTCAACCTATCCTCCTTCGATTTCGACCCGCCTGGTCGAGTAACCTCTTCTTCATTCGGCTTGGCCTGCCTCCTCGCCAATTGTTTGTTATTGCTCACCGTCGTCTGGTAGCAACTTCTCGAAGTAAGTTGATCCCCGTCGATCTCACCAACTTTTTCGCCCTCAGAATACTTGATCGTCATGTGGTACTTGGATACGACAGCCTGGAATGCGTTCAAGCTCGTCCTCCCCGTAATGATATTTTATGATGATTCTGCTTCTACGACCACAAATCTTACCATCCACACCTTCCTCGTCACTCCTGACCCCAATGCAACCGGCAAACTAATCTCGCCCATCGCCATTACTTCACCTCCATTGAAACCGTATAAGGCCATGGCCACTGGCTTTAACTCCATGTTCAGCTCCTTGTTAATCTGCACAAAGCAATCATAAAACATCACATCTACGAACTTCCGATATCAATAAACACCCTCTTCACATCAAAACCCGCCACCTCTGCGGTAATCACCAAAGCGTCATTGTGTGGTAACACCACTTTTTCAACATCCTCCACTTTAAAACATATCACTGGCATGTGAGTCGTGATTCCGACTTCCTCTCTCTTCCTCTTCACAGCTCGAGCATGTTCTATCCTGGCATTATTCGAGTCGCCATCCGTTGGCCCTCCTGAGATCATGTAGATTGTTCCTCTCTTCATGAGAGCTTCACCTCCTTGCCCTCCTTTCTCTCCATCTCTCTTTGGCTTCTTCCCTCAACCTTCTCGACCATCACTATCATCCCCCTCCTCATCTCTATCACTTATCTTCTCCGAATCCTCCCGACATCTCCTCCTTCCTTTTCCCTTCACCCTATCATGATACACGAACTCTTTCAAATGCCCTGCTCGAATCAACCTCTCAATCTCATACTTTAAATGTCTGCAATTCTCCATGGTATGTCCATAGTCTCGATGAAAGCGACAATAGATATTCGACCTAGGTCGAGTCGGGCCTGTAAACCTCGTCTTTGGCCATGGCACATCCTCGCTCCGCATCCTCTGCTCCATCGTTCGAGCACTTCTGTCATATCCTTTCTTAAAGGCGTGAAATTATGGTATCTCTGTCTCTCGAACAACAACGGCCTCCCTTGCCACCTATCATCCCTTTTCACCTGCTTCGAGTCCCGC
>CACSLK010019251.1:1180595-1191189 GCA_902706635.1 Striga hermonthica | reverse complement strand
TGGGCGCGAATGGAGCCCGCATCTCCTCTGGGAACCGCCGTTGAAGCTCCCATACTTTAAAGGATGGGTGTAGGAGTGACCGGCGTCTGCGAAGGGCCAGAGAAACCCGGAGGAGGGCCTTGCACAATCGGCCTGGTCATCGTCCAAGCGTCATCGAACGTCGACTGCAAGTTGGGTCTGGGAATTTTGTCTGCCATAGCTGAGCTTCAAACACAACTTTTCGAACAAAAGTCCCCACAGATGGCGCCAATTATGCAAGTGTGAGCATCTGGCCCGATTTAGGATGGATCGAACCTCGCCTTCGCCGGTAGAACGCCAGAAACCTGCAAATAACTCTCACACCAGGGTTGGGTCCGGTGAAGAGCCTCCAATGCTTAAGTCAATATGTGTATGAGTATACTAGAGTTGAATAATGGAAATATCGTGTCAAGGAAGAAAGGCTCACCCCCTTTATATATGAGTGAGATACCTGACCTAAGGCTGCCCGAATTTGATGAGCTGGTTGCCCAAGCTGCCCGTCCGTACTTTGACACACCGCACGCATGTCAGAGGTGACGCGGGACGTTAGGAGTTGTCAGAGGTGGTTATCGCTATCAACCAATGCGTTCTCTACACGTGTCCTTCTGCACATGGAGTTAATATTCATCTGAAATTCTGTTAGAGGCTTCTACACGCGCTTGTGACTAGGCCAATCCATAAAGCATTAAGTTCGCGAAGTGGTCGACCGATTGAGGTCGACTGAACTGCTCGACCATTCACCTGGTCGAAGGATAGATTGGTCGACTGCTTGGCTGGTCGACTGGATGACTGGTCAATTTTCCTGCCATTTGGCTCGGTTTCTTCATGGCATGACCTCTTCGACCTGCTCAGTAGACCGGTTTAGCCTTGTGGGTATAATATCCTATATCAATATTCCTTTTGCTGATCATGTGTGAAATGTTGTTGGGTAGCGCCAATGTTTTTGTAAATTCTGGTTATTGGCAGTAAATCGATGAACTTTCTGACTATCACAGGATCCAGAAAGATGCGGGAGTTTTTAAGGGAAGTTTATTTTTGGTATGAATAAGTTTTGATTTTCTTTAAGTCCAAGGGACTAATTATTTGTGTTATTATTTTGGCAGGACTTTGGGATTGAGGGCGAGATACACTTTCCATAGTCTAAAGAGAAGGAGGATCGCGAGATTCACTTACAATATACATGGTTGGCTTGGGCTCAAAGACTTATCAATAAACGAAAGATAAAAGGAGGACGAGAAGGCAGTTGAGGATGACTTTTGATTGGGGATTTTTGAGTTTTGTATTTTTCTTTCCTTGAGTGATAAGCAGAACACATAAGTTTTTGCAACAGAATGTTCGGAAGTTCATTCTGATTTAGTTTGAGGGATTCGAACTAGAAAAATCCACAAGGGAGTTCTTGTCAGATAAGTAGTTGTGTGAATCATTATTCAAGTAGAGTGTAGAGGCAGTCTATATTGTAAATCCTTAGATGATGTATGAGTTGTTCACATTAATGAAAGAGATCTGAAGGGAGAGTAGGACGCTCTCCTAAAGGTTCTATTTTTGGTGAAAACTGCTTCCGCAATTGTTTGAATCTTCATTACTGTCTGTTCGTCTATTTATGTGCAACTCTGGATACTTGGTGTTCAAGTATCAAATTTCAATTGGCACCAGAGCGGGTTTTCGTTACATTACGAAAAGATCTGAGGACTTGGGTCACTATGCAATCATGAATCAATAGAGTGGATCGATGTCTAGGCCTCCACAACTGGACGATTCAAATTACTCTTATTGGAAGTCTATGATGACAATTTTCCTACGATCGCTTGGAAAAGGTGTGTGGGAAAGTGTTGAAAATGGTTGGGAGCATCCAGTCACGTCACAATCACCCGATCAAGGAAAAGGAGCTACGACAGTCACTGTTCCTAAACCTAAAGACAATTGGACAGATGCTGAGAAGCTTCAAGAAGAAGCCAACTATCGTGCCTTGTATGCGATCATGATGGCAATAGATCAAACAAGACACAAGATGATAGTTCATTGTAAGACAGCGAAAGATTCCTGGCGGGTTCTACAACGTCAATTCGAAGGTTCAACGGCTGTTTAAGCATCTAGACTTCAACGGGTAACTCATGAATTTGATGAGATCAAAATGAGGGATGAAGAGACAATTGACGTATACTATGCCAGATTCTGTGATCTAGTGAATCAAAGTATGATCCTTGGAGAAGAAATCTCTGAGAAACGTCAAGTGTAAAAGATTATGAGAACTGTCGTTCCCAGGTTTAGAGAGAAAATCACAGCTCTTGAAAGTTTCCAAAGAGTGGCGTTGTTGGATGTTGATGAACTTCTTGGAGAGCTCAGGAAGTTTGAAATCAACAACAATTATGACAAAGTCAAAAGTAAGGGCTTAGCTCTCAAAGCTGTTGTAGTCGAGGAAAGAGAAGAAAGCGATGACGATGAAGGTCCGTTGGTAGACGATAGTGAGTTGAAAGAAGCACTAGCTCTAATCGCGCGAAACTATGGGAATATGAGTCAAAGGCTGTACAAGAACAAATTTTCTGGAAAAAAGGGAAATAATTTAAACAAGAATGTGGTGCAGGACAAGAAAAGTAGTATGCCATTCTCAAAACTCGATTCACAATGAGTTGAGAAGGATCAATGCAGGGAGTGTCGAGGCTTTGGACACTTATAGTATGAGTGTGCTAATCTTAAGAACAAGAATAAGTCACTGAAGGCAACCTGGGAAGATTCAGATGAAAAAGGCACAGACGAACCTTCTTTGCACACCAGCAACTTGGCAGTTCATACCTCAGTCAAGAAGTTCATGTGTCTCACCACCTCTCATGTTCCGACCAAGTTTGAAGAAAGTGTAAAAGAAACTGAAGCATCTAAAGATGAAGCAGATCAACATGTGTGTGTAGATCCAGTACACTTACCTGCTATGGAAAAGTGTGCTCAAGCATTTGAAGCTCTACAGAAGCTTCAAAATGAAGTGTTTAGACTTTCAAGAGCAAACGGAGTGCTAAACAAACAATCATCCGCTTCCACTGCTACTAAAGAGTATGAACTGGATACTACAAAGGCTCTTACCTGCATCCTTGAGAGCAATGTCAAACTTGCTAAACAAGACGGACTGGTGAAGGCTCAGACCATTGAATGCTTGAGGACCGAATTATTCTCTACTCAGAAACTTCTTGCGGAGCGGAACCAGGAAATCGTGCTACTGAAAAATGAAGTTGATCGGCTGATGAACGAACATGCTAGCATGGAAAGAAAACTGAAGGCAAATTCTGCTGAGTTGAACCGAACTGCTGAAGTCGTTCGAAAACTGAACAAGGGAAAAGAAAATCTGAATGAACTTCTCTCGTTGGGGAAACAACATGGTGATCTTACTGGAATAGGGTACACGGGGAAGGAGGATCATTCATAATCCTCAACCGGGACTTCGAGTACACGACATGCTGGCCTTGGATTTGGGGACAAACTTGGAATTGGAGGTGTGAACCTGCATGGGAGACCTTCCAGAAATGTGTTTGACAGGTTTGTAAAAATCACTGTAAGTAAACCTCTATCTCCAAAATCTCCCTTGAAGGTTCATTCTCCTATGCAGAAATCTGTTAACAAAACTTATCATAACTTTATTCCTATCTGTCATTACTGTGGTGTAACTGGTCACATAAGACCCAAATGTTATAAAATGCAGCATGATCTTTGTACAGGTAATGTTAGGGGTTGGAATCAGTCTGGCATTCCAGTGAAGGTTCATGCCAGAACCCTCCCAAATAATCGTGCCACAACTCATCAAGTGTGGGTTGCTAAGAAATCCTTCAACTGTTTTGCCTTTGTTCTGTCTCTCAGGACTTCCTTGATAGGTAAATGGTATCTGGACAGCGGCTGCTCTAGACACATGACTGGGGAACCTTCTTACTTGATGAACATTCAGCCCGGTTCAAATGGAGAAGTCACGTTCGATAACGGTGTGAGCAATAAGGTTATTGGAACAGGCTGTTTAAATTTGGGTGGAATACCTAAATTAACTGATGTGTTGCTTGTTGATGAACTAAGGCAAATCTTTTGAGTGTGAGTCAACTCTGTGATCAAGGTCTTAGTGTCAGTTTCTCATGTGATAAGTGTTATGTGAAAGACAGTGAAGGTTCTTGTGTGCTTACAGGTTCTCGTTCAACAGATAACTGTTATCTTGTTGATTTTAATGAAAAATTTCTTCTCTCAAATGTGAGCGAAGCTGAAATCTGGCATCAACGCTTAGGGCATATTGGATACCCTCACCTTGTCAAATTAACCAATGCAGGTGTAGTCAGGGGTGTTCCAAAGATTGCTATGAAGGACCAGCCAATTTGCGAACCTTATCAACTAGGTAAGCAAACGAGGACATCCCACAAGTCACTGAACCATATTGCTTCTAAACAGATCCTAGAGCTTCTTCAAATGGATCTCATGGGTTCATTCAGGTAGAAAGCTATCAAGGTAAAAAGTATATTTTTGTGTGCGTTGATGATTTCTCTCGATATACTTGGGTTGATTTTTTGCGTGAAAAGTCTGACACATTCTATGCCTTTAAGTCACTCAGTTTGAAGGTTCAAACTGAGAAAGGTTTTCCCATAATAAGTATTCGAAGTGATCATGGAAGAAAGTTTGAAAATTCTGAGTTTGCTGAATTTTGTGATTCTCTGGGTATTAGTCACGAGTTCTCAGCTCCTAAAACTCCTCAGCAAAATAGAGTTGTTGAAAGGAAGAATCGTACTCTACAAGAAATGGCCAGAGTCATGTTGAACTCCAAAAACATTTCTTCTAGATGGTGGGCTGAGGCAATAAATACAGCATGCTACCTCGTGAATCGAGTGTACCTTCGTCGAGGTGTTGGTCTGACTTCGTATGAACTCTGGAAAGGTAAGAGTCCTAACCTCAGTCACTTGCATATTTTTGGGTGTAAGTTTTATCTATAATGATCGTGTACAACTTGGGAAGTTCGATGTAAAATCAGATTTTGAATTCTTTTTTGGTTACTCTAACAATAGTCAAGTGTATCGTGTTGACAACACAAGTACCTCCACTATAATTGAGTCCATAAACGTAATCTTTGATGAAAAAAATTCTCAAGTTAGTTCTTCTGTATCTTTTAATCAGTTTGAAACTGTTGAGGCATTGCAGGATACTCATGGTGTTAAGAGTTCTGCGGACAAGGATATAGCTGAACCTTCGGTTGGGGATGCTGAAACACCAACTGACTACATTGTCCCTGCGACTCAAGAAGGTTCTGTGCTACCTAGGCGTGATCCTCCCTTAAGGGTTCCGAAAGACCATCCATCCGAGCAAGTCATTGGTGACATAAACGAGAGAGTAACCAGAAACTCGAAGACGTCAGTCAAAGAACTTATGGGTGTTTCTCATTATGCCTGCTACACCTCATTGATTGAACCCAAGAATGCTAAAGAAGCTCTGAAAGACGAGTGTTGGATCTTAGCCATGCAGGAGAAACTGGAGCAATTCACTAGAAATGATATCTGGGAGTTAGTCCCTGAACCTTCATCGGGAAATGTTATCGGAACCAAGTGGATCTTCAAGAACAAAACTGATGAGTTTGGGAATGTGACACGTAACAAGGCGAGACTAGTTGCTCAAGGCTACACTCAGACTCAAGGGATTGATTTTGATAAAACCTTTGCCCTCGTTGCTAGACTTGAATCTGTACGCATATTTCTATCTATTGCTTGCCTAATGAAGTTCATTGTTCATCAGATGGACATGAAATCTGCCTTTCTAAACGGGATATTACATGAAAAGGCATACATTAAGCAGCCAGAAGGGTTCAAAGATACCAAGAATCTGAATCATGTCTACAGACTTAAGAAAGCATTGTACAGATTAAAGTAAGCGCCCCGTGCGTGGTATGAACGCCTTACCATGTACCTTCTGGAAAAGGGATTCAAGAGAGGAGGAGTAGATCAGACATTCTTTGCTCTTTGAACGAATGAGAACCTATTAGCTGTTCAAATCTATGTCGACGACATCATCTTTGGATCAACATCCAAGAAGTTGGTCAATCACTTTGTTAAACATATGTCTTCTGAATTCGAGATGAGTCTCGTCGGTGAACTTTCATATTTTCTTGGACTTCAGGTAAAGCAAAGTAAAGATGGTATTTTCTTGCATCATGGTAAGTATAAAAAAACCTTGTTAAAAAGTTTGGTCTTGAAAATGCTAAATGTCCTCAAATTCCCATGGGCACTCATGTAAAAGTGTCCAAAGATGATGAAGGTACATCTGTTGATCAAACTCTATACAGAAGTAATGATTGGTAGTCTTCTATACCTCACTGCTAGTAGACCTGACATTTGCTGTAGTGTTGGATTGTGTGACAGGTATCAGGCTGCCCCCAAGGAATCACATACGAAAGCAGTCAAGCATATCATAAAGTACATTAGAGGTACAACAGAGTATGGTCTATTCTATTCTGCTGATACGAACTTACATCTTGCAGGTTATTGTCACGCTGACTGGGCTAGAAATCTTGATGATCGAAAAAGCACCTCTGGTGGGTGTTTTTACATAGGATCAAACTTGGTATCTTGGTTTTGCAAGAAACAAAACTGCATCTCCCTTTCTACTGCTGAAGCCGAGTACATTGCCGCTGGAAGCTGCTGCTCACAGTTGGTATGGATGAAAAAGATTTTATCTGTGTATGGTATGAACATTCATTCGGCTCAACTTTTCTGTGACAACACTAGTGCTATAAATATTTAGAAAAATCTTATCGAACACTCTCGTACTAAGCATATTGACATTCGTTATCATTTTATTCGTAATTTGGTAGAAGATGGGATTATTGTGTTGGATCATGTACCTACAGATGATCAGCTTGCTGATATCTTTACTAAAGCTCTTGATTCAAAATGATTTTTGTCCCTGAGAAAATCTTTAGGAATGTGTACTATATAATTTATGTGCATTGTGTCAGTTGCATTTCTATAAATATATATGTATATCGTGTCTATTGCATATAGGATCTATTTTGCATTTTAGGCATCTTAGTATGTAGGTTCATCCCTGGAATTCTTCTCTGGTCGTTTATTGTTGAGTTTGTTGTTTGGTGGGCTTTGAATTATAACTGGTCAGTTTGTAAGAGCTCGTCATGATGACCATTTTAATATACTTGTAAGAGCTGCTCTCGTGAATATAGGCATCGGGCAACTATCACATGAGGTGCTTCCTTGATCACCTGTGAAACGAGTTACGTGCTTAACAATAATCGAGGTGTGATAGCTACAGGTAAACATTCTAAGAATGAACGTTCTCTGGTGAAATAAGGCTGGTCATCCTGATATCTTCTCAGCTTGTTCAAAATTAAAACTTTTTGCGGGATGATTCACACCTCAAGTAATGGGCTTGACACTGGCGTATAGTTGATGTTTGTAAGTGAATTGGTGTAGAAGTTCATAGAACGGAGTAAGTTTATCATAAGTATTGGGGCTGAATTGCGAACGAAAATTTCATTTTTTGCTAAGAGAAAGTGATGAACGAACTTATATTAATTCCGTGTTGTATAAAAGTGGGAGCAATAAGGGCTGAGTTGTGCACGAAGAGAATTTATTTTTCTCATAATCTTGTTAGTGTCGAGCTCGTCTCAAATTGATTTGGGAAGATTTGTGGGTCAATCAATTAATGAATTTTTTTCAATATTGCCTGAAAAGAAAATTCTAGGGTATTGCGTGTTAAATATCTTATTTAGGCATGTGCATCCAGTTTTTCTCATGGCATATATTATTTCGATCTTGAGCCTAAAATTATTTTTGGGTACATGATTTGGCTGATATTTTTGTCTGAAACTTCATGCGTTATATATGGTAACTGTGTTAATTAATTTGGTAAGTAATCTGTTTGGAGGGAACGGTTTTTATTGTCCTGCGCGGTGTTGGTCAAAATTTTGAAATTCAAATATTGTGAGTCAAACCATCTTGTAACCGACCTTGGTAACTGTGATTTAAGTTCCCTATATCATTCATACTCCCTTTTCTTCTCTCTCTCATATCAATCATAATCTCTGATTTGCTTATCCTTCTAAAACTTTCTAACATTCCTTCTTCAAAAGAATCTCTATTTCTCGACAATGCCTAAATCCAAGCATGGCACCGTGAAGCCGAAGAAGAATGTTCCTCTGCCATCTCGGCGCTCAACTCGTCAAAGCCAAAGTTTCAAAACTCCACCACATCCAAATCCTTCAACCATGGCAACCGAGGACATTCAACCTCCTATTAAATCCATAACTAGGGTTTCTCCACACCCTAAAAAATCCTCAACGACAAAGGTTTCTCAACCTGAAGTCGCCGAACCCAGTGAAAAAGGAGGAAAAGGTTCTTCCTCTTTGGTCAAATATCCAAAGAAGCACAAGAAGGTACCCCAAAATTACTGCCCCAAAGAAGAAAAAGGTGAAGAAGGTCGTTCATCTACCTGAACCTGCTGCTGGTACACCTTCTCTCACAAAATCTTGGGGTGAGTCATCTCTGGATTCTGATTCTGATTCTACTGAACGGGAGGTTACCAACTATGTTGCTGAAACTGAGAAATCAGACAACAAACGTGCTGCAGACGAGGAACTTTCTCTTCTGAGAAAGGAAAAACCGTTGTTGAAGTCGAGGGTGATGGTCCAGACAGTCCTCTCACTGTTGGTAATGCTTTCTCCCGTCAGTTTTATTCTCCTTTGGCTGAAAATCATTTTTCTACCATCTTTTCTCAAATGAAGTTTCGTCCTGAGCGGACGATTGATAGCGAACATTATGAACAACTTGGGTTGCTTGAACTTCTGAAGAAAGTGGGTCTTGAGGGTTCAGTCACGTCTGTTGGAAAGTATTGTCCGCGGCTTGTTGGTGAATTTTATTCGAACCTGACTACCTCTGACGTTGATCCGTCCTCAAAGAAGTTTCAGAAAGTGTTTGTGCGTAATAGTGTGATTGATTTCTCTCCGTCTGTGGTGAACACTATACTTGGCTTAGCTGAAGGTTCCTCTCTTAGACCTCTGACTGATGATCTTGATGAAGTTGCTCGCACCTTGACCGGTGGACAACTAACCAAATGGCTTGCTCCGGAAATCTTTGTGAATACTAACTCCACCTGCCAATGCTCTACAGAAGATAGGAGCGTCAAATTGGAATCCTACCACGCACAAGTAGTTTGTCACCCCTACACAAGCTCGTGTTATCTACCGTATTCTGAATGGTATCCCATTTGATGTAGGCTCTGTGATCTTTGATGTTGTTGTGGGCTTTGCGGAAATCTCTAAGCCTCATAAGTTGTTTTTGTATCCATCTACCATATGTGCTATTCTCTTCGGGGCTGGTGTGAAAATGGATCCTTGACTTGATGATAATTATGCACCTGTTAACAAACCTCTTGCCCTTGCCTGTGTTAAGATTGCTCCTCCTCGTCCTTCTCTTGTTAAGGCCTCCAATGTACCTTCACAGCTTCGCGGCTTTTTAAATCAGCAAGTGGCAGTTTTCGAGGGACTTGAAAAGAAATTGGCTGATCAGCGAAGGTACTACAAAGAGGTTCTGGGTGCCTTAAAGTCTCGTACCCCTTTGGTCTCTAAATCGAAAAAGGCGGAGAAAAAGAAGGATGTTGTTGTAGTTGCTGCAAAGAAGAAAGCTCTTGCTAAGGGGTAGAAGAAAACAGGGTCTTCTGAAGAAAAGAAGAAAAAGGCGGTCATTGCTGCTACTAAGGAAAAAGGAAAAGAGAAGATTGTTGCCGCTAAGGACAAGGGAAAAGAGAAGGTTGTGGAAGAAGATGAAGGTTCAGAAGAAGGAGAGGATGAAGAAGTTGGGTCTGATGCCGAGGATGAGAAAGAGGAAGTTGGCTCAGAGGAAGAGACTGAGAATGGTGCTGAAGAAGGTTCAGGAGAAGAATCTGACGAGAAAGAATCTGCATAGCCATCTCTCAACAGGACTTTCATTTGTCTTTTGTTAAAAACTTCTTAATTTGCGTGTTTGCTGAACTCCTTTATTTTCTTTTTCTTCTTCCTTTTGCATGTGATGAACTTTTTCTTAGTATCCTGTGATTTGTTCTAATCTATTCAGGTATTCGAGTTGCTCTTTGAACAACACGTGCGATTTATGTTTAGATATTTTGTGGTTAATTTATATGCAGTGCAGAATATGTATTTCATCTTGCAGGTTCAAGAAAATAGTTTTCGATTTATCTGCCAAAGGAGGAGATTTGTAAATTCTGGTTATTGGCAGTAAATAGATGAACCTTCTTACGATCACAGGATCCAAAAAGATGCGGGAGTATTTAAGGGAAGTTTGAATAAGTTTTGATTTTATTTAAGTCCAAGGGACTAATTATTTGTGTTATTATTTTGGCAGGACTTTGGGATTGAGGGCGAGATACACTTTCTATAGTCTAAAGAGAAGGAGGATCGCGAGATTCACTTACCATATACATGGTTGGCTTGGGCTCAAATACTTATCAATAAACTGAAGATAAAAACAGGACGATAAGGCAGTTGAGGATGACTTTTGATTGGGGATTTTTGAGTTTTGTATTTTTCTTTCCTTGAGTGATAAGCAGAACACATAAGTTTTTT
>CACSLK010019251.1:1087420-1100030 GCA_902706635.1 Striga hermonthica | reverse complement strand
ATTAGGTTCTTGGAAGAGGAGAGACAATCCCATAAGCTCTATATTTCGTCCGTCTCTCTCTCTCTCTCTCTTTCCAAAGAGTTCTTCTATTTCTTGTGTTCCACTGATACAAGATCTAGAAAGCTGTTTGAGAATACAGTAGAAGATCTTAAGGTATATAGAGATTCCAATCATACATCCAAACTGGAGACCAAAACCAGCAAGTGACCATACCACGACGACCAGGACTACGAGACGAAAAGATCACCGTCGAGATCGCCGCCAACCGCCGCCGCACGCGCCGCCGGAAGGAAGCAGTTGCTGGAACTTGTCGTCGCGCGTGAGAGCGCGTGAGAAGGCCGTTTTCCGACCGGTCAACGCCGTTGACTTCGCCGTCACGTCAGCTTTCTGGATTGGTCAAGTTTGTTCGATTCCGAGAAGATTTGATTTGCGGTCAACTGTTTGGGCCAGCCAGATCTACATAAATTTGAAGCAGTAAGTTTTCTTCATCAAACCTTTAGATCCGCTGCGCATAGGTTTATGTTGAATGTTTGTCCGTGATTTGTGCATATCGAGATCCTCATAGGTTCCAACACATTCATCAACTAAAAAAAGTCAAACTCCACCATAAGGAGTCGATTTATGGCAATGTACATGAGACATGAGCTAAATGTTATGGACCTAGGCTTAAGATATATAGAAGTTTTCACTCTAAAGATTTTCGGTTCTATTTGGTAAAAAACCGAAACATATATTTTCAATTTCAATGTCGAATCGAAATGATTTCATTTACCAATTTTGGAAACCGAAAAAATTGATTCGGACTTCTTCGTGTCAGTTCGGTTCTTTTTCATTTTCGGTAAAAAAATGCTACCCCTACAAAATACAACATAAAA
This sequence comes from Striga hermonthica, assembly GCA_902706635.1. NCBI lineage: Eukaryota > Viridiplantae > Streptophyta > Magnoliopsida > Lamiales > Orobanchaceae > Striga > Striga hermonthica. The sequence continues at coordinate 1,099,155 of CACSLK010019251.1, read as the reverse complement.
CAACTAGTATTTCATAAAAAAAAAGGAAAAAAAAAAATTAACCTCCAAAGCATGCCATATTTTAGAGTTTCCCATGCAAACTTTTTTTTTTTGACAATTTGCCTCCCAATGTAATTGAAATTGACAATTTTCCTCTTCGATTGAAAATCCAAATATGACACAAAATAGTTTTTAACTCAGTTAATGATAAATTTTAAATTAATTTTTACAATTTATTAGGGCTTTTAAAGCCCATGGCGAGAGGAACAAAATGAGGTATGGTTTGTCGATTTCTGAAATTTGATACCTTGGTAATCTATCCACGAAAATAGTAGGAGCACGTGTGTATAGAAAAAAATTCAATTCAAGTTTTCTGATAATCAAGATTACCGATTTTCGAGTAAAATGTGTCATTTGAAAGATTGGAGGACCAATTTTCCAACGGGTAAATCTTATGAAAATCCAATAGTCGGATGTTGATAAGTATTTAGAAAACTACTGATCAATAGTTAGCTTTTTTTAGGCTAGTAACCAAAATTCGACCGTTGGATTTTCATAAGATTTACTTCGATTGAAAACTCGTTCCCCAATCTTTCAAATGACACATTTTGATAAAAAAAATCGGATATCTTGATTATCAGAAAACTTTGAATGGATATTTTTTCTATACACACGTGCTCCTACTTTCTTTGTGGATCGATTATATATGTACCAATTTTTAGAATTCGACAGACCATACCTCAATTTGTTTGTCTCGCTATGGCTTTAAAAACCCTCAATTAATTTTAAAAATTAATTTAAAATTTATCATTAATTGCCTTAAAAACCCTTTTGTGTCATATTAGGTTTTTAATGGATGAGGCAAATTGTTAATTTGGATGACATTGAGATGCAAATTGTCAAAATAAAAAATTTTTTTATGGCAAAATCTAAAATTTGACACAAAGTTAAAAAAAATCCAAAAAAAAAAAAGACACAAGGCGCGATATAATTGGCTCTCGTGCATAGACCTGCTGCAGCGTATTACGAGTTACGACAGCAGACTCCACGCTTTATTGCTCCAAAACATAACCGGGAAGTTTTTATCTGAAAAGGTATAAAATAAAATTAGTAGTGCCGTTTCTCTCTCATCGTTGATTTTTCTCTCTCTTCCCTCTTCCCGTTGTCCGACTTGCAGAGCCACTTTTCTGGAGACACAAACCCCTCACCGGCGAACAAGTACGCGGAGATTTTCTCAGGCTCGTCGTCCTCCATTCCGGTGCTAGATCTTTTGGGCCTGGACAAGTGGGTGGGGTCGGAAGGCTCCCGGAGCTCCAAGCTCGATTATTCCAGCATTTTCGGTGGGTTGAGGGGCGGTGAGGCGGCTGTGCCTTATGACGAGCTGCTTAGTGGCGCTCAGAAGAAAACCCAAACTCGGTGAGTTAACAGAAATTCCTTTTTTATTTTTTTTCGTTTGTGTGTGTGTGTGTGTGTGTGTGTGTGTGTGCGTTCAACTGCTAAAAAGGAAATTCGAACTCATGAACATTAGTGGAAAAATTGGATTGTTCAAGTGGTTACAAAAATGTCCCTTTGCAATCTTGTGGCTTAGTGACGTTTGCTGATGCTTTCTTTTTAGTTTATGTGGTTTTGTGGGCTTACGAGTTATGAATTTGTTCCTCATTGGCAAACTTAAGTTTTTGATATTTTAATCATCTTTGTGCTTGCTACAGGGAAATACTTTTGGTCTGTTGATTGTAATGGTTTTAGACAATATAGCATATATGGTTTGGAATCTTTCTCGAAAAAGTTGTTCTTTATCGGCAAGCATTGGCTTGTTAGACTGTTTGTGTTAGCTGGGAATGTAATGAAAATTATTCATATGCTACCCACTGCAAGTGTTTGTTTTAATTTCAGTGTGTTTTATTTTTCTCCTCCAGACAAATTTGATCCATTTGACATTTTATAGGCCGAAAGGTAGCTGATTTTTAGTTTTACTTGTGTTCGTTCCTTACCTGATTACCTCAGATTATCAAATGAGCAGTTTTGAATATTGTTTTTCCAAAAGGCGCCTCTAAAGCCAAGGTAGCTTTGTGTTTTAAACTGGGGGAAAGTTTGCTTTGGTCCAAAAAATGCATCTTGTTAGCAAACAGAAAAAGGATATTAAAATAGGAAAAATATACAGGAAATAAAGATAACAGTGGTTTAGGCTCCACTTAATTATTGCCCTACTATTTCTGCAGTCTTTACAACGAATAACTAGGTAATTCCATTTAACGCCAATAGCACATTCGGATTTCTCTGAAAGATATGTTATATGGCGGCTTCAAGATTGTTCCACTATAGCCTTTGGGATCCACTTCTAGAGTTTTTTATGTCGATTTTCTCTATACCTTTGGTGCAAGAGGACTATTGTATTTTATTTTGTGTTTGAGTCACAAAAATCTAGCAGATTTCCTAAAGTAACAGGATTTGGGTGGATGAATTTCTTGCAATAATATGTATTTTCGTATATTTCACTTTCCTTTGTGAAATGGGCTAAATTTTACTATCACAAAATGTTAAGCACAGCTGGTTCCGTGGATTCCAACGTGCAGCTAATTGTTCTGCACGTCGTAAATGTTTTATTGTTACTTTTTTATTTGGATTTTGCGTCGTGGATAACTGGATATTAATACGGTTGGTGGTTTATATAGTCAGACGAGGCATCTCAGTTTCTGACTTGGATTCGGTTCCAAAAAAAAAAAGTGGAAATACTCGCCCATAACATTACATCACAAGTTGTTAACTACAGTTGCTGTAAATTTCATTGAACAATTATTTAGCATCCAACGTCCATAAATACGTTCAAATGATTTTCGATATGCTTAGCTTGTCTTGCTATCTTTCCGTTGTTTTTATTATTCTCATTCGGCATTCAAGTTTTATTACTAATATTTTCCCATTTCTACTTTATTTTTATTATGGAGATATTTCTTTGTGTCTTGAATCCATGCAACTGTTGCAGGATTCCGGCACATGAGCAGTCTCCTGATCGAGAATCAATTTCAAGAATGATCAAAGTGCCCGATCCATGCGAAACCAAGCAGCATTTCATCATGTCGTTTAATAAGATGAGTCCGAGTATGAATGGAGACCCGTCAAATGGGGAAAACCACATAGCCCAACTTCACGCGGTCCCCGGATTCACCTACTTTGTTGACGGAAGTCCTCATAAGGCAAAAACAGAAGGCGTAAGGCATTATTCATCTTCACTGAATAAGTCATGTGATTCAAATGAAATCAGGAATGGTGGTGTGCATTTGCCTCCTATATTTGACGAGGAATTAGATGAGAGTTCTGTGGCGGCTTTATCGGCTGCTGCCTTGAAGAAGGCGGTTGAGCAGGCTGAGGAAAGCATAAAAATTGCAAAAATGATTATGGAGAGGAAAAAAGAACGTTTTATGGATGGTTCTTTGGAAAGTAGGTCCAAGCATCGTTTGACAAAGGAATGGAAGAAAATTAGGGTCGAAACTGGGGCCGAGGGGATGAGGGAAAATGGTGGGGCAATTAAAGGTGGATTGAACAAAAGGGGTGACTCGGAAGTTGCAGGGAAAAAAGTTGAGGTGAGTGACGCATGTGCTAGAGACGAGACTGGTTTTAAAGGATTAGTGGGTAATGCAGAATGTGAGGAAGCAAAACCTGGCGTGGAACATTGCGAGTCAAGTGTTGGTCGAGTGGAAAATGCTGGTAAGTGTGAGAAGGAATTTTTGGAGCATGATGAAATGGCTTATGGTGAACATTTAAAAGAGGTTAATGGTGATTTGTTGAATAAGTTGGGAAGTTCGGTTGAGGAACATGTTGCGGAGCAAGGAAACAGGGAGAATAATTATGGAAGTGGCCTTGAGATGAAGGGGGATAGCCCACACAGAAAAAGTGCTGAGGAAGAACTAGGAAAGATGGAGCCTGAAATTTCTCGGGGAATTGGGAAACAGGTAGATAAAGTTCATGAGGTAGAAACTGATGAGAAGAAACCAAGTTTTGAACATGATGGACAAAAATTATGCGAAGAATACATGCAAGATATACAAATCGAAGAAAAAGAAAATTCCAATGCTCAGAATAGTAAAATTTCTTTGGATAGTGAAGAAACTGATAACACGGGCGACGAAAATCGTGATACGTTGAAGTTTCAGGTTAATGACGAGGTTGTTGATGATTCCCATTGTAATAATTCTGGCTTCAATGAAACTCATAGCAGTGATACTATGACTATATCCAGCGACTCCAGTGAGCAATCTGATGTTGACTCAAATAACGAAGCTGAAGAAAATCAACCCGATGGTCCTTCATTGGGTAGCAAGACAGAAAATACTGGTCTAATGAATGGACATGAGGAGCATATCAGAACATCTGCTGTTTTTGACCAAACATTTGGAAAGGAAGGACCTTTAGGGAATAAAGAGGAGCCAGTAATGGCTCACGAGCCTCGAGAAAGTGAAGAAAACACAAACGGCATCACCTCAAGCGAGGAAGAACTTAAAAACATCAAGGAACAATATGATGCTGATCAAAACTCGGAAAACAATGAAAGGATTTCTAAAGAGAAGAAAGATCCAAAAGCAAATGAGGGAACATTCCAGGTGGATGATCGGCAGCAAAGAATCGAGGCCATCAAGAGAGGCAGAGAGCGGGAAAAAGACAGAATAGCCGTTGAGAGAGCAATCAGAGAAGCCCGGGAAAGGGCATTTGCGGAGGCCCGAGAACGGGCAGAAAGAGGGAGGGCCGCCCGAGAAAGAGATAAGGCGGCTGAGGGACGGGAGAAGCCTGCAGACAAGATGTTGGCAGCTGAGGCCAAGATCCGGGTTGAACGGGCCGCAGTGGAACGGGCAACAACCGAGGCCCGTGAGCGGGCTTTGGAGAAAGCGAGGTCTCATAAAACTAGTGCAGGGACGAGAGCACAGGCTGAGAGGTGCCCTAAGGTGAGGTTTTCTTGTTCTTCTAGAAGTAATGGGCTGAAGCATAGTTTTTCATCCTCTGTGAGTGTTAAACTTTTTCTATGTTTCACCCTGTTCATTTTTATGCTAGTAAAAATGATTGAAGCTTTGTGTATTTATGTATAAATATTCTTTAAAGGATTTGGAGAAAGCTGATGGAAATAGTAGTGAATCAGCACAGAGGCGTAAGGCGAGGTTAGAGAGGCATCAGAGGACAATGGAGAGAGCGGTACTCATTTGTTTCGTTTGATTTCTAGATTAATACTTACGAGTTAGAACTGGAGTAAGATATTTTAGTCTCTTAGTATTTTTCAGTTCATATCCTGTTCAATTCTGTTTTTCAGGCGAAGGCCCTTGCGGAGAAAAATATGCGTGATTTTCTTGCCCAGAAAGAGCAGGCTGAGAGAAATGTAATACTTCTGAAGCTAAATTCTGTAGATGTGCTTTTAGCAATGAAAATTGTTTGTACTTTTTGTTATGATTTTTTTTTTTTTTTATTATTATATTTGTTTAATTGCAGAGACTAGCTGAATCTCTGGATGCTGATATTAGAAGATGGGTGACTGGGAAGGAAGGCAACTTGCGTGCACTACTCTCGACTCTGCAATATGTATGTATTTATTCCTTCTAAAACGGTAGACTTCCATAAAATCTTAAGATGGTTTACAGTTCATCTGCAAAGCTAAGGATTAGTAAAACCTAGTATAGTAACTTTACACAAAAACAAAATGTATTTATAGATATTATGTAATAGCGAATATCTGAAGCTTTGTGCATTTCTTATCATATTCTTCTTAGTGTTTTCATAAGAGGAAAAAAAAAAAAAAAAGGAATCCAATAGCTGCATTTAAACTGATGTTAGTGAACTAATGATTGGTTTTAACCGATCTTTCATGCGCAGATCCTAGGACCGGACAGTGGATGGCAGTCAGTATCCTTGACTGAGATCATAACAACTGCTGCTGTTAAAAAAGCTTACAGAAAGGCCACTCTCTGTGTACATCCTGATAAATTGCAGCAAAGAGGAGCCAACATTCACCAAAAATACATTTGTGAAAAGGTCTTTGACCTTCTCAAGGTATATATAATAATTATTTGTTATCCTCAGATTGTCCAGTCCACATTGCCGCGCATTTTTTTTATTTTTTATTTTATTTTATTTTTTTGTTGATGATCATTTGAAATAGTTGCATCCTGCCAGCCTTACTGTCATTTGTCTTATTTGCAAACAGGCGGCATGGAATAGGTTTGACTCGGAGGAAAGATGAAGAGCAATAACAGTACCGGAAGTGGATCTTCGTAGTTCATTTAATTCAATCTTTTTCGTTTTTCAAAATTTTCGACAATAAATGTGTCACCAGGTGACTAAAAAAGTAGACTGATTGCTCAGTGTACTTTAGAGGAAGACTCGGCTTTCTCCTTAAGTATGAAATTGTTTACCGATTTCTATTTGGTAGCAAGGTGCATGAAATCTCCAATACTAACACAAAAGCAGGAATTTTTTTTATTTTCTTTAGCCACAAACAGAATCAGACATCCTTTTATTCTTTAAGCCACAGCAGTACAAAGGAAGGAGTGTGGTCTATTAGCAGTAGAAATAGCAAAAGCGGGCAAATCCAGGGAAGTCGTAATGGCATCCTTTTATTCTTTAAGCCATAGCAGTACAAAGGAAGGAGTGTGGTCTATTAGCAGTTGAAATAGCAAAAGCAGGCAAATCCAGGGAAGTCGTAATGGCAAGCGCCATGTGCCGCGTGCTCCCACCTCCTGCACTGATTGTCACAGTGACTTGAGACGCCACAAAGCCCGGTCCACGTCTTGCTCCGCCTTTGACACGTCCTGCCTTCTACCATCGCTACATCTACACAAACCACGAAATAAATAAATGAGTTGGAAAAAAAAAAAATTAAACGGACTACAAGTGTAACTAAATTTATCATTACCGATTGTGATGAGGAGAAGCCAAACGACGAGTATGGCAAATGAAAGTCGGAGGAGTGCAGCCATTTCTAGTATAAATGTGTATTAGGGTTATTCTTTCTTTCTGCTATGTGTGCTTGTTTATATTGTGGTGTCAGGTTTATATAGAAATTTGTATGGGGAAGATGAGAGAATAGATGAGCAATGGAAAAAAAAAAAAAAAAAAAAAGTCTTTCTCCCATGCTAAATGTGATAAGCATCAATGCTTGAAATCAATGTATTTTGTTACGTTGCGTAGGATGAATTCAAACTCAGGTTTGTTATGCAATTTTGGCACCTTATGAACTATATATTCAACAGTTCACATCTTTTGGTCTTCAGCCTGTGACTACTATATGTGCAGCTAAGCAGCTTAATTGTTGGTCAAACTAACTTGAGACTTGATAAAGATTTTTTAGGCTTCTAAGAGTTTTATATTCAATAAACCCATAAACTGGTATAAGTCAAATGCTTTATGACATATACAAACAGGACACGTGTGTAGTTCATCTGTAGTTCCTCAAGTTATTTTTCAAGAAAATCAAATCCCAAGCCCATGAAATCGTTACGAAATAGCAATTTGTTAAGCCGTTGCCTTTTCGGTATGCCTAAAGGTTCCATTGATTTTTTTTTTCTTCTTCTTTCTGAAACAATAAATTACACTACCTTCATTTTTTTTAAATGTCATTTTGACTTTATGAACTATTAATAAAATAAATGATGTTTTGAATATTTTGTACATAGTTTTCCATTATTACCCTCATTTAACTAATAAATACACTACGTTTTTTCATATTAACTCTTCATCTTTTCTCAAAACATCCATCTCTATCTTCATTAATGAGGGCTATTATTGGTAAAAAAAATATTCTTAATTACTGTGCAACTTTTCAAAACGATATTTATTTAAAAATGGAGGGAGTAATTAATAACACATAAATACTTACAAACTAGCACAGTCGAACAGCTGAATCAAACAACAAGTAAACTGAACTAGCAGAGGACTACCCCGATGGAGTACAATTGCTCCAAGGCACCCTACAGCCGCAAAATCAAACTGAAGCGCTAAAGGGCACAAAACTAAAACTCCAACAATGGTAAATAACACACCCACAACCCAAACACACCACAAAACAACACAACGCACACCTAAACTAACAATAGAATACAATCTCTCCTGCAACTCGCTAGCACACTACTATAACCACACTAACCAACACACGAGTCAAATACTACAACGAGCCAAACACCATAATTAAATACAAACGAGAACTACAAATCTAAGCTCAAGAATTAAAAACTCTGACTTACTCAAGTGGCTAGTCAGGTATGGCGAGAAAACAAGTCCAAGCCTAGATCTGAGCTCCTTCAATCTTCAATCGGCTCCTAAGGTGAGGCTCATCGGGTCAACTCCCTGGTCCATTTCTCTCCTAGCTATTGACAACGTGTCAAGATTTTGCAGCTCAAATTTCAAATTTATCTTCTTTTTTGTTTTTTAACCAAACAATAGATTTAAATTCAGCTAAAATGTACAGTCTCACAAGCCGGAGGACATAATAGTCCAATACACAAACAAGAGATCCACAACACACTGTGGTCTAATACATCAATACAAATACCAAATCAACTCTAAAGGCAAGAATATCTTCAGCCCCTTCAGAGATAAATAACTTCCAACAATCACCATCTACACAGTACTTAAAGAACAAGATGAAAAACAACTACCACTGAACCAAAGCTAGACTTAGTAGCCTACCTCACCTCCACTGGAACTCTACACCTTGTTAGCATTAGCATACTCCATCCAATCTCGTAGAACTAGACCACTTCTCTCTCTGGCATTATAATCTACTGAAACTTCCACAATTTCTTAGACTTCCAAAGCCACCACATAATGTTTGTGATCAGCTGAATTCTTTCCTCAAAGCTTAGCTTCCTGTCCGCTGTACAAACTCCCCACCACCATTCTCTAAATTTCTCCATTTTGTGTTCCAAACCATCCCAGTTCACAGGAGCCTGCTTTCATACAACCTTTGCTCTTTTACATAAAAGTAAAGCATGTTACCGATTCATCTTCTTCTCCACAATTTTGGCAGATGGTGTCAATCAGCATACCCTTTTTCCTCAAATTCAGACTGACTGGAAGTGTATCAGTATAACATTTTCATAGGAAACGTTTGAGCTTCTTGTTTGTCCCATTTTTGTTGCGTTTTTCCTTGTTATTTTTCCTTTCTTTTTCCCCCATGTTATGTCTTTTCGTCGATTTTTAGCTCCTTTTAGTGTTTATTGTGTGTTTCGCTCTATTTTGGTTTTTCTTGTGTTATCCGTGTGTTTTTCTGATTTTTCTTCGTTTTTAGTGTGCAGGTCAGAAGCCCGTGAGGAATAGATTTAGCCAAAAAGTTGAATTGACAAGAATGGTTGTGTAGACGGGTTCATTGGCGACATATAGAAAGAATCGGAGCTCAATTTCAAGCTCGGATGAGTCCGAACGGGCCCAACATGTGAAGTCGCGCGAAGCACGTCTTTGGTGTGTTGGTCATAAGCATTGGCAGAATTGGATTTCAAGAATAGTTTGGCCATGTAAGCATCATTGAATAGAGGGGCTCGTTAGCGACGTGTAGAAAAAAGCGGAATTAAATTCTGATACCAGACGAGTCCGAACGAGCCCAAACCGTGAAGTCATGCAAAGCTGCCGGGGGCTTTAGCGCCGCTAAGGCCAGTGTGGATAGCAGCGTTTTGGAAGCTTAGCGGGACAAAGGCTAACAGCTAAGAAGGCTTAGTGCCGCTAACCCCTTAGCGGCGTCAAGGTCTGTTTTGTAACAGGCGTGATTTTTATGGATTTTGAAATGGGAAAGCTTAATAGATCGAACCTAAGACCCCCAAACTCAGTTTTTCTTCATCTTTATCACCGTAGACGAGAGGAGACGAGGGTTCTCGATGGAAGAGGAACCCTAGATCTGAAAATCGACTCCTCCCTCCATTGTTCTTCCTCTTTTTTTCTTCTCTTCTCCTCTTCTCTTCACCATGCTTTTCCATTTTTTTTTTCTTCTTCTTAATAATTAGGGATTAAGGTTGTATTTGGAATTCAACACTTGAACTTGGGATTAATTGTAAGTTTTTCTCTTCTTATTCAATTCCTAGAAATGGTTGATTTGGAGAGAATGATTGATTGTGTTGAATCGATTTTACGTAGCTAATTCTTAGTGCTAGGGATAGGGGATGATTGTTCTTGTTTGAATTGCATTTTGTCGGGCTTAAATTGTTCATTCTTATGTGAGTTGATTTAATTTAGAATTGATGAAATTGAGCTTGATAGTTTGATATAATCGAAGGGTGACACTTCGATCTCGTAATTGGTAACAATTGGATATTGAGTTGTCGAGTTTGGTTTTATTGATTTCTATGATTAGTTGATTGAACACCTTCTAATCTAATTAGCAACTTTTAGAACCGAAAGTGGAGAAGTCGTAGAAATAGGTTAACAGGAGATAGATGATTTCGTAATTGAATAGTCTATAGGTTTTTTATTGAAATACGTGCGTGTCGATGACCCGTCCCTTGTTACTAGAAGTTATTGGGATTGGGATAGTTGACTTGTTTTGTATGCTCAAGCTTCTACGTCTATGTTCAATCCCTTGTTACGAAGAGTTATTGGGAGCGAACCGCTAGATGTGTAAGCGAGAGTGTCAATCTCGAACCGAACAATTGATTGCCCAACTTCGCTAGAACTTGAATTAATTATCCCCGACTCCCTAGCATCTCCATCTTTGTTTCGTCTGCATTCTTAGGTAGATTATTGGTTTTATTATTTCTTAGTTGGTAATCGCTCAACCCCCCTTATTTGGTTAGAGTGTTTAGAATTTATTCTTTTTTGTGTGTTATCAATATCGAAGCTAAATTCCGAACAACCTTCCTCGTGAGATCGACTCGGGGAACGAATCTTTTGATTCGATACTCGGTAAAAAGAATAATTTGTACACAACACTTCCCTTGAATCTTTAATTTTCAACTCCTTCTAGTTCTCCTGTTCAATTCAGCTCCCTCACTACTTTCTTCTATGTCCAATTTCATGAGTTTCTGTTGCATCAGATGAGAGTAGGCATTAGCAACTGGAAACAATCCTTTTCATCAAAAGCTCAAATCCATCTATCAGTCAATGTTGGTTATGTTCGATAATTATTTTCGCTATTCGAAAGTGTACGGCGTAGCTATAGGTAGTGGCGAGCAAGGTCGTATTCCATAAAGATTGTAGTTAAATTAATTAAGTACTAAAATAATGACGATTAAATATTATCTAGACTAACGAATCTGGATCATGATTATAAACTACGAAATTAAAATAAGAACTAATTTATCTAAAACAATAAAAATAAATCAAGATATAAAAGATAGATTCTAGGTTATGCTTTCAAAATAAATATAAAACATTGATTTCGAAAGAGGAAAAGAAAGAAAAAGCATATTCGGCTCCGTCGATCTCTTTATTCCGGCTTTCTTCCTCGTCTTGCTCGTGTTCCTAGCCTCCAAAAGTCTCCAAAGATTTGAAAATTATGTCCAAGATGTTGGAAAAATCAGTTAAAAAACTTGGGTTTGACCCGGTTTTGACTGAATTTTTGATGGCTAAATATTTAATTTGAGTTGAATTAAATATTGTAGAAAAATTCTACGTTCCAAGTAGATACTCGTGGTATATTTATTTTCTCAAAACTGATTTTTGGTGAATGAGAAATAAATTTTTAAAGTTAACCATAAAAGGGCTCGTAAAACATTGGTTGTGGGATTTGAAGGGTTAAGAATCATTCCCACATTGGACTCTTAAATGAGATTAACTCTCTTTATTATAATAAA
>CACSLK010019251.1:1065787-1076646 GCA_902706635.1 Striga hermonthica | reverse complement strand
GTGGCAGATGTGACTGTTGGTTTCCCTCAAGATGTGGACGTCCTATAAATAGGACTTAGAGCTGCAGAGAAAGATACACACTACATTTCATGCATTCTGAATACTCTCAAAAGCCTCACGCATCATATTATAGTGCTTAGTTATAGTCTTTATTCCCGTTTACTGGAACTCTGAAGACTGGTGTGCTACAGCTTCCGAGTGTATTGCCGTTGTATCTTTGGGGACATTACGTAAAGACCCGTCAACACTATACGGGGATTATTTGTCTTGCGGAAAGATTTCAATTGCCTCGGCTTTAATTTGTCCGCTTTCAAGTTGTATTTTATTTTGTTTTAGTTCATATTGTACGAACTGAACACTTCAGTCAGTTTATATGTTCCCGTTGTAATTCAAGCAATACATTGTGTAACAATAGCAAGACAAATAACCGATACCTACTGAACTGATGGCATCCACTGGAGATGGATCACAAACTCAACCACCTATCACCCCCGCTGTACATCATCCCCAACCTGCTGTTCATGTTCCCATTGCTGAGAAGCCCGAAAAATTTAACGGGCTTGATTTTAAGAGGTGGAAACAGAAGATGCACTTCTACCATACCACTTTGGGTTTGGTGGAGTACTTGAAAGACGACCCTCCTGTCGTGGCTGAAAATGAATCGAATGCTGAGCTACGAGCAGCATACGATGCTTGGGGGCAAGGTGACTACCTTTGCCGGAACTATGTCCTCAACGGACTGAGTAACGAGTTGTCCAATGTGTATAGCTCGGTTGGTTCAGCCAAGGAACTTTGGGCTGCCTTGGAGAAGAAATACAAAACTGAGGATGCTGGGCGAAGAAATTCGTCGTTGGCAAATTTGTGGAATTCAAGATGGTCGACACTAAGACCGTCGTGTCTCAAGTGCAAGAGTTCCAAACGACATTCATGCTGAAGGAATGTCTCTGAGCGAGTCATTCCAAGTTGCGTCTGTGATCGAGAAACTGCCGCCGGGTTAGAAAGACTTCAAGAACTACCTCAAGCATAAGAGGAAGGAGATGAGTCTTGCAGACATGGTTGTTCGTCTTCAGATTGAAGTAGACAATCGGAAGTCTTCGGGGAATGCCCCAATGATGGAAGCTCGTGCAAACTTGTCGGAGCAAGGGAACTCGAGCAAAAGGAAGCCCTTGAACAAAGGGAAGCAACAACCAGCCAAAGTTTGGAAATTTACCGGAAATTGCCACAACTGTGGAAAGCCGAATCATAGTGCTAAGGACTGCAAGAAGCCTAAAAAGGCTGGACTGAAGAAGGCACAACATAGTGCCCTCATTGCCGAACACGGCCCTGTGCCAAGTGAACTAACCGACATGGATATGTCGGCTGTGGTGTTTGAAGCCAATTTGGTGGATAACCCAAGGGCGTGGTACATTGATACTGGTGCCACTTGTCGTGTATGTTCCGACAAGGAGTTGTTTTCTGACTACACTCCTTCTACTGGTCGGAAGCTCCACATGGGCAACTCCTCCTCGTCTGATGTGGCTGGAGTTTGCACCGTGGTGCTGAAGCCGACTTCTGGAAAGGAGTTGAAGCTTATGGATGTTTTGCATGTCCCAGACATCCGCAAGAATTTGGTCTCCGGATCTCTTCTTGTAGAGCATGGATTTAAGTTAGTGTTTGATGCTAAGAAGTTTATTCTAGCAAGTTTGGTACCTTCCTTGGTCGTGGCTATCTCGACAAAGGATTATTTAAAATGAATGTAATGGCTGTGAGCCCTGTAACCGTTTCTGCTAATAATGAAAATCCTACTTCTGTTTATATCATTGAGTGCTCTGATTTATGGCATATTAGATTAGAACATGTGAATCTAAATGCAATTAAACGGTTGATGAACTTAGAATTAATTCATAGTTCTAAAATTTAATCACAAAAAGAATGTGAAATTTGTGTTGAAGCCAAAATGGCTAAATTACCTTTTCACTCGGTGGAAAGAAATACTGATCCGTTGGGTTTAATCCATACTGATGTATGTGACTTGAAGATTGTGCAAACAAGAACGAGTAAAAGATATTTTATAACTTTTATTGATGATTGCACAAGGTTTTGCTACTTATATCTTTTAAGAAGCAAAGACGAGGCTTTGGAAACTTTTAAAAATTTTAAGACCGAAGTTGAAAATCAACTCGGCAAAAAGATTAAAATAATCCGAAGTGATAGGGGTGGGGAGTATGTAGCTCCTTTTGAACAAATATGTTCTGAATATGGCATAATTCATCAAACGACGGCCCCCTATTCTCCACAGTTGAACGGTGTTGCTGAACGCAAGAACCGAACTTAAAAAGAAATGATGAATGCCATGTTGATAAATTCAGGATTACCCCAGAATATGTGGGGGCAAGTTGTTTTAACAGCAAATCATATTCTGAATAAAATACCACCTAAAGGGAAAAATGAGACTCCTTACGAAATGTGGAAAAATCGTAAGCCGTCTTATAAATACCTGAAAGTGTGGGGGTGTTTGGCTAAGGTTTTAGTTCCTGAACCAAAACAAATGAGAATCGGACCTAAGACGGTCGATTGTATTTTTATTGGATATGCGTACAATAGTACTGCATATAGATTTCTGGTTCATAAATCAGAAAATCCGGAGGTATTGGTTGGTACCACTATTGAGTCGAGGAATGCTATATTCTTCGAGAATATTTTTTCTCTAAAGGAAAAGGCAGAATCTAGTTCTAACAAAAGGACGTATGAAACTGCTAGCGGTTCTGTACCAGATGGTACTGAAGATAAAGAAGAAGAACCGAGACATGGTAAAAGTGTAAAAACGGCAAAAACGTTTGGACCTAATTTTATTACGTATATGTTGGACGATGAACCGAGTTCCATTAAGGAAGCTCTGTCTAGCCCAGATGGACCACTCTGGGAAGAAGCTATAAATAGCGAAATCGAGTCCATTATGCAAAATCATACTTGGGAGTTAGTTGATCTCCATGCGGGTTGTAAATCTTTAGGATGCAAGTGGATCCTAAAAAGAAAATACACAGTTGATGGAACGATTGATAAGTTTAAAGCAAGATTAGTGGTCAAAGGCGTTAAACAAAAAGAAGGGTATGACTTCTTTGATACCTATTCACCTGTTACGCGTATAGCGTCTATTAGAGTGCTTCTCTCGATTGCTGCTTTGCATAATCTTGAGATTCATCAAATGTAAGTCAAAACGACATTCTTGAATGGTGAATTAGAAGAAGAGATTTACAGGGAACAATCCGAAGGTTTTGTAGCACCTAGACAAGAGAAAAAGGTGTGAAAATTGATCAAATCCTTGTACGGACTTAAACAAGCTCCGAAACAATAACATTTGAAATTTGATGACGTGATGTTGTCAAATGGGTTCAAAATCAACGAATGTGACAAATGTGTTTATGTTAAGAACACATCAAATACATATGTAATTGTATGTCTATATGTAGATGATATGTTGATCATGGGGAGTGGCCATGAATTGATCATGGATACGAAACGAATGTTGAAAAGAAATTTCGACATGAAAGATATGGATGTAGTTGATGTAATTCTTGGAATAAGAATTATCAAAACCCAAGATGGAATTGACAAGAGAGTAAAGGCTGTGGGAATTGTTGATCTGATGAGAGAAAATAGAGACACACACACACACACACACACATATATATATATATAGAGTAAAATACATTTTTCGCCCTGTATGTTTACCCCTCTAAACATTTTAGTCCTCTTCGAATTGCGTTTTTGATTTTTCGTCCCGTATGTTTGAAAAAAGGTTACAGAAAGGTCCTTTTCGCAATAAAAAGGTCCTTTATGTTTTGCAATAAGGTGTTCCAATTTCATCCCTTATGTATGAAAAAGACCTTTTTGTAACTTTTTTTCAAACATATGGGACGAAAATAAAAAACGCAATTCGAAGAGGACTAAAATGTTTGAAGGGGTAAACATACAGGACGAAAAATGCATTTTACTCATATATATATAGGTAGGTTTAACAATTTGTTGACAAGAACATGCACACACTCGCACGAAATATTATTAATATAACTATAAATTGTATAAGAAAATACAAACCAAAACAAAAGATGCTACAAGAACATAATTATCATATAGATGGCCGACACATAGGATTAAAATTTATATTAGTCCATAGAGAAAAGTTGTAACGCCCCGATTATTTTAGTATTTGTGGAGCTCGATTTTATTTCCATAAATAGCAAGTTTCCTTATTTAGTGCATTTATTTATTATTATTTATATCAAAATACCAATAGTTCTCGGGGATGACTCCATCATCTCGATCTTTTGAGTACATATGAATCACTATATAGATTAAAAAAATTGTGGGTAATGTAATTTTTATAATTTGGAGGGATCATGGTCAAATAATTTACTTGAAAACTTTATAATGATGATGATAATAATAATAATAATAATAATAATAATAATAATAATAATAATAATAATAATAATGATAGTAATAATAATAATTACTATTTTTATTACAACGACAATTGTTTATAAAGGTGATACTTTTTTTCTTCACATTATTCTGATCAAAGTAAAAAAAAAAAAAACCAGGAAGCCAGAGCATACAGATTCAGGAAGGAAAAACAACGGTTCATGGGCCGAGGCTTGCGGGGTGCGCGGCTAAGGTTCGAGCCGGTTCGACAAATAATGACATTAACGGTTTGGCTCGATAATATTCAGATGATAATAAAATAAAACGGGACATTAATATTTACATATATAATACACATAATTTATTTAAATATAATATAACATTTAGATAATTAATATTAATAATAGTAATATTACCAACAACAACAAATAATAGCAATTAGGCATTTTAGCATTTAATAATAATAATAATAATAATAATAATAATAATAATAATAATAATAATAATAATAATAATAATAATTATAATACTATATTAAATCCGAAATATGCGATTAAACCGAAATTGCCGAACATCGAACATTTTAAAATAAAACAATCAAGTACCCCAACCTATTACTTAATCCGACATCGCGACTAATAAAATTAATATAATCTCATAAATAATATTCGATAAATAGAATATTCCGAGAAATTCTATAAACCGAACGGGGCGTTACAATCTATCCTCCTTAAAATATTTCTGTCCTCGGAAATACGAAAGAACACGCATCTAAAGGAAAATGACATACTCGAAAAGCATACACTCACGTACAGAACTCAATCCGACTCGCCTTATGCTCATATGTTTGCCATATTGCATGGGAGGGTGATCAATCCTGCCCGAGCTCAGGCGCACATCCTCTTGCAAGAGACTCAGTCCGACTTGGCGTATACCCATGAGTATCAACAATTAACTCCGTACCTAACAATACGCAAGACTTCAACATGTCGTTCGGTGTATTGCCAGCGTACTCCGACTATCTCACCAACAAGGTGGACACGTGACGCCAAGTTTCAGTCTCGTATCCGAGTCATACTGATAATTTGCTCACGATTCTATCACGGACTGAGTGTCTTCATCAGAGACTATGACACGGTATACAGCACATCCCAGATGCTCATACCCACACGATATTGACTCCATGAGTCGAACGCAGCCCTTATGTGCAAACGTAAGGATTGACCAATAGCAATACGACACTCCCAATTTGCCCACTCGAGAAACTCTCAAATGAAGCATAGGGACTCAATGACTACTCTCCTTAACCATGAATCATCGATTAAGGATTTACACACATTTAGTGGGACTTGGAGCTCTCGGTTCAAGGTTCGAATGTAAAGGGATCAATAGGACAACCAAGTATTCTAGCATGAAACGGTTTCAACAGTTCAGGAAAAACATCGATGGTTAGCCGTATACACTGGTCTGGGGAGTTCGTGCGTACGGTGATGGCGGCTGCAGTTCGCATGCGAGTCAACGGTCGGCCGCACGCAAGCCTCACGTCTCTCAGCACGGTCGTGCGTGCTCAGCCACCACTTCGCGTGGCTACACCCAGCCAGAGCTGGCGTTCGGTTCAAGGTTTCACAATAAGGTTTCAATCTCAGATCACCAAAAAGAAATGGTTTTACCAATTAACGAGAATTTTGGGTCCAATATATATTTTCAGTCGTCTCACAATTTCAAAGGTTGCAAATGTCTCAAAGATAGCATGGGGCATGTTTGAGCTCCAAGTCCACTTCCTTCTCTAATCCACCAAACAACCTACGATATGGGTCGGGAAAAACTTCCCGAAAGAAACGAGGATCGGTTCCTCAGCCAGAAACAATCCCAATCCCGACTGTCACTACCGAATAATGAATGTTTAGCTCATTCGACTCTTCCGACTGACAGTGTCGACCGTCACGTCAGCTCTCGGTTTAAGCAGCTAACCGTGTCGGTAGTCTTAAATGAGCTTCTAAAGATACAATGAGCGAACACCAAATGTGAAGGTGGCTCTGCACTCCATGATGCGCTTGTTCTGGGCTCGACTATCCTCCTTAAAAGATTTATGCATAATCTTCTAAGGTGGAAAGAAACACTCCTTAACATGCATCATATCACTCCATCTTCTTTATCGAACCGATTGGTGTTGACTTCTGCTCCCGTACGTTTGTCTTGATGTCGAGGGTGAATAATTATTGTCTTCCTCGAGGGCAGATTATTCATGAAAGTGGCGATAGAAAATTGTGCCCTCGAGTCTTCGTGATAACTTAGCGATGACATCCAAACGGAACTCACATACTTTGCAAGCGAATAGAGATAAGCGGAAGCAAAAGATGCTTAATCTCACTTGCAATCGGGTTTTTCAAAACAAGGCCAAAACCCAACGAAACAAAGGTGGGGTTTGAACACGACTATACCCCAGACAAAACAAGAAAAAGGACTGGGCCGATTGCAAACCTCCGGTATCTATTGCATTCCCACTAACAGCAACGTTGTTCGTTCTCTTGAACTTTCTGCATCGAGTTAAAGGTATCACAACACAGGCTTTACAAGACAAGGACCAACAATAAAAAAAAAGAAAAATTAATTATCGATGCTAAATCCCATCTGAAGTTCGATGTCGGGAAGGGGAAAATCAGGCGGAATTCTCAAAATACGAATACTGGACAACGAAAGAAGCTTCAAGCACAATTCAAAATCGTTGGCCATACAAAAAGGGAATAAGCAGCGGTTTCAAAAAGTCTATAAGAAGACAAAAATTTAGGCAAGTAAACAAGACTGCTTTGCCTCCACGACTCTACGATTCAAGCTGTTTCTCGGTAAATCCTGTTGCTGCTAGGAAATCGTTCGCGACTTAATATGATGAAGGGAATTTTCGCAAGAGAATAGGTCACTGTCACCTTCCTCGAGACTTAGCCACTCTCGAGAGTTGCAACTGTGTTACGTATCAAGTTTTCGCCACCACGCCTCGGGGTCGAATAACAGCATAAATAAGGCGTCCAGACTCTACTCCCGGTTTGCATTCTACTGGGTTATATACGCATCTAATGGTCCTATCGACGACGGTTACAGACTCTCGAATACCCATACAACGGGGACTTCTTCGGTCGTCTGCTCCCTTCATTCAAGCCTTCTCCTTTCGAGATGGCATTGCGAGTGGTCCTCACTTGAGGACACCAAGACTTATAGCGAGGGCACTGCTATAAACAGAATTCAACTCGATAACATCATATCGAATTCTCAAACAAACAAATTCTCAAGTCGGAACTTAACTCTATACCGTTAGAGTTCAAGTTCATACAATTAAGTTCGCCACTCATCTAGAGTTCAAGGATGTCAAAAAGCAGGAGCATAAATTCCTAAGCCCCAATTTCATTTCAATAATAAATAAGCATATCACAGAAACCTAAAAAATTATTCAAATCAGCATACCTGAGCTGGCGCGGCACGACGAGAGCGAGTGGTCATAACACAGTGTCAAGCATATATTCATATAATCAAATTTTCATACTTAGACCAGTCTACAGAGATGCAGACTGGCTCTGATACCAAACTGTAACGCCCCACTTTTAATTACCGAAATTCAGAATAAATTTTTTAAAATTTATTTCAAAATCCATGGCGGCGCTACTCATTTTCAAACATTTCCACCAATATCATAAATATAACTCCCAAACGGGTTCAGTAATCATGACAACACCCAACCGGGTTCATAAATAACATTAACTCCTAAAACTGGGTTTCTCAAACCACAAATACCAGGGAGTACACTCCCTATCAAAATCCGGTACAGCTCACATAGAAGGCTACATGGTTCATACTCACACTTTGATCATACCACAACAAAAGCAATTAATTAAAGCATAGCAATTTTATAAATAAACCCACCTGGTGTCGGATGATAAAGAAAATTAACCAGAAAGCCGTAGGTGGTTGAGACACTGCTCGTCAGACACCTACATAAGTCAAGACAGTCCCATAAGCAACTATCTCGACTCTTACACAGATAACAAGAATTATACTTAGTCGAATCACATCGACTAAGAAACTCGTGGAAGTTGTGGAGTTGGAACATTAGGACGACTCCTAGACTCGACCAACCCATTAATAAATCACCTAAAAGCAGGCAATGAATGTTTGGCACAAAAACAGGGTCAACGGGTCAAAGACTTGCCAACAAAGCCAACCGGGGTCAAAACGATTAAAAAGGCTAGTTCAAATTTTATAAGAATAGGGCTATAAGGAGTTAGACTTCGATTTCAATTCAATTTTTTACAACATATAAAGGGCTGAAAAACACACATTTTAACCAAAGGAAAACCATTAAACATGCTCCTAACTATTTTAAATAATTTACTCAAAATCTGACCAGAAATTAAATTAAATCATTTAAAATAGCTACAGTCCGAATCTTAACTTCAAATTTTTACAGCAGCAAGATATTCTGAAGGGCAGCAACATATTCAAAAATTAGTAATTTTGGAAAAGAACTCAATTATAGATGAATTTATTACGAAATACCCCAGAAACGGTTTTCGAGTTTTGACGAGGCTAAATACCACATAAAAATCTCAAATAGTTATCACAAGCAATACAACAACTTGACCTCATATCCAAAAATCGGAATTTTCAAAAATCCATAACTCACTTAATACACATCGAAACGATGCAAGGCCAAAGCCAGTGCGTCAAGAACATTCCTAAGTCCAATTATCCACAACACTTCCATGGAAAATATAACATAATCTCAGTTCGACAATTTTTCAAAATGACGGCAATCACTTTGATATCCAACTCACAAATATATATCAAAATTCCACCCGAGTAAATATCTAAGGCACGAATTTAACTCGAAATCACACGTTCAGTAGTAACACTATATATATGGACACTTAAACACATCTAAGAGCGAAATAAATAAATCGAGGGTTAGCCCGGGTACCGTTCTCGGGACGGGGTCGCGAAAAAGGGTCGAATCGGGGCTAATATGCGAGCTCCGCAACTAGACGTGGCTCGCGCGACGGGACAATGTCTCGGGACAACAATGCGGGGCTAAAACGGCTATACGTGCGCTCCGACGGGACTCGTCGGCTACGTTTGCCACTCCGACGGGACTCGACGGGACTTGACGGCTACGTTTGGCACTCCTACGGGACTCGACGGGCCCCGACGGTCAGAAACTCACGAGCAAAGGTTGGAGGAAAGTTTGGTGGTTGCCTGCTGGTGTTCTCGCAGATCAGAGGTGGTCGCATGGAGGGGCAGTGGTTAACAAAGCTTAGCGAACAGAAACGTGACAGTTGGGAGAACTCCTCTTTTAGTGATACGCGACGGGTTCTCAAGGGTTGGCCCTGCGTGAACGGACGACGCTGGTGGCAGGATGCTCGGCGAGGCTCACGACAGGGTGCTCGCGGTCAGAAAACAGAAGGGGTTCGCCGCTTGAAGACGCGACGGCGAAGGTTGCTATCTCCCGGCTTATTCGCGGCAGTGAAAGGACAACGTTCTGCTGGGGGTCTTGCAATCAGAACAACTTGATGGCTATGGCTGCGCGCGATCGGGAATCACTTACGGAGGAGCATGGCGAAGATGGTGGTGCGATGGTCAGATTTCTGGGGTGGCCGGCGATGATGGTTGATGATGGTGGTCGACGATTTATGATAGTAGTGATGATGATAATGGCGGCCCGGTGATGACGATAACAAGAGGAGGGTGAATGAGCTTGCGGGATTATATATATATGTATAGGTAGGTTTAACAATTTGTTGATCAAGAATAGGCACACACTCGCACGAAATAAAAGAAAAACTGGGGTTCATGGGCCGAGGCTTGTGGGGTGCGCGGCTAAGGTTCGAGCCGGTTCGGCAAATAATGACATTAACGGTTTGGCTCGATAATATTCGGACGATAATAAAATAAAACGGGACATTAATATTTACATATATAATACACATAATTTATTTAAATATAATATAATATTTAGACAATTAATATTAATAATAATAATATTTCAAACAACAACAAATAAAAGCAATTAGGAATTTTAGCATTTAATAATAATAATAATAATAATAATAATAATAATAATAATAATAATAATAATAATAATAATAATAATAATAATAATAATAATACTATCCGATAACAAATCCAATAATCGGACGGGCTAAATCCAAAAATTCGATTAAACCGAAATTGCCGAACATCGAATGTTTTAAAATAAAACGATCAAGTACCCCAACTTATTACTTTAGCCGACATCGCGACTAATAAAATAAATATAATCTCGTAAATAATATTCGATAAATAGAATATTTCGAGAAATTTAATAAATCGAACGGGGCGTTACACTGTTTTTAATGAATACCGACTGATTACCACTAACACACAGCTGATGACAATTTTTCAATCTTTTTTTTTTTTTTTTTTTTTTTTTT
>CACSLK010019251.1:994334-1007426 GCA_902706635.1 Striga hermonthica | reverse complement strand
AGTTACTTGCGAAACAAGAATCATTGGTTCACAACCTAGATGGAATTGAACAACTCAGCGGAACGGTTGTAGTGTCAACCGTACGGTTTGTCTTGACCGATTAGTTGCAATAGTACATTTATGTATTGAACAGGATCCCAAATAGGGATGTTCGTTTTATACTGATCGTCGTAAACGAACTAGGCCTCAGTTAATTATTGTGTGCTCTTAACCCGTAAGATATTAAATAGGCATGTGCACATAATTGTTGTTGCTTTGATTCTTTGGGTGAGATCCAAGTCGGGTCGACGTACTTAATGAATTGGGTAATGACATTATGTGTTCGATGTGCTATTAGGATATTTACGGTCACCATGTGCGTTAGTCTGATGATGTCCAAGTGAGTTCATGAAGGAATATTATGCTAAACCCTACAGGTGGATTTATTCGGCATAATATGAATGCTATGAGCGAGCGCTAGCTTCGGTAATATAATATATTAATTAATTCTTGATAATTAGTGATCGAATTAATTAATGGACATTATATCTTAAACATGGGGAGGTAAATCGGATAAATATAATAAGGAGTCTCAAATGTAATTTGGGATAGGTGAGGGGAGTACAATAATATTATTGTGGTGGATTTTAATATTATTAATATATTAATTGTGGGGTTGCTCTACAGTATTAATATATTAGAAGCCTTTATCCTATTCTCCTTAGGGTCCCTACTGTAGCTCTATATATACAACATTAGGCTCTTGGAAGAGAGAGACAATCCCATAACCTTGGGAACTCGTCCGCCCCCCCTCTCTCTCTCTCTTCCAAGGAGTTGTTCTATTTCTTGTGCTCCACTGATACAAGATCTAGATAGCTGTTTGAGAATACAGTAGAAGATCTTAAGGTATATACAGGATTATAATCAAATCTATCATCCATCTAAACCGGAGACCAAAACCAGCAAGTGACCATACCACGACGACCAGGACGACGAGTCGAAGAGATCGCCATCGAGATCGCCGCCAGCCGCCGCCGCACGCGCCCACACGCGCCACCGGAGGACTGCTGCTGTTGGGACTCACACGCTCGCTTGAGAGCACGTGAATGCTCCGTTTTCCGACCGGTCAACGCTGTTGACTTCGCCGTGACGCCAGCTTTCTGGATTGGTCAAGTTTGTTCGATTCCGAGAAGATTTGATTTGCGGTCATCTGTTCGGGCCAGCCAGATCTACATAAATTTTAAGCCGTAAGTTTTCTACATCAAACCTTTAGATCCGCTGCGCATAGGTTTATGTTGAATGTTTGTCCGTGATTTGTGCATATCGAGATCCTCATAGGTCCCAACATGCACGGCGTAAACCCATCTAGTATATTTATAACAAATTCAAGCCTAAAATTTTTAATTTATTATACTAGTTTTAATTTTGTTTTCTTTGTGTTTACATCATTTAATTTGTAATAAATATTATAACCATTAAAATTGTATCGGTTATGTTTTAAAAATAAACTTAATAATGTGATTTGTTATTTTGTTAAATAATAAGTAATATTATATTTTGGTGTAACCTTTCAATACTACTACTACATATCTCTTCTTTTGGTTGAAAAATGAATTTTAATTGGACTTCAAATTATTCATACTTAACTTTAACCATCTTGAATAGTACAACAAAATCGATTTTAAGACAATTATTTAGAAGTAATATATATGTCTTAGAATATAAATTAAAAAAAAAAAAGATAAACCATAATCCTAATAATTATTTTGCGCTCTGTTATTTGTAGGGTTTCTTTAATTAATTTGATGTGGTTCTATATATTAGAAAAATATATCTAAATTTTCAGTTTATAATAATGTAGATTTATTTAATTTTATCAAGTTATGTTACTTTTATTAGTTTTTATTTTAAATTGAATTTGTAATTCTTGTTATGTCCACAAAATTGTACAAAGTAGTTTTTTTTTTGGAATAATGTACAAAGTAGTTTTCATTGAATGCAATGGTTTTTTTCAATTCGCCTTCATGTAAGTGCTAAATAACTTTCAATTGTTATTTATGTGTCTTACAAGTTAGTTGCCATATTTTATAATGACCATTTTTTTTTTAAATAAAAGTGCTGAACATATATGTATTAAATGTGGATAATACAAAAAACTCCTCTCTTCCGTCGCTTCCCGTCGCTTCCCCGTTCGATTTTCGTCTCTTCATTCTCTGAATTTGTCAGCCGCCTTCCCCGGTAGGGCGTGTCGAGAGCTCAGCGGTGGCTCTTCTGGGCCCGGTTGCTCGCAATGAAGAGAGGTGCCGCTGGAAGGAGCTTTTTCGCCGGGGAGTAGTTGGTGTCGTCCTCCGGTCTCTAGCCTCTGGAACCGGGTTTGAGTGGCGGATGTCTGGATCTCCTCCGGCATCTCCGCGGTGGCGGCTTCCGGTACCCTCTCGGAGTGAGCGGCGTCCCCAATTTCCCGAATTAGGGTTTGGGGTGGGGTTCGGTTTTCGGCCAATTGGCCTCTCCTGGTCCTCGCTCGGTGCTTGGTGGTCAGCGATTGAAGGGTGGGTGTTGATTCTTGGCTCGTGGTCTCCGTTCGGGTGGTTGTGGAGCTTTTGAGTCGCGGACGCCGGAGATCGTGTGACGGGGCTTGGTGCTCGCTGGGCTAATCTGGTTTTTGGTTGGGCCGGGCTTCTTCGGGCTGGTTATTGGCTGGTTTGAGTTGCTTGGGCTGGGCCGAGCTGGGCCTAGCTGGGCTGGGTCAGGTGGGATGTTGGTCAGGTATCTTTCCCCGGGCGCCGGAGGTGTTGTCCGTCTGGATGAAGGTTCGGTCCGTCGGCTCTTGATTCAGTTAGGCGTTCTCTTGCAGTTTCTGGGTCAGGATCCTGGACCGATACCTTGCCGCTGTTGTGCTCGATGTGGTTTCTGCTGTGGGAAGGGCTCCCTTTTTTTATTTGTTTTGCTGTTGCTTGAGTCTGTTTAATTAAGTATTTTTGGTATGAGCTCTTGCCTGAGTTTGTTTGTGTTTTTTGGTCTTGGTTTTTAGGTTTGGGCCGTTGGCCCCGGTACTGATTCCCCTGTGGGGGGGCGTTTCTATTCTTCTGTGGGGAGCGTTCGTAGTTGGCGTGTTGGTGTTTTTTAGTTGTGTGTAGTGGGTCCTCTATTCTATCGTGGCTAGCGAGGTTCTAGGCGGTCTTTCGATCCGTCCTCTCAGTTTTTAGTTCATGGTTGTATTATTCAGCCTTGGGCTGCTTATTTTGCACAGTTGTGCGTTTTGATATATAATACCTCTATCGTTTTGGCAAAAAAAAAATATATGTATTAAATTATATATATGTGAAAAATTATTAGATGAAATAATTCAAATTGCATAGGTATTGATTTTATTATGAATACAATTAATACGATAACTATCTTAAAAGATTAATATATACTATAAAAAACTTATATTGTCTATTTAAAATTTATATTATTTTTACTTTAGTGATACTTTTATGATTATTATTTTACTCAAAGATTATATAAAGTTATATTGTTTATTATATTCATATAATATAATAGTATAAGATAAATTCTTCATTTATACTTTTCTATGATTAAGTAATGTAACAATGCAATTATAAATATGATAGATATTATTAAATAATTTTTTAATTGTTATTTTTATATATAAATTTATATTATTTTTATTTTATTTGTGCATGAGCACAGGATGAACTACTAGTTGAACTAATTTGAGAATTGAGTTACATGAACATGCATTTGTTCATGCATGCTCTAAAATGATAAATAAGAACATCTACAATGGTATGTTAATTCCAGAATTGTAGATGCATTTGGACAAAAACACTCCTCCAACAGTGACTTTTTATTTTCTGCTTGTGATGATGTGGCATGAGAGAGAATAAAAAAATGTAGAAGTTTGTCTACATCTGAAAGTCCTTCTAGAATAGATGACTCATTTTTTTCTTCCTTTTTACTTCTTTTGTTTTGAATTAAAATCTATTATTATGTAAATAACACAAAAATACATGATGATTTTGGTTAATAACTACGAAAAAGAAAAAATAAACCTCAACACTCTAATCAAGAAGGTTGGTTTTGATTAATAACTGCGAAAACTTAAACTAAAGTAATTGAAATTTCAAGCAAAATGGTGAACAAGCAATGACAAAGAAGCTTGGACATCGGGGATGATGATTGTTTATTGTATTCTTGTGCTTCTTTTTATTTGTTTTATGTGTGTAGCTGAGTCGGTTTTAGGTTAGTTTTCTCGTCTGACCGGTCCATTTTAGTTGATTCCGTGTGTTTTTATTTTTTCATTGGTGTTTGTATTTTGGCGTATTTTCTCGTGTCTTTGGTGCAATTTTTAGGTCCATTTTGGAGGATGAAAGAGAAGAATCGAGCCAAGTTCGATAGCATGAGCCATTTCGAGAAACCTCGAGCCATTGTCGAGTTATTATCGTGCACGAGATTCGAGAGTCAAGTTCGCCTAGCGAACGTGTTCGCCGTATAGCGAGTGTGCACAAGACTCATAAGACCAATCCGCCTAGCGAACGTGTTCGCCGCATAGCAAGTGTGCACAAGACTACAAGTCCAGTTCGCCTAGCGAACTAGTTCGCTACCTAGCGCATGCTAAATTTCTTAATGTGTGTGTACCTAGTGTGTGTTTTTGGAGAACACTATAAATATGTTTTTTCCTTTGTATTTTGAAGATCCACCTTTCATTATATCATTTTTCATTTTTAAGACTTTAGCTTATGTTTTAAGTTTTCTCTGTAGCTAAGGAGCTTATGTCATTTTTCGGGAGATTTTTCGGCGAATTTCTTTTCATTCAAGTTTCGAGCTTTTGACTCTGATTTTCATCTACTATGCAATAGAAGATTGGGTAATTAGATTTAATCCTCATTACTTTGATTTTTGCCTCGTTTTTACTAATAATGCTTATTAAGGTTAAGTATTGTGGATGATGGAAGGAAAGTTGGGACTTGATTATTTTATTGGGTTTATTGCACCACATCCCCCTGTATTATATGAAATCTGCACGTTTTCCCCTGATATTTTAAAAATTCCGTCAAACCCCCTTGTATTTAATGTTTACATGCAGACTCGCCATTTAATGTAAACGGCGTTAATTTTGTACTGACTGCGTTACTTTATCGTTATTTGTGATTATGCCCTTAGTTTATCAATGAATTTACGCTTATACCCTTGTTGTCAATATGTAGATTTAAAAATTAAAATTTCAATCAATTGACGATTATGCCCTTGGTTTATCAATGAATTTACGCTTATACCCTTGTTGTTAATATATAGACTTAAAAATTAAATTCCAATGGTAGGGTTTGAAACTACAACCTTTGGGTTATAAAAAGCACGAGTTTATTGCACCAAATCCCCCTTGTAATATATGAAATCTGCGCGTTTTCCCTTGGTATTTCAAAAATTGCGTCAAACCCTCTTGTATTAACTACCTGTTGCACGACTCCCCCCTCTCCGTCCAACTTACCGGCGCGTGCACTACACATTTCTGTAATACGAAAATTATACATTTTTTTCATATATTTTATTATTTTAAAATTAAAATTTACTATTTTGCCCATGCTTTTCTACCCATTATTATGCAAAAATTGTTGATCCTGTGAGTCGATCTTGGGCCAAAAGCTCAAGGGAAAAGGCTTCACAACACTCTGCCACCATCATTCTTAATACATATCTGACAAACATTTATTTAAAAGTTAAAACTGCTAAACACAAGAAAACTAATCAAACAAAAAATAAAATAATCACAAAATAAAGTAAAAATAGAAAATATAATTAAAATAAAATATGAAAATAAAAACTAATTAATCAATATATTACCATTAATATAAAAATAAAAAAAACATTTAAATAAATTAAAAAATATATTTATAAAATAAATTTTAATATAAATTTTAAATATAAGTTGTTATGAATTGAAGTAATATAATACATATAAATAAAATTAAACTAAGCTAAATATCAAGTTAAATTAAATTGATTTATAGTAAAATAAAATGATAATTAAATATATAATATATTATTAAAGTAGTAATTAGTAAATAAAACATTTTGTATTTAATAATTATATATGATTTGTATATACTTCTTTTGTTTAGTTTTTATATTATTTTATCTTTTTTGAAATGCTCGATAAATATATAAATTTAATTTTTTTACCAATAAAATTCTTATTTTTGAATTTGTAATAAATAAATAAATCAATATTTATATTTTATAATAAGTGAGTAAATAGATTCTAATATATTATTAATAATTTAAAATCTATTTAATCAATTATTATAAAATATATATACTGAATTATTATATTACTTATAATTTATATCTATCATTATATTATTTATAATTTAGAATATTTTTACTTAATTATTATATTATTTATAATTTTCAATTTTTTATTAAATTATTACAAAATCTATTTATTTAATTATTATATTATTTGTAATTTAAATTTGTTTATTAAATTATTACAAAACTTATTTATTTAATTATTATATTATTCCAAATTTTATAATCTATTTAATTAATTATTATATCTTTTATAATATAGAGTATTTATAATTTATAATATATTTACTGAATTATTGTATATTAGTAATTTTTTATCTACTTACTTAATTATTATATTATTTATAACTTAGAAAATATTTAATTTTATTACATTATTTATAATTTATTATATATATACTTAATTAATATATTATTTATGACTTAGAATTTATATATTTAATTATTACATGATCTAGAATATATATAATTAATTATTATGATATTTCTGTTATACATTATGATATATATTGAAGTAGAATTGCATTTGCAACTAAATGCCTAGTAGCCCAATTGTTGTTAGGTGCTTTTTATAACCTAAAGGTTGTGGGTTCTGTAAGTTCTGAATATTGACAGTAAATTGATGAACCTTCCGGATTCACAGCATGCAGAATATTCGC
This sequence comes from Striga hermonthica, assembly GCA_902706635.1. NCBI lineage: Eukaryota > Viridiplantae > Streptophyta > Magnoliopsida > Lamiales > Orobanchaceae > Striga > Striga hermonthica. The sequence continues at coordinate 1,000,473 of CACSLK010019251.1, read as the reverse complement.
GAAAATATTTAAGGGAAGTTTTTTTTTAGTTTGATTATTAATACTATTTTATTAATTATTATTGGTCATTAATAAGTATGTTTATTATGGCATGTTCCTTGATAAACTCGGGATTCGCCTTCCTTAAAACGCAAGAGAAAAGATTGCGACCTTGAATAGAAGAGACTTTCCTTATGTGATAATAACTTGGATGCAAAGAAAAGGAGAGACTTACCAATTGATGCACAAGGATAAAAGGAGCACGATACGCATGTTGAGGATGACTTTGACACCTCGGTTATTCATTCTTTTTGTTTGAGAATATTCCTTGTTTTATTGAGTTGAGCGAGATTTTATACTTTATTCTATGAGTCTGTAACAGAGTGTTTGGAGATTCATTCTGTTTAGTTTGAGGGATTCGAACTAAAAATCCACAAGGGAGTTGTGGTCAAATAAGTAGTTGTGTGGATCTCTATTCAAGTAGAGTGTAGAGGGAGTCTATACTGTAAACCCTTGAATAGTGTTTGAGTTATTCACATTAATGAAAGAGATCTGAAGGGAGAGTGGGACGCTCTCCTGAAGGTTCAATTTTTAATAAAAACCGCTTCTGCAATTGTTTGAATCTTCTTTACTGTCTGTTTGTTCTATTGACGTGCAATTCTGGATACGTGGTGTACGAGTATCAAACTTCAATTGGCACTAGAGCAGGTTTTCGTTCACATAACGAAATATCTAAGGACTTGTGTTACTGGGCAATCATGAATCAAGAGAGTGGATTGATGTCTAGGCCTCCGTAATTTGATGGTTCTAATTACTCGTATTGAAAGTCTATGATGATGATCTTCCTAAGATCGCTTGGAAAAGGTGTATGGGAAAGTGTTGAAAATGGATGGGTGCATCCAGTCATGGCACAAACACCTGATCAAGGAAAAGGAGCCACGACTGCTATGGTTCCTAGACCTAAAGACAACTGGACAGATGCTGAGAAGCTTAAAGAAAAAGCTAACTATCGTGCCTTGTATGCGATTATGATGGCAGTGGACCAGACTAGACACAAGATGATAGTTCATTGCAAGACTCCGAAAGATGCTTGGCGGGTCTTACAGAGTCAATTCGAAGGTTCAACGGCTGTCAAAGCATCCAGACTTTAACGGGTAACTCTCGAATTTGATGAAATCAGAATGAGGGATGAAGAGACAATTGACATATACTATGCTAGATTATGTGATCTGGTGAATCAAAGCGCGATGATTGGAGAAGAAATTTCTGAGAAGCGTCAAGTTCAAAAGATTATGAGAACGGTTGTTCCCAGGTTAAGAGAGAAAATTACAGCTCTTGAGAGTTTCCAAAGAGTGGCATCTCAAGATGTTGATGAACTTCTTGGAGAGCTCAGGACGTTTGAAACCAACAACAATTGTGACAAAGTCAAAAGTAAGGGTTTAGCTCTCAAAGCTGCTGTAGTTGAAGAAAAAGAAGACAACGATGACAATGAAGGTTCGTTGGCTGACGATAGTGAGCTGAAAGAAGCACTTGAATTGCGCAATACTATGGAAACAAGAGTCAAAGGCTGTACAAAAATAAATTTGCTGGGAAAAAGGGCAACAATTCCGCCAAAAATGTGTTTCAGGACAAGAAAAATAGTATGTCTCTCTCGAAACTTGATTCACTCGAGTTGAAAAGGATCAATGCAGGGAGTGTTGATGCTTTGGACATTTTCAGTATGAGTGTGCTAATCTTAAGAAGAAAAACAAATCCTTGAAAGGAACCTGGGAAAATTCAGATGACGAGGGGACAGACGAACCACCATTGCACACTAGTAATATGGCGATCCACACCTCAATTAAGAAGTTCATGTGTCTCACCACTTCGCACGTTCCGACCAAGTTTGAGGAAAGTTTTAGAGAGGATGAAGTATCTTAAGACGAAGCATATCTGAGTGTATGTGTTGATCTAGTACACTTACTTGCCATGAAGAAGTGTGCTCAAGCATCTGAAGCCATGCAGAAGCTACAAAATGAAGTGTTTAGACTATCAAGGGTAAACAAAGTGTTGAACGAACATGCATCCTCTTTCACCGCTGCTAAAGATTTTGAATTGGATACTGCAAAGGCTCGAACATGCATCCTTGAGAGCAGTGTCAAACTTGCTAAGCAAGATGGATTGGAAAAAACTCAGACCATTGAATGCTTGAGGTCTGAATTGTTCTCTACTCAGAAACTTCTTGTTGAACGGAACAAGGAGATCTTGAAGCTGAAATCTGAAGTCGATCGGATCTTGGACAAACATGCAAGCATGGAAAGAAAGCTGAAACCAAATTCTGCCGAGTTGAACCGTACTACCGAGGCGGTTCAGAATCTGAACAAGAGAAAAGCTGATCTAAATGAGCTTCTTTCCATGGGAAAACAACATGGCGATCTTACTGAAATTGGGTACATAGGTAAGGGGGTAATCCTGAATCCTCAATAGAAGCTTCAAGCTCAAAACATCTTGGTCTTGGTTTTGGGCTCAAACTAGGAGTTGGGGTTTGATTATTCATGGAAAACATTCCAGGAACATGTTTGGCGGGTTTGTAAAAAGCACTGTAAGTAAAACTCTCTCTCCAAAGTCTCCATTGAAGGTTCATTCACCTCTGCAAGAACCTGGTAGAAAAATTCATCGTAATTTTGTTCCAATTTGTCATTACTGCGGTGTATCTGGTTATATAAGACCCAAATGTTATAAAATGCAGCATGATCTTTGTATAGGTAATGTTCGTAGTTGGAATCATTCTGGCATTCCAGTGAAGGTTCATTACAGAAGTCTTCCAAAACACGGTTCCAAAACTCGTCAAGTGTGGGTTGCTAAAATCCTTTCAGTGCTTTGCCTGAGTCCTTTCTCTCAAGACTTCCTTGAAAGGTAAATGGTATCTGGATAGTGGACGTTCTAGACACATGACTGGAGAATATTCAGATAGGTTCAAGTGGAGAAGTCACTTTTGGTGATGACGTGAGCAATAAGGTCATTGGAACAGGTTGTTGAAATTTGGGTGGCTTACCTATATTAACTGATGTACTGCTTGTGGATGAATTAAAAGCAAATCTCTTGAGTGTAAGTCAACTGTGTGATCAAGGTCTCAGTGTCAGTTTTTTATGTGATAAGTGTTATGTGAAAAACAGTGAAGGTTCATGTGTACTTACAGGTTCTCGTTCAACTGATAATTGTTATCTTGTTGACTTTAATGAAAAATGCCTTTTATCAAATGTGAGTGAACCTGAAATCTGGCAACAATGCTTAGGTCACATTGGATACTCTCACTTGGTAAAATTATCTAATGCAGGTGTGGTCAGAGGTGTTCCAAAAATTTCTATGAAGGAACAACCGATCCGTGAACCATGTCAACTAGGTAAGCAAACCCGTGCATCCCATAAAGCACTGAACCACATAGCCTCAAAACAAATCCTGGAACTACTTCACATGGATCTGATGGGTCGTATTCAGGTTGAGAGTTATCAAGGTAAAAAATATATTTTTGTGTGCGTAGATGATTTCTCTCGGTATACTTGGTTGATTTACTTACGAGAAAATTATGACACATTCTCCGCTTTTAAATCACTGTGCCTGAAGCTTCAAAATGAAAAAGGTTTTTCTATAATCAGTAATCGAAGTGACCACGGGCGAAGTGACCACGGGCGAGAATTTGAAAATATTGAGTTTGCTAACTTTTGTAACTCACTTGGTATTCTTCACGAGTTCTCTGCACCTAAGACCCCTTAGCTACATTCTAAGAACCCTGCTTGCTATCTCGTGAATCGCACTCTTCAAGAAATGGCTAGAGTCATGCTACATTCTAAGAATATCTCCCATAGATGGTGGGTGGAGGCAATCAATACTGCTTGCTATCTCGTGAATCGAGTGTACCTTCGTCGAGGTATTGGGTTAACATTTTATGAACTCTGGAAAAGTAAGAACCCTAACCTCAGTCACTTAAATGTTTTTGGTTGTAAATGTTATATTTATAATGATCGTGAACAACTTGGAAAATTTAATGCTAAATCGGATATTGGGTTCTTTCTTGGTTACTCTAAAAACAGTCGAGCTTACTGCGTTTACAACACAAATACCTCCACTTTGATAGAGTCCATCAATGTGATCTTTGATGATAAAATCTCCCATGTTGGTTCATCTATGTCATTTAATCAGTGTGAAAATGTTGAGAGTGTGCAGGATACTCAAGATGTTATTCGTCCTGTAGCTAGTGGAACTCATGAACGTACAGTTGGATCTGATGAGTCAGAAGAACATTGAACTGAATATGTCATACCGGCTTCACCTAAAAGTGCAGCACAACTAAAGCGTGATTCTCCCTTGAGGGTTAATAAAGATCATCCATCTGAACAAGTCATTGTTGATATCAATGAGAGAGTAACCAAGAGCTCGAAGACTTCAGTCAAAGAACTTATGGGTGTTTCTCACTATGCCTACTACACCTCATTTCAATGAGAGAGTAACCAAGAGCTCGAAGACTTCAGTCAAAGAACTTATGGGTGTTTCTCACTATGCCTACTACACCTCATTGATTGAACCCAAGAATGCTAAAGAAGCCTTGAAAGATGAGTGTTGGATCTTAGTAATGCAGGAGGAACTGGAACAGTTCACTAGAAACAATGTCTGGGAGTTAGTACCTGAACCTTCATCAGGAAATGTTATCGGAACCAAGTGGATCTTCAAACATAAAACTGATGAGTTTAGGAATGTGACACGCAACAAGGCGAGACTAGTTTCCCAAGGCTATACTCAGACACAAGGGATTAATTTTGATGAAACCTTTGCCCCTGTTGCTAGACTTGAATCGGTACGTATATTTTTGTCAATTGCATGTCTAATGAAGTTTGTTGTCTATCAGATGGACGTGAAGTTTGCCTTTTTGAATGGCATATTGCATGAAGAGGCGTACGTTAAGCAGCCTGAAGGATTCAAGGATCCCAAGAATCCAAATCATGTCTACAGACTCAAGAAAGCGTTGTACGGACTGAAGCAAGCGCCACGTGCATGGTATGAATGCCTTACCATATACCTTCTGGAAAAAAGGATTCAAGAGAGGGGGAGTATAGACATTCTTTGCTCTCCGAACGAATGAGGACCTATTGGCCATTCAGATCTACGTGGACGACATCATGTTTGGATCAACGTCCAAGAAACTGGTCAATCATTTTGTTAAACTTATGTCGTCTGAATTCGAGATGAGTCTCGTAGGTGAACTTTCATACTTCCTTGAACTTCACGTAAAACAAGGTAAAAATGGTATTTCTTGCATCAAAGTAAATATGCAAAAAACCTTGTTAAAAAGTTTGGTCTTGAAAATGCTAAAAATCCTCAAACTCCCATGGGCACGCATATAAAAATATCTAAGGATGAAGAAGGTACCATTGTTGATCAAACTCTGTACAGAAGTATGATTGGTAGTCTTCTATATCTCACTGCTAGTAGACGTGACATTTGCTTTAGTGTTGGATTATGTGTCAGGTATCAGGCTGCCCCCAAGGAATCACATATGAAGGCAGTCAAGCATATAATTAAATACATTTGAGGTACACCGGAGTATGGATTATTCTACTCTGCTGAAACGAACTTACATCTTGCAGGTTATTGCGATGATGACTGGGCTGGAAATCTTGATGATCGGAAGATCACCTCTGGCGGCTATTTTTATATAGGGTCAAACTTGGTATATTGGTTCTGTAAGAAACAAAATTGCATATCTCTCTCTACTGCTGAAGCTGAGTACATAGCTGCTGGAAGCTGCTGCTCACAGTTGGTATGAATGAAACAAATCTTATCCGAGTATGGTATGAACGTTCATTCGGCTTTTCTATGACAACACTAGTTGTAATACCCCGTTTGATTATGAATTATTTGAGATTAATTATTTTGCATTATTGTTATTATTATTTATACTTAATGTCTAATTGCCTAATTGATTATTGGTGTTATTATTATTATTAGTATTATTATTATTATTACTATTATTATTATTGTTATGATTATTATTATTAGTGCTAAATGTCTAAATATTATTAAATGTCTAAATGCATATTATTATTTTTAAATAAATGTTATTTGTGTATATTATATATGATTATTATATTTATTGTGTATTTTATATATATATTTATTTATGTTC
>CACSLK010019251.1:922311-943779 GCA_902706635.1 Striga hermonthica | reverse complement strand
AACGATTAATTTGAAAAAAAAAAGAAGGAAAGCAATCCGGTTACATTGAGAAAAGTAACACATTGAAGGTTTATTTAAGTTAATTAGGAAATTAATCCAATAGTCATCCTAAATATTTTTCCATTATGAATTAGGAATTAGTTTTTTCATAATAATTAAAAAATAATATTTAGCAATTGCCAAAAATTAAATCCCTTCTATATTTAAGAGATTTTTTTAACTTTATTTTTTTTCGAAACGATAGATTTTATAACTCAAAAGATATACAATCCTGGCTACAAAACCCATACAATATCCAAAAGGAAAACGGAGTGACACCCCACAGTGCACTAGAACCTAAAAAAAGAAAGCATAAAGTCCAACTCTCGGCATTGCCAAGCAAAGAGATCCAGAGAGTTATTTCTTTATACCTTGCTGTCGACGCGACAGACGTAAAGAAAGAGAGCGACAACCACTGCCCTAAATGGCCTAGCTGAAGCAACTAACAAATCTAACCAAGAAAAAAACAACAACAAGTAAACAGACTAAGGCACCAACAACCAAGCTATCATAACCTAAACAGAGCAAAATAAACCAAACAATAGCTAAACAACACAGCCATACAAATGTTTAAACAACACAGGGACCCAAAAGACAGAACAAAAGAAACCAGATCATTTTACAACCAGGACAACTAGAAGAACAACAGCCTAAAATTGCAGCCATCATCACCAGAGCGAACCACAAGAGAAGAAGCACACCTGAAACTGATAATCTCCAGAGAACCAAAGAAACCTTACTGAAACAAGAGCAACCATGAAGCACACCAGCACCCAGAACCAAAAGAACAAGCAACAAATATAGAGGGCAAAGAATATTTACAATAGGCTCATATACAACCCCATGATCAAGACTCAGCTATTGTTCCTAGAAGATTCAGGGGAGAGAAGAAGTGTAGTCATTCCAGTTACATAGGGTAGTTTGAACAACGAAAGCTTCAAGTTTTTTGATTCTTTGGAAAGTCCAGAGATTCCTTGCTTTACAGATCTCCCAGAGGATATAGACTGTGAGTTGAAGCCTGTCATTAGATGTTGAGGAGTGACTGAGAGTACAAATTTGAGACCACCAAGCTTTGAAAGATGTATTGTCTAGAGATTGACCATCCCAACACAAGGGAGACAATTTCTAGACTTTAGTACAGATAGGGCAGTTCAGAAGGAGGTGCTCTACTGTTTCCATACCCTCACCACAACATTTACAAATTGGGTCAAAGGCCATTTTTCTTTTCCACAAGTTACCTGTCACAAGAAGAGTATTTGAAACACATTTCTAAAGAAGTGTTTCAGCTTCCCTTGAATTTTAAAGGACCAACTCCTTTTACTCATCCCAGCAATTGCCCTCTGATCTTTACTACTCTCAACAATGTCCAGAGCAATCCATTTATCTTTGATTAAGCAAGAGTAAACAAAAGAGACTAAGAAGGGTTTTCCTTTGCCAGCACCATCCCAAACAAGCTTGTCAACTCCATTAGGATCAAGGTCCTTGATTTTTAGAATAGCCTCTGTTTCCAAAAGGGGAGAATGTAGAGTGGAGAGTGTCCGTGTTCCATCTCCTGCCAGTCTCATCTATGAGTTCACTCACCCAAGTGAGGTTGCTCTGATCTTATCTATTGATGATCTTGGGGATAGAAGGGATCCATGGTTGGTTCCAGATGTTGATTGTCCTGCCATGCCTGATGTCAAATCTCAGTCCACCATGCTGGGGTTCTTCACCAGAGAGCCCCTCACCTCGAGCCAGCTATTCCATAGCCATGAGTTGTTTTGTTTATTGGTGGCAGTAAAAAAGATGTCTCTGTGGCAGTATCTTGCTTTTATAACTTTACTGACAAGAAGGTTGGGCTTAGATATAATCATCCAGATTTATTTGTTATAAGAGCCTTGTTCATGAGATTAATGTCCTTGAACCCCAACCCCCCTTGTTCCTTAGGTAAGGTAATGATACTCCAAGATTTCCAGTGAATGTTTTTCTTTTGCTCTCCGTTACTTCACCAGAACTCATCAACTGCTTTGTCAATGCTTGTTTTAGTGACTTTTGGTATAAGGAAGCAGGACATTGTGTAGATATGCAAAGCATTCAACACAGAGTTGATAAGAACTTCTTTAACTGCAACAAACAAAAACATTGTTTTCCAGTTCAAAATTCTATTCTTAACAGATTGTTCCACATAAGCAAAGGTATCAATTTTAGATTTACCCAAACCCAGGGGTAGCCCCAGGTACTTGGAGGAAGAATGCACTGAAATGCCATTAAAAGTGCTGTAAATTTGGCTCTGAATATGAGGTGGGGTATTTTTGCTAGAAAATAGATAATATAGAGAGGTTGACTAGCTGGCCAGTAAAAAGGTGGTATTGTTTAGAATATCAAGTAACATAAGGGCTTGATCATTTGAGGCTTGAGAAAAAAGTAAGGTATCATCTGCAAAAAGGATATGGGTAAGGTTGGGGCCATTATTGTTGATTTTCAGCCCTTTCCCGTTCCCATTAGAGACCTCAACTTTGATTAAGCATGAGAATATTGCAGATATCAAAATCAAAATATAGGGGTACAGTGTGTCCCTCTGTCTAATTCCCCTGGTAGCTTTAACAAAACCTTTGGGAGCCCCATTGATATTAAAGGGGAAGCAAGGAGAAGATATGCAGGCCATAATCCAGTTAATAAAGGAAGAATGAAAACTTAATTTACACAAAATATGGCTAACACAAGGCCAGTCTACCCTATCAAAACCTTTGGACATATCTAATTTAATAGCCATGAAGAAACAATTGCCAGATCTATTCCTATTAAGAAAATGCTAAGATTCATGAGCAATAATGACATTACATAGAATTTGCCTTTCTGAAATGAAGGCTGATTGGCTATCACTAATACAGAGAGGCAACCATTTTTTGTGTCTATTAGCAAGAATTTTGGAAATAGTCTTATAAAAAACACTACATAAACTAATAGGCTATAATGAGAAACAAGTTCAGGATTTTGGATTTTAGGAATCAATGTAATAAGAGTATAATTTAAGCTAGAAAGGATTCTGCCTGATTCAAAAAAGCTAGAGGCAGAAGAGCAAAAGTCAGTTTTAATTATATCCCAGAAGCAATGGAAAAAGGTGGAAGTCATACCATCAAGGCCTGGGGCCTTGTTGCTATCAATGCTGAAGAGAGATTCTTTGATTTCAGTCTCATCCACCAGGGTTAATATTATTCATGTATGCAGTGATGACAGGTTGAATGTTGTTCAACCGTACAGTGCCTCCTGAGGAGCCCTCAGAGGTAAACAAATGAGAGTAGAAATCTTCTATGCAGCCTGTGATTTCCTCTGAGATGATGCAAGGTGTACCATCTTCTTTAAGGATCTTGGTGATATTGTTGATCATTTTTCTCTAGGCAGTATGGGCATAAAAGTATTTGGTGTTCTTGCCACCATTTTGGAGCCAACATATCCTGGATTTATGCCTCCAAAACTGCTCCTCTTGAGAATTTACCATGTTCATTTCTCTCTTGCATTCATTTCTCTCAAGAGAAGAAGATTGTGGTATTATGATAATCTGAAGATATTATGGACTTGAGCTGAGGTATAGAAGGCTGACCAGTCTATGGAAGCAAATACCCTATCAAACCTTTCTTCTACATAATTCTCCTCTGATCTACAGTTCTCCCAGGTGAGTTGATGCCCCACAAGTCCTAAGTCCTGACCACCCAGATTGTGAAAGAACTCATTGAAATTTCTGAATGAGGATTCTGTTATGGTTTTGCCTCCTTTTTTATCCTCTGCACCTATGATCTCGTTCCAGTCACCACCCACAAACCAAAATTTGCCCTTGTTCTGCTTTTCAGATAGAATGAATTCTCTTTGCTCCACTTTGATGCATGATCTGTGCTGGCATAGATGAAGATGCCCCAGCAGGAAGCTTGCAACATTGGATCCCAAAAATTGACTTAGAAACAAAAATAATTCTTGAGGATCTGAATGATCTTAATGGAAGAGTTCCAAAAAAGGAGGAGACCTCCACTCTTACCATTGGGTTCAAAAGAAGACCAATTATCCCTACTCCTAAATTTCTACATACAGTTTTGACAAAGCTATTTTTTTTTTCGTTTCTGAAAGAAAGGTTAAAATTGGGGTGTGGAGCCTCATACTCTTCTTAAGTTAGGAGACTGTAGAGGGGCCACCCAACCCTATGCAGTTCCAGAACATAGTGCTCATTGATGGGGGTGGGGCTATTCTAGGCTGGCCTCCCTCTCCACTGTCAGAGCAAGCTTTTATTTTTTGGGGCAGTTAGAAAGAGGAATAGAGGTATTAGAAGAGGTTGGGGGGATTTGTCATGGGGTGGAGCTTATAGTGAGTTGCCTCTTGCCTCTGGTAACTATAGGAGAGGAAGATGGAGTGGAGGGATTGCTGTGTTTCGGTTTTGGGTTAGGATTCCTTTTCCATTTTCTGGTTTTAGAAGTGGTAGAAGGGTTAGGGAGCAAACCAGAAGAAGGAGGGTTAATATGAGAGGGGTTATCTGGGGGACAAATGGTTTCTACTGCTATCAAATGATGAGTTGAATAATGTTATGAGGGATATCATGGACGGATGGGGAAGGGGGAATGTTGAAGGGGAAAGAAGAAGGTTGAGGAGGTGGAGGTTTCTGTAAAGGGCTGGTGATCTTATTCAGAGATATGAGATGAGGCTTTATCTAGAGGTGAGGGTTTAGAGGAGGAACTGGAGCTGGGTTTGGTGGAATCAGAGTTGACATTGTGGGATGAGTTATGAAAAAGGTGGGGGTAGTCTGGAGCTCTCAGCCATTCACCGAATAATCCTTTTTTCACAGAGCCATTCTTGATATCAGCTGATCTCATATCACAATTTCTATCGTGATGGCCTAGGAAGCCACAATAAAAACAAAGACTGAATAACTTCTCGTATTTAAATTTCACAAGGATTTTCCTGTTCTGAAGCATTAAGGTTGCACATCTCAACAATTGGTGATCCAGATCAATAGTAACAAGCAGCCTGATGCATTTACCTGCAAGCTATCCACTTTGAGGGATGGAGACATTTTTAACCTGGTTGAAGAAACTGCCGACTTTAGCCCCAACTTCTGTGGAACACCAATTTAGGGGAAGGTTCCAGGCTTGAACCCATAGATCAAGCTCTTTACAAATTTGATGGTCAGCATGGAGATCCTCTTGCCAATCCTTTAGCACCAGAAATTGGTTTTCAAATGTCCATCTTGTGCCTTTGCTCACTTTTATTTTGTTCTCTGTATTGTCAAACACAAATTGAAAATAGTTGGAGCTGATTTCTCGAATAATGACTGGGGACCTAAGCTGCAAGATAATCCCGATAGCCCTTCTTAACCCTGGAAGTTGAGCTTTCTTTTGGCCATGAATTTCCCAAAGAGACTTCTTTTGCAGACCTCTGCACTATTGTGAATATCTGAAACATCAATAGCAATAAGGTTGGCTTCTTTCGCTGAGAGTTGAAATGATGTCAGCTTGTGGACGATTTCTTGCTCCATAACTTCCACAACTGAGATATTCACCCCAATAGAACCAGAGAGAAATAACAAATCCTAACCAACCTGAAAAGGAACCCTAGAAAGAAATATGGAATTAGAAAAGGAAGAAACGGGAATCCTCGAAAGTAAAGGAAATTAGAAACATGAGAAAATGGGAGAGGAAAAGAAAAGAGCGAAAGATAAGAACAGAGAGAAAACTGTAATACCCCGTTTTTTATTTTGGATTATTGGAGAATAATTATTGATTATTGCTATTATTAATTGTCTTTATAGTTATTATTATTATTGTTATTATTATTATTATTATTATTATTATTATTATTATTATTATTATTATTATTATTATTATTATTATTATTATTAAATGCCAATTTGCTCTTATCTGTAATATTACTATTATTAATATAAATTATCTAAATGTTATATTATAATTAAATAAATATGTATTATATATATATGTATAACTATCCGATTGTTATTTTATTTATTGTGTGATTTTTTCATGCCTCGTCTATTATCGTAATCGGAACCGAGAGATGAGTCGCATTTAAACCGCAAGCCCTGGTCCCTTTTAATTCTGTGCGTGTGTGTGCGTGTGTTATTTAGCTTGAGGATCAAGTCTTTTGCTAAACCTAATTACATGATATTTAAGAGAGATAATCCCCTCAGCTCAAATAATTCACGCGCAGCCTTCACCCTCTAATCTCTCCTTCTCTCTCGTGTGTTTTTGAAGTAAAACAGAGACTCGCTCTCTCTTTCTCTCGTGATTCATCGTAACAGGAATTAATCTCTCGTCCTCTCTCTCGCTTACATCTTGTCACCACCATTATCATCGTTCTACCACCATCATCATCGTCGCGCCAGAGCAGAAGCCGGCAAGCATCGTCACCATCAACGGGGACCACGCAGCCGCTGCCCCTTCGCCCAACGCGCAGGCTCTTCATTGCAATCGTCCATCACCTTCACAGTGACCTCCGGCGACGAAACCGATAGTACTGAGAGTCGAGTTAAGAAGTTGCTGCTCGCTAAGTACACCAGCAAGCCCCGTCGCGGCTCTACACCATCACCCTCCGTCGGGTCCCATCGAGTCCAGTCGGAGTGCCGGATGTGGCCGTCGAGTCCCGTCGAGTTCTGTCGGAGTGTCAAACGTAGCCGACGATCCCCGTTATCCAATCGCAGGCCTCCATCATCAACATCGCGATTCCCTAAACCTGCAACTCTGGCAGTCCCTGTTCGTACAGAATCTCCGGTGATTCGCGCCTCGTCTTCGTTCGTTGCAGCATCTCCATGAACAGCAGTCCATCAGGCTCCTACGTGATCACGAGGATCATCACCGTCGCTAACCGCGGTAGTTTCAGTTACCGATCGCAGGCCCTCGTCAAGTTGCTCCAGCGAATCCCGTTTCTCCGACCGGACAGGCTGCCACCATCGCGCAGGCCACCCCTATCGCCGTTGAGCAGACGCTCGGACCACCGCAGGGGCGTTAGACGTGCACAACTGCTGCCCTTGTTGCTGTCCCGTGATCCCATCGGAATGCTTATCCCGATGAGAACCGAGTCTTTCGTCGCTGTCCTCTCAAGCCTTGCTGCTATCCTAAAGTCCGAGCTGCAAGCAATTGACCCCCCAACGTGCACATGGTAACTGTTTAGCCCCAGTTTGGTCCCGTTTCGTAGCCCCGTCCCGAGAACGGTACCCGTGCTAACCCTCGACTTAATTATTTCGTTCGTATATATGTGTTTAAGTGCTCGTATACCTGTTATAATGCTGATCGTGTGATTTATGAATTAATTTCGTGCCTTAGATAATATTTGTGAATTATTGATATATGTATTCGTCGTTTGAATGCCAAAGTGATTGCCGTCACTTTGAAAATTGTCGAACTGAGGCTTTTTTTTTGCACTAAATTAAACAACAGAAAGTACAAAATACAATCCAACATAAACTAAACCTTCGATACCAACCCAAACAAGAGAGAAAAAAAAGACGGGATGCTATCAATCCACAATAAAGGTCCTGTCGACGAGAACAAAAAAACCCGACTAGCAATAGCATGTTCAACACTATTATGTTCCCTAGCCACATGAGAACAAGACCCGCAATTCAGCTGATCCAAAAGCGATAAAATGTCCACGAACACTTGGTGCAACGGATCGGACGAGGAGTTTTCCATCAACCCGATAACAACTGAAAGAGCGTCTGTTTTCACACTTTGAATAGAGAATACCGAATCTAATGCGAAACGAAGGCCATACCTGAGGGCAACTGATTCGGCCTCAGCTGGTGAAAAGAAACCTAGAATGTGAACTGCAAAGACCGCCCAACACACTCCTTTCGAATCTCCAATCCAACCTCCCAAACCAATTGTTGTTTCTCGAACCGCAGCATCACAGAATAAGGTTAGACCATTACAACAGTTCCCTGTTCCAAACCAGCTATCAGAAGCTGGTGGAAGCAAAGCGCGATCCAAATCGAGCTTCCCCGACCGAGCCTTGTTGGCCTCCTCTTGCCAAGCCACCGCAACAAAACAAGCTTGCTCTATCGATTTAGCTTGCAAACCGAGTTTAATTTGGTTCTTCTCATGCCACATGATCCCTAGTAAATAGGCAAAACTAGTAAAATCGGCACCACGATCATTGTTCAAAAGCACCTCGAAAATAACAGAAAACCCCATACCTCGAATAGGAGCGAGAATAGTCCACCACCCGAAAGATTTCCAAAGTCTCTTAGCCCAATCGCACTCGAAAAAAACATGAATATTAGACTCCCACCTCGAACATCTGGGACATCTAGCCTCCCCGACAACATGTCTCCTGAACAGGTTCTCAGCTGAAGGGAATGCCAAGTTACATACCTTCCAAAGGAACAAAGTTTGATTTTAGGGATAATTTTCAAATTCCATAGAGCTTTCCACCACCCACCATTTCACGAAGACGAAGTTTCTGCGAGGCCAGAGGATTGTTGCTTGAGCAAATGGTACCCGCTCCTAACAGAGTACTCGCCGTTCTTGGAAAAGTGCCAAATGATACAATCAGGGGTGGTGATGGCTCGACTAAGGGGCACATAAATAATTTTAAGCGAGTTAATTGGCTGAAAAACTCGATTTATCAATTCATGGTTCCAATCTCCATCACTTCCAAATAGTTCGCAGTCTCGATCAATGCATGACGGGAAAGGGGAAATAGGTCGAAACCCCTGAAAATGAGGGATCCATGGGTCCGAAAAAGCCCTAATTGACTTGCCGTCACCCACTCTCCATCGCATTCTTAACTTAATGACTTCACGGCCCCTAACAAGACTTCGCCACAAGAACGATGATCCTGGCTGAACTGATGCCTCTAGGAATGAGCAAGATGAAAAATACTTTGATTTAAGGACTCTAGTCACAAGCGAATCCGGATTCGAAAGGACCCTCCTGAGTTGTTTCCCAAGCAAGGCTTGATTGAACTTTGAGAAGTCTCGAAAACCCAAGCCACCGAGATGTTTGGACAGTGTTAACTTATCCCTCTTAACCTACAACAATTTTCTTTCTCCTTGTTTAGACCCCCACCAGAATTGAGCAACAAGCTTTTTTAAATGATCGCAAACGAGTTGTGGGATTCGAAATAAGCTCATTAAATAAATGGGCATAGATTGTATCACAGCTTTAATGAGAGTTTCCCGGCCCGCCGAAGAAAACTGATTCCGCCTCCATGATTGAAGTCTTTTCCAAATTTTCTCCCTAATAGTCGCAAATGTTCGACTCTTATCCCAACCGATCATTAAAGGAAGACCCAAATAAGTGTTGTGGGGGGCAGGTGAGAGAATTCCCAAGCGAAGGCAAAGATTCGAACGAACTTGAGATGGTGTATTAGGGGAAAAGGAAATCGCTGATTTTGCCAAATTAATCTTTTGCCCAGATGTCGCCTCGTAACTCTCTAATATATTGACAATTGTTGTTGCTTCATCCGAGTTGGCTTTCGCAAAAATAATCGAGTCATCCGCAAATAAAAGGTTTGAAATCGGCAGACTGAATATGCTACATTTAAAGCCCGAAAGGGATTTCTCCGATTCTACTTTATGAAAAGCCGCCGAAAGATCACCTTCCGCGCACAGAATAAGAAGGTAAGGAGATAAATAACACCCTTGTCGAAGTCCACGTGAAGGTCTAACACTTCCCACGAGTTTCCCATTTATCCGAAATAAAAATTTGACCGTTGATATGCATTGTCGTATCAACCGGTGGAATTGCAAAGAGAAGCATTTCTTAAGGGGCATCATATCCAAAAAAAATCCCATTCGACTCGATCATATGCTTTGCTCATATCTAATTTAAGTGCCATCCAATGGGAATAGCCTTTGCGTTTTTTGGACATTGAGTGAAGCATTTCAAAGGCGAGGATTGCATTATCCATAATAAGCCGATCTGGGACGAAGGCGCTTTGATGCACTGAGATAAGAGGGTTCATGACCTTCATTAGTCTCGTCGCCACAGCTTTTGAAATAATTTTATAGAGGACCGAACATAAGCTTATGGGCCGAAAGTCTGCGATCATATCTGGTTTTTTCTTCTTCGGAATCAAAACGATAATTGTATCATTGATACCCTCGAGAGAGCCGCCATGATTGAGTATATCGATACAGACCGGAAGAAGATCTGGCTTAATAAGCTCCCAGTGAGTTTGGTAAAAGATGGCGTGGAACCCGTCGACTCTTGGAGCTTTATACGGGCCAATGCTTTTTAAGGCGGCCAGAACTTCCTCTTCCGTATAAGGATTATCGAGCAAAGATGCCTCTTCCGATGAGATACACCCTCCCACCTTATCGGTCATCTCTGAAATCTGTTCAAAAGTCGGACGAGAGCTGGAAAAGAGATCGACAAAAAAGGTGGAAACAAGCTCACCAATCTGTTGCTCGCTTCATGTCCATTCTCACTGATCGTTTTTAAGCTTATCAATTCGATTAGCACTAAATCTGGCTTTAGCCCGAGAATGGAAAAATTTTGTATTGCGATCTCCTTCCTTGAGCCAGTCGATACGGGCCCTTTGTTTCCCGAAACTCTCCTCGTGGCATTGGAGTCCATGAATCTCTGACTCTAGTTCTTTAATCGTGGCCATTAAATTCGGAGAATCTGGAGATTCATAAAGTTGCTGAAGTTGCTTCTCCTTCTTCTCCAGAATTTACTTTCACCCTGAAAAAGACTTTTTGCTCCACTCATGCAACCTTTTCCTACAGTCGGACAGGCTGAAAAATACTTGAAGTTGTTCTGACGACGAAAAGGGGGAGCCAGGCCTCTCGACCAACTCTCTCGAACAACATCGAAGAAACCATGTTCTTTTAACCAAAATGGTTCAAATCTGAACTGACGATTTTTTGAAACCGGCGCGTGAGCCTGTCTCTCCTCTGAATGAATAAGAATGGGCCTGTGATCAGATGAAAAGAAAGAAAGATGTTCAGACCAAGATTAAGTGAAGAGATTCAACCAATCGTCTGAGGCCAAAAATCTACCCAAGCGAGATTGAATATTCGCTGCTCTTTTTCTCTTATTGTTCCACGTGAAGGGAAATCCTTTAAAAGGAATATTATCCAAATTGCAATCTGAGAGGGTCTGTTGGAAAGCCCGAGAATAAGCTTGGTTCCGGAAGGCCCCTCCACAATGTTCCTCCAAAAGTAAAGTTTCTTTGGAATCCCCACAGCAAAGCCAAGGAAGATTCGACAATGGTTTGAGTCTACAAATAAGATTCCACGTATGATGTCGATTCTCCGCCTTCGGTTGTCCATAAAATCCTGTAAATCACCAACGTCAGAACTCATGATCTTTGATAACCACATCAATGTGCCCCACCGAAAAAAGATTTAATCTCTACCTTCCATCTATCCGACCACAATAACATAAGCCCGCCACTGAAACTCGAACAGTCCACCACAAAATTTCCTGAAAGAGAAAGATGATAGCGAATATTATCTGCCTCAGCGCCAGACAACCTAGTCTCAGACAGAAAGACTAGGTCGAGGAAAATTTTACAGACGAGATTCTGTAACGATCTCAACGTACGAGGATTCCCCAACCCTCGCACGTTCCAACAAAGACAACTCATTTCTCTCGGCGCCTCTGCTGAGCAGAGGTCGCCGCTTCAATAATCAAACAGGTGTTGTCCTCCATAACTACATCCTCAACCACCCTTATCCGTTTGCTAGGACCCTTCAACGGAATATCCGAAGTATTTTGAGTTGGTTTCCGCTTCCACCGTTTACGTTGTTCGCCTTTTGAGATATTACTCAACGTAGTTTGAACCAAAGTAACTTTAGGAGGGGAGCAGATCTCGTCTACTATTGAATCCCCTTGAAAAAACTCTAATTTACTAGCAGTAGCATCCACAAATTCTTGAATTCCCACATTTTTACCAGTATTTCGAACGTCCTGACTATCATCAACTAGTGTTGGATGACTGGAGAAGCTTCATTTGGAATGGGACTCCGCTTCCCATCTTCTTTGCTCACACCGGGGTCACTGGACTATGGAGTGCTCTCAGTATTAGAAGAAAAAGAAGATGTGCGACTCTGCCGTCTTCTGAACCCTGTAGGAATAGCGCGCAACCAATTGCCATACTTGCGTGAAGTTTCACCTGAAAGGTCCCCCGACTTGGCCGGACACTCGCACATACGGTGCCCCCACCAGACCGCAAATGAAACAGAATTCTGGGAGTTTTTTGTACTGGACGGGAATAGTAAACTCATTCAATGCCTCCAGAAATACCCGAAGGCCGCGACGAAGCGGTTTAGAGACGTCAACTTTCACTTTCACCCTTGGCGTTATGCCTCTACAATCCACATCAACTATCTCCCCCAACTGTTGTCCTACCAAACACACACAATGGTCCGTGTGGCAGAGCAACGGTAAATTTATAAGATACACCCAAATTGGAACAACGTGAAAGTCCATTGCACTAATAACTCCAGCCCCTTGTGGTTTAATCAAGGAAATAAGTTGCTTATTAAACAACCATGGTCCGCCATTGAATACTAGATTCGATCTTCTTCGGACCCAAGCTGAAACCAAAAGATATTATTTGCACCCTTTGTCTCGATTTAGAAAGAATACTTAGTCCTCCAAATGGTGCGCAGAACTGATTCGAGGTTGTCTCTACTCGAATTTCTACACCAGATAACCTTCCCCACCAAGCTTGTTGCAAGTCTATCTGCCCCAATATCAGAGTCCTGTTTTGCCACTGGGACTGGAGCCTCATCCAACTCCAACCGCATCTTATCGCATAACTTGGAGATCTCCTCAGGATCCATGGCCCGCTACCAAAAGAGAGCCTAAACATACGAGACCCACGAACCCAGAAGAGTAACACCAAATAACAAACACCACCGCAAATCGTCCGTTCCCGATGAATATCCAACGAACCCTAGGTCCGAGCCCCAAAATGTTATCGAGATGAGAACCCACCCCAATTACCTTCAGGAAAATGCATTAGAACCCTAGTAGCTTCCAGGCCCGAGAAAGAGTTGACGAAATCGCAACACAAAACCAGCCTTGCCAGAAAAAGCAGACTAAAAGCTGCAATCGCCCAAATCGCTCACACGGGAGAGAAAAGGAGTTTTTGAACTGATGTTAATGTAGTATTTTTCGTGGAAGTGCTGTGGATTATTGGACTTAGGAATGTCCTTGACGCAACGACTTTGGTCTTGTGTCGTTTCGATATGTATATTGTAAGATATGAATTTTTGAAAATCGTGCTGCAGCCCGTTTTTTCTAAAATAACTATAAATCGAGTATTGCTCCAAAAATTCTGATTTTTGGATATACGGTTATATTGCTGTTATATTACTTGTAGTTAAAATTTGAGATTTTTATATGGTTTGTAGCCTCGTCAAAACTTGAAAACCGTTTTTGGACTGTTTCTTAATAAGTTCATATAAAATTGAGTTCTCGTCCAAAATGGCTAATGTTTGGATATATTGCTGTTCTTCATGATATCTTGCTGCGGTAAAAATTTCAAAGTTAAATTCGGGCTGTAGCAATTTTAAATGATTTAATTCAATTTCTGGTTAGATTTTTCTTAAATTATTTAAAATGGTTAGAAGCATGTTTAGGGGTTTTCCTTTGGTGAGAATGTGTGTTTTTCAGTCTTTTATATGCTGTAAAAATTTGAATTGAAAAGTCCAAGCCTAACTCCTTATGGTCCCATTCTTATAATTTTTGGACTAGTCCGTTTAACCTGTTTTTGGCACTGGTTGGCCTTGTTGGCAAACTCTTGACCTGTTGACCCCGTATTTGTGTCAACCCTTCATTGCCTGCATTTATATGATTTGATATTTGGTTGGTGGAGTCTAGAAGTCGTCCTAATGTTCTAGCTCTACAACTTTCACGAGTTTTTAGTCGATGTGATTCGACTAAGTATAATTCTCTTTATCTGTATAGAGTCGAGATAGTTGCTTATGGGACTGTCTTGACTTATGTAGGTGCTTGTCAAAGAGTTTCTCAACCACCTACGACTTTCTGGTTAAATTGCTTTATCATCCGACACCAGGTGGGTTTTATTTGAAAAATTGCTATGCCTTAAATATTATTATTGTTTACTTGTGGTATGATCAAAGCATGCATGTGAACCATGTAGCCTTTGATGTGAGATGTACCGGCCCTCGAACGGTTATTCCCTTGATAAGATTTTCCCCTAAGACCCACGGTGGGCCATATCGATGTAAGTCACATGGCGATGCCTTCGATATGTTTGTTCGATGTAAGTCACATGACGATGCTTTCGAAATGAATGTCGATGTAAGACACATGGCGATGCCTTCGACATGTACTCCTACAGTCAAGTTGACGATGTAAGACACATGGCGATGCCTTCTAAGATACTAGCTGTAGCTAATGATAGGTTGTGTACACATGAGTCTTGATTATTGATATTATTGATGGGGAATGGGAGAGGCTATTGCTTTGTATACATGTTGAATCCATACCTCATTGATTATTGATTACTGTTTCATCATTGAGAATAATGTTTACTGCATAGTGGTGAGCACTACTGTGTCCTCTTGTGCTCATCCCCACATGCTCTTCATGGATGCAAGTTAGTTTGCGCGGGTACGGCGAAGGGATGCGAGTGGTGGTCATAGTAATTAATATTGCTTCCGCTTGATGAGCTTATTACTGTTATTATTGTATTTTGATTAATGAATATTGGATTATTGTTAAGGAGTAAACTCTTTGGATATTGGAAATTTGAGGAACCCGTTTGAGAGTTAAGATTATGTGTGAATTTATGATAACGTTGATGAATGGTTTAAAAAATGTGTAGCGCCGCCAAGTGTTTTAGAAAATAAATTTGAAAAATTTATTCTGATTTTCGGCAAATAAAAGTGGAGCGTTACAAAAACTCTCTAATGAGAGATGGCCATCAATAGTGGAACTTTATGGACTCCGGCGAGGTGAGTAATCGGGGCTCCCATTGCGAGCGGATTATTTTGTACAATTATCCTAAGGTTTTATAGTTTATTACCATACTATTCAATGGAAATATATTGTACAATTATTTTATTATGGAAAGAAATCATAATAGAAAAAAATGATGAAAAATTAATCATGGTAAAATGACAATAATCCCCCTATATATAATTTTCGTATGTGCTGAGCTACAGAGCATCTACAATTCATTACATGGATAAACCAAAGTTTTTTATTACATGGATAAAACTATGTAAAATTGATAAAATTCATTCCAATGCAAAGAGAATAGGTCTCCACTTGGATCTAAAATAGACTTAAGGGTAGACCGGGTCTCTTTTTCTGGCTGTCACATCAGCAGAACCCAGTCTACTTTTGTTTGCATTGGAGAATACATTTTTTTAGACTAGGTCTATTTCTAAGGTGACATTCAATTTTTTTATTGAACCCAAAGCATTGTGGATGCTCTAAGTAGCATACTCACACGCTTTGGGATCCTATGTGGCAAATTTCTAAGCTTTGTTGTTTGAATAAATTTTAATTTACTTCCATAGGCTTGTAAAATCCCAATAGATTAGATATTTATTGTCCCTTTTAAGAGAATTAATTATGTTTTAGAATTATTTCCTATTGTAGACGTGATTTATAAGGTATAATTTTATTTCAATCTTTCTTTTAAAATTATACCAAACTAGTGTGTGGCTCGTGCGATGCACGAGAAAATAATATTACGATTGTACTATAAATTAAATACATAAATAACATTAATTATGATTTATCCATGGTTTTTAAATTAAACCGTGTTATACACAGTCCGACAAGATGGACCGATACCAGTTTATAAACAGTCTAGTTCGCTTAAATAAAATATTTGTTATCGAATATGTCAACACTAGTCGGTTGGACCAGTAGGATTGATACATTTTTCTAAATAATTTTATATTTAAATAAAGTAGAAATTTATAAATTGTTTATCATTTAGTTTAAACATTTGAATTTATAAATTATTTAGATATTTAAGTAACAATTTTATTAAAATTATTACAAAAAGTACTATATATATATTAAAATGTTTATAATTTAAAATATGAACAAACCACAAATGATTTAATAAATTAACTTGATCGTTTCGATGACGGTCCGGTTCTGAAAACCTTAGATTTACTGTACAGTAATAAAAATTATAATAAAATATTATTTTATTCGTATAAGTATTAATACAATGATATGTAAATATTCATAAATCATTAAACATGTTGTCATAAAATTGTTGTTAATATAATTATTTGAAGTATGGACTACATCACATTCACGTATTAAAGTATTTTCAATATTAAAATTTATATTTAGGTTGAATAATTAATAATTTGTTCTGGTCAAACTGAAACATAACTTAGTCACCTGGAATCAACCAAGTTGTGTCAAAGTTTTTTGACTATTTCAAATATCACTTAAAGTAATTCAATCAACTTGAACAGTACCCTAATTCAATCATCCGATTGATCCAAAAAAATTTCTTATTTTCTTTAAATATATTTAATTTTTATGAAATAAATATATTTGATGATTCATATAATAAATGTCTTCACCAAATGATAGTAAATTAAGATTATAAATTATATATCTAAAGATGAATTAATTATGAGTTAATTGCTAAATAAACCTTCACCTTTTTGCGTTTGGCAATTTTATCTCAATCTTTGGGTAATTGCAATATAATCCCGACCTCAATTTACTTATTGCAAGTCAAACCTAAAACCGGTTGGACCTTCAAAAAACTGGTCGATTTGAAGGCGGTTCGAATAGATCGGAGCTCATATTTATCGGTTCACTCCCGATCTAAGAGGAGACTCATCACCGGTAGCTTACATTGACGTAGAATTTTCGCCTTTGTGCGTGGATATACTTTGAATACGTGGAAATTGTCAACTTGCTACATGGATGGTATAAAAGATCGTGTCAATGGAAGACTTGGACCCAAAATCGATCCACAAATCCTTCAAATCAATCACTCTGCACCCAAATTTGCAATAAATAAATTGAGGTCAAGATTATATTGCAATTACCCAAAGATTGGGAAAAAATTGCCAAAGGCGAAAAAGTTAAGGTTTAAAAAGACACAAATATAAAGATTGAGATTCTAAAACTTTTTTTATATTTTGAATTGAGATTTATAAATATAGAGACTGAAATTTTAATTTTGTTTGTTTTATTTAATAAAAAAATTAAAATAAAAACATACACACTTAGTAGATCTTAGCTAGATTTTTTAAATAATAAAATAAACTAAAGCCCAAAATTTAAGGTATTTTTTAATGATGTATGGTTTTTTACAGAAAAAAATAATAAAAACAATAAAACTTACTATTTATGAGCTGCATTAAATTCTTACCTTTTTTTTGCTTCTATTTTTGATAAATGGCTATTCTTATCATATATATATATTTACTAACTTCAACTATAAATATATTTAAAAGTTAATAAATTTCTTAATTATTAACAATTTTTTATATATAATATATCAAATTAATCATGTATTGATGAGCTTCGATTTGATATCTACATTGTACATACAAAAATAAATAAAAAATTTTATAATTAAAATTAAATTACGTATTAATATTAATTCGAAAAAGTAATTTTATCTCAACTAACTTAACTACAAAGTAGTTATCTGATATAAATTAAAAAAAACTTTATGATATAAGATGGTACGTTGTGTAAGTGACAATGTCATTTTAAGATTAAGCATTTCTTATGGAAATGCATTCAAGGTTCTCTGCCTGTAGTTATTCAGCTGAGAAAGAGAGGTGTTGAACTGGATTCCACATGCTCCCTATGTGGTGAAGCTGCTGAAACAGTGGAACATCTTGTCTTCACCTGTTCAAGATCAACAAGATTATGGAAACTGAGTCCTCTCCAATGGGATGGATTGAACAAGCACACTGACTCCTTCAAAGCATGGTGGTACCAGATTTTTTCCCTTGACAGTTCAGAGGTGGCAGAGGCTAGGATTCAACTTACTACTTATATGCTCTGGTGGCTCTAGAAGTCAAGGAATCTGTGGCTCTTTCAGAAATCCCTCATTCCAGAACACACTTTGATCAAAATGGCTCAAGCTGATTGGTTGGACTTTATTGTTGCTTCTTCTTGTTTGCACTTTTTTTCTTGGTTTGTTAGATAGATTTTTCAGTCTTGGTTAGTGGGGAAACTTTCTGCTAGGCTGTTGGGCAGTGGTAGAAGTGCTCTCCACTTTTTTTCTTTGTTTTTGGATTGTGTTTTGCTTGGCTGTTGGCTTGTTGCAGTTTGGTAGTTTGTTGAGGCTTTAGACTGCTTTTAGCGTGCCTCTCACTTTTAGCTTTTTTGGTTCTTAATCGCTCTGTATTCGAACTCTGTTCGCATTGATATTTATAATAGTTACCTCTGTCGTTTCGAAAAAAAAAAAAAGACAATGTCATTTTAAATAAAAATACTAATATATTTTTTAAGAGTATTGTTGATAAACGAATTTTACCAACTATTTAAAGATAAAACTCCGCTAATTAAGGGTGCGGATAGTTGATTTTATTGAAGAATTTTAATGTCGAAATTTATTCTTGCAGGTCGGTTTTTAGTACAGGAAGTCTGTTTTTCGAGAAAACAAGATGATTAATGCTATAATCAATGTGTCGGGAGAGGATCCTCGTATCTAATTCTATTCTGTTGTTTATAGTAACTATTGGCCCGTCTTTTGAGGAGATTCAGCGGTATTTAATGTGCTGCGACGGCTTAGGTTTAGCTTTATCGCAGGTTGACCCCCCAAAAATGATAGTTTTCACGTGGGCCGTGACGTATGATTGACAGGCATTTAATACAGCCCTCAGTCGTTGACGTCGGCTCTCCGGGACCTCATATTTGCCGAAATCGGCCCCCTCACTAAGGTCGGCTCGCTTGTTCAACAACTCGGTTCTCTCAACTCGACTTTTCTTCAATCTCTTTAAATATTCCACGTGGCGCCAATACAGTAGGTGGTGCGATTTTTTATGTCAACAAGTATTTAAAAACTAAAACAATTTTTGTTGTTATTAATATTTAGTGTTAAATATGATTTTCTTAACAAGTATCATGTAGTACACGAGTATTGTACTAGTATACAAATAGATCAATGTTGAAATTCTAAAGAAGCTTTATTATATTTTAATTTTATTATCTGGTCATTAGTAAAATATTCTATGTATATGTCATTGTCTCTTAAGTGGTAAATTATATGAATTGAATATTTTTTTTATATATAATTAAATAAAACTTAAGGAAAAAATCTGTTGAAAAATATTAATTCACCAACTGTATTTCTCCTGATTAATTGGAAGAAAAAAATTACTATCATGTTACAATTTCTATTATATTGGAATGAAGAGTCAATATTTTTGAAAAAAAAATATGGTTAGAACTTAAAATATGTTTCATGTTTATCTTGACCAAAATATTATCAACATGAATCATGAAAAATTAATTTGTATTTATTATAATGAATAACAATGATTTATGGCAGATGCTAATAAATTTTATATGCAATAAATTAATGCTTACATTTAAAAAGTTTTCAAAGAAGGTATGCATTTAAATTTTCCTTTTTTTTTTTTTGCTATTATTTTTATTATATATATATATAGGTAAGGGATTACATGAGAATAAGAGATGGTGAAAGAAATGAGAATAAGTATGGACCATTAGATCAAGCATATCAATGGTTAAGATGAAGTCAAACTATAGTCATTCATTAATGGCAATCTAGTAATTATTTGATCATGTTGTGGTCAAATATATGTATTTGACATTAATTAGGGATAAATTGGTAAGTACACATTTTGTGGGACCCACACCCACCAAATCACTTCACCCACCCTTTCTCTTTCTTCAACCTTTATCTCTCTCTCCTTCTCACCTACACCACCGAACACGCACACACACACACACACACACACACATACATACACACTTCACACACAGTTCCTGTATGCTGCCCGCCGCCTTCCGCCAACGTCCACCAGTTTCACGCCCACCTTCCGGCCACCAGATCACCGCCGCGCAGCCGCCTCCCACCTCCGCATGTACCTGCAAAACCTCCGCCGCCTCTCATTTCGCCGCCGGATTTTTGCCCGTCGCCGCTTTTCAGCCATCTATTGCTCTCTTTCTCAGCTCGCCGTCGCCGTTCTCAGCCAGCATCACCATTCCGCCACCGCCGCCGTAAAAACCAGTCCGACATGCCGCGCGCCTTCGTCACCACCCCGACTCCGGCAGCGTCGCGGCAACGCTTCAAGTCCGCCTCCGCCTCCACCTCCAGCCACTGTCGTCGTCGTCCGCTCATACCGCTTCCCTCAATGTCGCGGTCGTCGGCCGCTTCAATATCGTAAAACTCGCCGCCCCTTGGCAGCTCGCCGGACAAGTCGCCGGTGAATGTCGGCGGCGAAGTATCAGGAGGACGCAGGCCGCCAATATTCAATGTGATTCTGGCAGGATGTATATTGTGTTTATCATTTGTGTTGTTTGAAATTTTGGGTCATTTGCTTGAGAATTTGATTTATTATAGGGGTCTAATTGCAATTTTTTATTTTTTATAATTTTTCAATTGAGTACATTAGAAGTGATAATATAATAAAAGTTTAACACATACACAATAATACATAAAATGCACTATATTAATTTTTTTATATTTCAATATAAAATAATAGCTTAATATTTTTATACAAAAATATATAAAATAATATTTTTAATATAGTTTGGTTCTTATTTTGGTTATTTACTTCAAAAAAATTATATTTTACCGAAATACTCGATATATAATAATAATAATAATAATAATAATAATAATAATAATAATAATAATAATAATCAAAACAAAATACAAAGTTTCGTACTGAATTCATGTTCATTGGATCTCGTTCGATTTTGTGCAATCTGGTAGACATTTATGTGCAACTCGTATAACTATAATGTGCACTTGCGACTCATACAAAAAATATAGATAACAAATAATATTATTACTCATAAACAAATATATACATAAAAAATGGTAATAATTTTCATATAGTTCCGTATGTTCAGTTATTTAATTTATTTAAAAAAGACTAAAAATCCGATATTTAACCAACTAGTATTATTCGATCGTTTATTCGATTATTCGGATAAACGTATTTGTTTTTTTTTTTGTACTTGTAGCGTGTTATTTTATAAGGTGCGACGTGTTGTGTTATAAAGTGCACCATATTGTAGTATAAAGTGCTATATATTGATATATAAAATGTAAAACTAGAATTTCGGTACGTTAGCACCCTTGTGTTTTTTTTGTATATAGATGATGTCATGAATATTAAAGTATTATGTAGATCCGTTTTTTCTAAATTTATGTTGTGAAATATTTTTTACAGTAACTGTTAACATTAATTGTGTAGTGTTGTGTTAATGTGCAACATGTTGTTTTATAAAGTGCAATGTCTTGTCTTATAATGTGCAGCGTGTT
>CACSLK010019251.1:901622-916947 GCA_902706635.1 Striga hermonthica | reverse complement strand
AAAAAAAAAAAAACACACCGATAAGCTGGAAAAAAAAGATCGTGTTATTTGTGAAAAAAGATTGTGAAATAGCCGCTGAGCCAAAAACACACTGATAACCACGAAATACATGTTCAGATATACTATATATATACATCAGATAAACATGATCTGATATTTCTCTAATATTAATTATTGTATAGTTATACATAAGATAAACAACATATAAACAAAACTGATAAACATGATATGATATTTCTCTAATATTAACCGTATAGTTATACATAAGATAAACAACATATAAACAAAACTGTAACTGTATAAAACATAATACATTATAGTTATATATAATATAAACAACATCTAAACAATAGAACTGTGTAAAACATAATATACATAATTCTGAATGACTACAAAATTCAAATCGAATGTAGTTAAACATTAGATAAACAACATATTTATATGACACTGAATTGAACTTAGAATTTATCCATTAAAACATTCAACTTTACATGATGTTACAAAGTTCAACCACAACTTTGAGCACTCCAAAAAACAACACAATCTATAACGTATAATTTGTGTAAACACTCCTGGTGATTGATCCCATCGACGCTTACGTTTTTTTGGGTCAATTTTTGGTATATAAGAGTCCACGTCACTGTCGTCATTTGATGACCCTCTTCTTCTTGGTGTCGTCAAGCACCTTTTTTTTTGTTTTCTGAACGATGTAGTGATCCTCGACACGACGTCGTACGGTAACACGGAAAAATCGGGGCCCGTCGCTGGAGGCGACGATTGAGCTCTCACGGAGAATAGGGAGTGGTTTCTTGAGAGGGTTTTGCCGGGGCCCGCGGGTCCGCCGGGAGTTTTCCGGATGAAGGGGAGGGATGTGAAGTGGCAGTCGTTCGATCCGTATGTTCAAGTCTTCTGTTTCATATGGTGGTGGATATCGGCCGGAGATTTGGTTTATGAGAGATAAGTTTTGCTACAGGATATGGAGAGAGAATCTCAAATTTTATTTCTTTTTGAACTTACTAGAATATTGGCCTTAATTAAATACAATTGATCTCACTTAATTAGGCCATAATTAACCGCCTCACCTATTAATATCACTTTAATTATTAAAGCACGTAATAATGTTGATAAAAAAATTAGTGTAGTCGTCATATTGATATTATTTAGCAAACAAATCATTAAGGGAGTAAATTTCGGGAAAATTTTATAACTGCTCTTATTTGAGAAAAATATTCTGTAATGATAACAAGAAATACACAATTCCACATATACTCCAAAACTGAACACAATTAGAAAATAAAAAAAAAACCGTGCGACTACATCTTTTTCTCTCTCTCTTCTCACTCGTTTCGTTTTTCTTTTTTTCTTTTCTTCTTCTTCCTCTCTCTTCTTCTTCTTCTTCTTTATCTTCAAAAGCCTATCAACAAAATTAACAAAAAGATATTAATCAATTAGTTAATATACATAAATAAAAATTAAATTAACTAAAAGCAATAGAAATATTTATTAAATTAAATTTAAAAATAATAATAAATAGAATATATAGATAAATTATAGTCACACAAGAAAAAATATATGAATACGAAGAACTCAATAACAATAACTTTACAAAAAAACAATATGAAAACAACAAAACAATAACATAACTACTGTTGAACAACATGAAAACAACATAAAAACACTTGTTAAGCAACATGAAAACAACATAATAATTTAGAAAAAAATTCATTTGAAGATATTTAAAAATTGTAAGTCCCAGACAATATTTTTCAAATAAACAGTGGTTATGACATGAAGACTACACCCACCCTGAGCTTCTCCCACTATTCACCTAATTTTTTCAAATTCCATAGCAAGAGAGAAACCATTACAGGGGAACTACATACGCACCCAAAAAAAAAGGACCACAAAAATACGAATCATGAACAAGAGAATAAAAAAAATTTAAAAAAAAAGAACAAAAAAAGTGAAGCAAATACGCACCCAAAAATCGATTAAGCAGTAAAACGATGTCAAAGGTCCAACGGCTGCAGAACTTCTACTTCAAGGATTTTCGATGTCTAAACTCAGTGAGGGCGGCAGAGTTCCTCAATCGGAACCCTAATTCGCACTTAGGGATTGAAGTCCAAGGAGCGGGCGATACAATCGGGGTTCGGCGGTGTATATCGACATGGAGTAGATCGGGTGGGGAGAGTCGTTGGTGGCAACGTTGTCACGATGGTGGCGAGGTTCCGTGGCCGAGCTCTCTGTCGGAGATCGTGGTTGGCTTGGGGAATTTAGGGATGATTTTAGTTTGGGTGTTTACTTTTTCTTAAATCTGAATTTCGATTTCGATGAAGTTGCCTCTGTGAAAATGGCATCGTGGTAGGCCCTATTTAATAATTAAAAAAGAAAAGAACCGCAAAAAAAAGAAAATGAGTAATATTAGAAACAAAAGGATTCAATTTGTCTTAATTATTATTAGAAGTAATAATATAAATAAAAATTCAAAAGGGATAAGAGGCGTCATTTATTCGTAAATTTCTCATTGTACAAGTTTCACAGCCCATATATTCATCACTAGGCCCAAATAAACTTCCTGAGTTTAATAGCAAATCAACGCCTCTCACCTTCCGTTCTTCTTGGCATCAATCAAATTAAGCTCGATATTATCTCTCCCCAGATCCTCATGACCCGTGCGGCAGTGGAGTGAACAGGTTCAACCGCGATCTGGATTCTGAGCGAGTTCATTCTTGTCTTGTTCGAAAATTTGGCATGTGGGCTCAACCTGGCCGAGGTCGGTAGTCGTCAGTCGGTATTGAGTGGCTCTTAGTTCGAAGATTCGAGCATACCGAAAGGAGATGCGCTCGTCGCGATTGAGGTCGGTCTCCCTCGGTTCGGCCCGTGGATGGTGGTCGGTTCGGCCCACGAGTGAGTTTCAGTTCGGCCTCCGGATGGTTGTGCGTTCGGCCCGTGGATGGCTTTCGCTCGGTCAACAGGTGGCTTTCCGTTCGGCCCCCAGATTGTTGTGCGTTCGGCCCATGGGTGGCTTTCGTTCGGCCGGGTAGTTGCCCGGTCGTCATGTGCGTTGGTCGTGGTCTTTAACCGGCGAAATCTGATTTCCTCTCTGAGAGCAAAGAACTCCTTATTTTTCAGTTTGATGTTTGTTTTCTCCCAGCGTTCAAAAAATTCAAAGTTAAAACTGCAAATTAAAAGTGCATTAGGGATAATCTCGTTAACTTGCTTGCACAATAGGAACTTTGTTGATCTTAATATTTTTTCTTTTGCGTATATTTGTTGGTGGTGCCTAGCAAAATTTTCTCTTTATTCATATTTTGCTTGCACCATCCTTTTTTCTTCATGTATATGTTTCTTTAATAAGCTCATCTTTCAGAATGAGATCTGCAATATATATATAAATATGCTACACCATAGTATTTGTAAAAAACAGGATAGCAGATGTAGGAAGAAATTAGAATGAAAATAGAAATAATCCCACCAGGCTTTGGACAGGTTTCTTCCCAGTGGAGTGCGGTCATTTTCCGGCGAGTGGCCCGCCCTTCCTCTAGCGCCAATTGTTGATGCTCGAAAATGTCAGCAACAGGGGGTGAACCGTATACTAAATTGTATACTCCGTTCAATCTGCACGAATAGATTTGCTCTAGAAATATGGATTGAATATATGCTCTATTCATGACTTTTTTGTGAAGAAAACATATGAATAAACTGTCCAAAAAGCAAGAAACTCAAAGATGAAGATGAAGTTTGTTTTTATTGGTAATGCCTTTTTGAGAAGAATGTCCCCCTTTTTTTCCTCTTACGAGATCTTAAATGGATAAGGTGAGATCCTTTCCTTTTGGATAGAATCTCACAAGTACATATGATATCTTTAATATATGGTCCTCAATTATTGTGGAATAAAATAATACAAATGATATTTTAATGTGTTGTATTTTAATTAATCGTAGCCAAATTGGGTATCAACATTTGTGTTAATGAGCTGTTGCGCAATGGTGGTACAAGATGGAATTTTGAGCTAGCCAAAAGAGTGTTCTCAGCACAAGATAGTGAAGCTATTTTAAAGATCAACACCATCAATTATCCCGAGGATGATCAGTGGAAATGGACCTTTGAGAAATCTGGCAAATTTTCTGTAGCTAACTCTTACTCTCAACTCATGAAGTACAAGATTCTGAATCTAGACCTGACAGAGGGGAGCTTATCCGTAATCAGGGATTGGTACATCAGTGACAAGAGTTGGAAATTGAAAATAAAAGGTAAAGTGAAACACTTCATCTAGAAGTGTTTCAATGGCATACTCCCTGTCAGCATGAATCTTCTCAACTCGTGAAGTATAAGATTATGAATCTAGACCTGAAAGAGGGGAGCTTATCTGCAATAAGGGATTGGTACATCAGAGACAAGAGATGGAAATTGAAAGTAAAAAGTAAAGTGAAACACTTCATCTTGAGGTGTTTCAATGGTATTTTCCCTATCAACAAGAATCTTTTGTCCAAAGGTATCAAGGTGGATGCTATTTGCACCATGTGTAGTGAAAGTGAGGAGATAGTAAAACATGTTTCTTCACTCCACTAGAGCAAAACAAGTATGAAAGTTAGCACCTATTGACTGGGAGGGAATTGAAGAACATGCTGGGAATTTTAGACAATGGTGGTGGAAAGTATGCTCAACACACAAGTCAGAGACATTTGAAGCTCGTATCCAACTCACTACATATATCTTATGGTGGTTGTGGCGATCAAGAAATCTGTGTCTTTTTCAAGGACAAAGACAACTGGAGTGTATCATAGTCAGACGAGCTTGGTTGGAATGGCAGGAGTTTGTTTATTTAGCTTAGCTATTTTTATTGTTTTTTTTGGTTTTTTTCTGGTTTTTTTATCGGTAGTTTTTCTGTTGGTCTGGTTTCTCTTGTGTAACTTGTAGGGGTGAGCGTGAGTCGGTACGGTTCAGAGATTGATAAATCTCCAGAACCGTACCAAACTTCGGAGATCCCAAAATTCGATCTCCGGAACCATACCAAAAAGTCCGTTCAGTTCGGTTCGGTTCGGAGATTTTTGTTTTTTGGTTTGGTTCGATTCGGTATTCGGGACTATTAGGACGGTTCGGTTCGGTATGGTTTGGTTCGGATCTTCGGAGATTTTTTATTTATTTAAATTATATTTGAATGACTACCTAGTTATATTTCCTTGACACTCAACACATTTCCTCATCATATAAATGGCATTCATAATTTTTTCAAAAAACAACATTCATCAATAATTTATCATATTGAAGATTTTATTTTGAAATTCTAGAAGTAACTCTAAATTTTAGTTATTTAATTTTTACATGCTTTAATAAAACCAACATTATTCATCAATACTTCCTCACATTAAAGATTTTACTTTGAAATCAACTTTATAAGTAACTCTAAATTTTAGTTATAACTAAATTTGTGCAACTAATATTGAAAATTTAAAATTTAAACAAAATATAATATTTTTTTCTTAAAAAAATATTCTTTAAACTTTCATATTATTTTAAATAATTATTTTATAATAGAAAAAGTTCAATTGTAGATCAAGTATTATTAAGCATGAAATTTAAGTGAAGGTTAATATTTATTACTATATTATATAGAATCAAAATTGACATAAAATATATTAATAACACATCTAATGTTATAATCTGGTTCTTAATTTCGGTTGTTCGGTTCGGTACATTACGGGACGGTTCAGTTCTCGGTACAGGTATTTGTGAAATCTCCAGAACCGTACCCATTTTTTTCGGTTCGGTTCGGTTCGGAGAAAGTCAAACGGTCAACGGTCATTTTTCGGTTTGGAGTGATTTCGGTTCGGTATTTGGAACGGTTAGAAATTTTCCGAGTCCCATGCCCAACCCTAACTTGTAGTTGAATTGGTGGTATGTTTAGTTTGTTGTTGACAATTTTTGTGTATGTTGTTGGTGGTTTGTCTCTTCGGGATTCAGGCTGTTAGGCCAGCCCCTATATGGTTGTGTTTGTTGGTATCTAAGCCACCTTGTTGTGTGCCTCTCAGTGTGTTGGTAGGTTTAGCCTTTGGAGGCTTGTGTTCGGATTGTACCTATACTTGTTTGTTTGGCGTTGTGCCCTTTTTTTATGGAGTTTTTTCTATCGTCAGGAAAAAAAAAAGTTGTATTTGGAAAGAGAATCAAATTACCAAAAAATTTACTTTGACAAATACGTGAATCTGAAAAAGGTTATTTCATACTTATCATTTGCAAATTATATAAACTAGTACAATTCCCGTGTGTTATACGGTGTTGAATTAAGAAACATATAAAAAAATATTAAAGCTTTTATTTTAAATTTTCTTTTAAACTAAATAATTTGTATTTTAATTAAATTGTTAAACTATTTTTTAATCATAATAGTTAAACACCATATATAATTTTACAATTTGGATGTCAAAATATATTTTTTTAATTTATATGTAATTTTTGAATTTGGATAATTAATTATTTATTTTTATTGGATTGACATCATACTAATTAAATAAAAATTATGTGCAGTGAAGAAACATGTGTTCTACACTGCACAAGTGACAAATAATTAGCAAGGATCATTTTTAAAAGAATAATAACATACTACTTGTCTTTGAAATGTGTAATATGTGAATATTGGAGAGAAAGAGAGAAAATAAATTAGATTGTGGTTGCCCCGGAAGTCTTCTTTTTGCCTTAGTTTTAATGGAGTAAAAAAAATGAAATAAAAGAAAAATATTATTGTAACTATGGAAAAAATATATGGAATGAAATAAATAGTGATTGTTTTAATAAAAAAAAATATTTAATGAATTATGGAAATAACCATGCCTAATGGACATTTGACATGACACCCGGGCCTAATTATTTATCAATCCAAACCATACGGATATGAAAAATAGGATCTCAAAGCATGTGAATATGCCACTTAGACTGAACACATTCGGTTATATATAAGGGAGATATTGGAGATGATTTACTGAATAGGACTTGACATTATAGATGGACAATACAACATATATGTTTTAATTAGTGATGCAAAAATTTCTCCAAACCAGCAATAAATCGGAGATGGACTACGAACCGACCTCGAACGCTCTCTAAACCTACAAAAAAACGTCATAAATATTCCTGACAGAAAACATTTGATGCCAAGTCAATACTTGTCTCACAAGTTTTATTTGAAAGTATATTTCTCTTAATTAAAGACCAACTTGAAGTATCATGTAATACAAGGATATTCCCTTTAGCTCCAAAGCGAAGACTGTACCCCATTGACTAAGAAGAGGCGTGTGTCTCGTTAAAGACAGTCAACCGGAAAGGAACGAGAAGTCGCTCGACCAAAGGGCCTTAGGAAGAAGCTTCACCACTCTGCACATGGGCCAAAGGCTCGACTTCAATATGTACCTTTGAGTAATAACTCTAGCCATTTCCCGAAATTACCTTGTCATAGAAAAGATTCAAACACATTGTTTCCTAATTACGCATGATTTTTTTTTTTTTTTTCTTATGTTAGATACAGATTCGCATCCCTCTCATATCAGAATCTTGTTACCATTCTGGTTCATACCTTTCATAGGTCACCATGCTATCATCACTGACGCGAGCTATCAACCTGATCTATCTGCCAGCTCGCATCTTATAGTGTACCCCCTATAAAGTTCTGATCTATCTTTTACGACCTCCCAGGTTGTTGCCATACTATACGACCTACTCAATAAGTCCTCGCCTTTGAGCTACTTACTTAATTGCCTATCCAATCAAGTCCAAGGCTAACCGACCTATCGTGCAAGCCGTCTTCTCTCAAATGCTTCCTATGTGAACCGAGCTTTTGCAACTTGATCTACGAACTAACTCCACTAACCTAGTCTATCGAGCTGATAAGGGTGCTATATCGATAAGGATTCCAAGATATCAATGGGATTAGATAGAGGTTCTATATTCTATAGACATCATTTTAACCTGAATGTAACATCCAAGCATACTTAAGGGTCCCCCACGCTTAGTATCTCAAATTCATGGATCAATATGGCCTCGTTGCAACTTTGCAACTTGTTTAAAAGGTGGAATTTGTGCCTACTAACATGTACTTTAGTGCAAAAGGGATAAATTAAGCACACTAGGCAGTTATTTTTTTACAAATTTAAGAGGTAAACATTAAGAATTTCCAACCGTAGGACATTCGAAGCAAAATTACCCCTATATATATATAATTGTAGAATGCGTTGAGTCTGAGTGTCAGATTCTCACGCTTCGAACAGGCAAAATTTTGTGCTTCGTAGCTAGACTTGGATACAAATTAGTATTTTTTATAAAATAATAACTAGGTTTGGATTGCATTTAATATCTGTATTATCCACATTAAATCTATAATTGATTTATTTTTTTCATTTTTTATACAATTAGTTGTCATAAATACTTTTACGTTTCATTTTCCTACATTACCATACTATTAGATTTTCTTTTCTTACTTAATGTATACACCAATTATTATAAATGTGACTTCTTCTTACTTTTTAAATATTATAACTTTTTTGTTTGTATTTTGATTTTTATATATGATATATCAAATTTATTATCTTTTAACGATCTTCGATTTGACATCCATATCACCCCTATATATAATACAAAACAATTTTATATATTCTTATAAATAAAATTTAAATTGATTTATTAAATTAAATTAAAAATAACAAAAAATAATAATAATAATTATCTTATGAAGTAATAGAAATTGATTTATATTAACATATCATAAAACATTTATTAAAAGAATATACATAGACTAACCATGAACATAAAATAAAATAAATATCATTTCATATTTTAGAATTTAGAATAATATTACAAATTCTTTTAGTGTTATATTAATAATTTATATTTTTATTTCACAATAAGAATTATATTTCTTTTTCATTTTTTGTTGTACAATTATTTTTTTCTCAAACACCCGTGTAGTTTACAGGCATTGTACTAGTAGTTGTTAAATGAAAAACTTTCGGGGGAATAAATTTTTGAACTCGATAATATATAATTTGTCTAATTTATGTTGAAATAGATTAATGGGGGAACAATAGAAAAGCTACGCCGCCAGCCCCTTAGTTCCATTCCATACTAAGCTGAGCCATTAAACTAAAAGGAATATAATATGAGAGATTCACATAAGCTGATAAAAAGTTGAGAGATTTTGGGGAACAAATTCATTGAGTGTAAATGAGACATCTTGTGGGTGTAAACAAAAGGAAAAAATATTCAGTAGTCCTTTGAGATGGCCAATCACTATTTTTCTAACTCGGTCACCATATGGGTGGATTGGATTTAGAGTTTGTTTTCTTTTTCTTCTCATTTTATTTATTCTATTGTTTGATTATTTTTGGAAAGGAAATAATAAATATTATTTTAATACTACTAGCAGTAAAATGTATTTTACGGGTACTAATTCATAAATTTATACTTTAAAAAATTAAAAATAAAAATAAAACTTTTACCTTAAAATTTTCAAATATTTCTTAAAAATTATATTATGATTTTTATTTAAATTGACAACTGTCACTTATAGGATTCACTTGCCAATAATACAACTTTGTAACACATATTATATAAGATGCTTGATAGATAAATTATTTAAATGATATAGAATAATCATATTATTTTTTAATTATAATTGGTAGATAATTTTTTTTATATTTAAAAATTAGAAATATTTATTTGTTATATAATGTATGCGATATAATGTCAAATTACAGTTCGTAATAAATTATTAATTTGATATATTATATATGAAATTGATAAAAAGGAATAAAAAAGTTATAGATTATAAAAAGTTGTTAAATTTGTAAAAAGTTATTATATTTGGGGAATGTTATTTACGCTGTAAAAAGTTATTATATTTGGGGAATGTAATTTACAAGGACAGATCTCATTCGAGATGGTAGTAGCAGGCTATATCAACGCGTATGGGTCACCCAAAGGTAAACGTGTAATTTTGGTAGTAAAATCCTTCCAGTAAGAAAACGGATGCGCGTTAGCGCAACGGCTTTCGCGCTAGTTGCTCAATCCGTTGCTACGTGGCCTGGAGATACCTCAATGCACTGGAGACAAGATGATGGTATGGAGACAACAGGGTCTCTTACGAGCGATATGGATGAACTGGAAGCATATCAGGAGCTCAGCAACAACAATAGTACCCATTAATGGGTTACACTTAAAGTGAAAATAATTATGATATTCCCAAAGGAATAGGACGTTCTTATTTTGCGCTGGCCAAAATGTTGACCGACCATTAATTAAGTGTTGTTGCGGACAACATGTTAATTAGTGGGTTAAAACCCTCCTCTTACGATGGCGTGAACCGTAGACGTCCCCACAAAGTGGCCTGCAGGGATTCAGTGTTTTAAGGTGCCGGTGAATTTATTCGAATATTGTTTTGAAGGGATCAATGTTTGAAGATAAATTCGAAACACTTGACTAAGTAAAATTTTGAATGCATAATCCCAGGAATTCATAATGTCTTTTCAGTCCGTTGTTCGTAAATCTCAAAGATAATTTACTTGTTGAAACATGATTAAAAATAAAACGTGGATAGTGTTCTATTTTGTCGAGGAATACAAGCCAAATGGCAGGTGTATCCGGTCTAAGCAAAATGGACATAGGAAGATTAATTGTCCTGTCCTTAAGACAAGAAAGACAAATCTTATTCACTAGGAGGTTGAAACATTTAGTGGTGTTATCTATCAGTACTTGGTGAATAGATACGTAACCACTAATTATGTAAGAAGGTTTCAAGAAACCAATCGACATGTGATAGGTAGATTACCGTCTAGATTGGGTCTGCTATGGAAGTGGAAACTATTGCAGTGGGAGTTATCTATTAAACAGAAATTTTGGTTTTTGAGTAATTGTCTTTACGTACTATGTTTTAGAAAGAACTCGTGTTCAGTTTCTAAATTTTGTATGGGGTGAAACAAGATATTTTATCCATTTGGTATGGAGGTAGACAATTTGTAAATTCAAGGAGCCAAAATATCTTAGAGTGCAGTAGATGAAATAAATAACACGTCGACTACAACCGATAAGAAGAAGTGTCCTTCAATAAATGAATCATATATTATTTTGGCATCTAGTGTTTGGGAATTTTAATGTTAGTAGAACTCAAAGGTGGATAGCCATTGAACTCATAAGTTTTTTGGGAAAGGATGAAACTATCTGACCTCAAAATTATACTTGATATCTAAAAGCACATAAATGACCTTTTTGAAGGTCGAGGGTTTTAGAAGTTAAACAAATGTTAGAATTGGTTCATCCAATTTGTGAAGTTTTATGATTTTTAAGACAAAAGGTAGTTCTGAATAATTTTGTACGAAGAAATTTATTCAAGACAGGGTACATTAAGTAACATTCTATAAGCTTGAGTACTTCAAGGAAATACAATGACAATTATGGAAAGATGTCGAAGTTAATGTATCAATGGCATTATGATCGAAATCGTAGAAACTAATGCCTTTTCGAAAATCATGGAAATACTTATTGGATTTTGAGAATCGATCTCAACAGGTTCCACCTGGTTTATCGAAACAGGACAGTGTAACATGACGAAGGAAAATGTATCTTAGGTAGATTGTGCTAGTGTTATATACTGAAAGCTTAGCTTTGAATGATATTACATTTTTATCCTTTATGAATGAGAAACATGTTAGATTAAACAAGTTCTATGTTAAGTTGTTTTGCATTAGATAGTGTGGGTCGTCATCGGGCGAACCGAAGATCATACTATCAGTTACTCGCGAAACAAGAATAATGGTTCACAACCTAGATGGACACGAACACCCCATCAAAACGGTTGTAGTGTCAACTGTACAGTTTGTCTTGACTGATTAGTTGCACTAGTACATTTATGTATTGAAAAGAATCCCAAAGAGAAGCAGTTCGTTTTATACTGATCATCGTAAACGAACTAGGCCTAGGTTAATTACTGCGTACTCTTAACCCGTAAGATATTAAACAGCTATATATGTGTAGTATTTATTACTTTGATTCACATGGATGAGGCTTAGTGACTTGGGCCAATAGACCATCTGTCTTGGGTAATATTGCTACATGTAAGATGTGCTGTTAGGATATTTACGGTCACCATGTGCGTTAGTTTGATGATGTCCCCGGAGTGAGTTCATGAAGGAATGTTATGCTAAACCCTGCAGGTGGATTAAATTCCGGCGTAATATGAATGTGATGAACGAGCGCTATCTTCGGTGAAATAACAATAAATTAATTAATTTCTTATTGTTAGTGATCGAATTAATTAATGGACATTATACCTTAAACATAGGGAGATAAATCGAGTAATTATTGTTGGAGTCTCAATTGTAAATTGGTCCAGAAAAAAGGAGTGCAATAATATTATGTTGGTGACCCATTTAATATAATTTAATTAATTAAAATAAGTAGTTTGGTTCATAAGTATTTTAATTAATTAAGGAGCCCTTCTCCTAATCTCCTAAGGGTCCTACTGTAGCTCTATATATACATTACTAAGCTCATGGGAAGAGAACACAATTCATCTTACACGATATACACGCTGCCCATCTTCTCTCTTTCAGTTTCTATTCGAGCTTTATCTTTTCTTGTTGTTCTACCGGTACAAACTAAAAGGCGTTTGAGATATACAGTAGAAGATCTGTAGATAAACCGAGACGAAATATATTTTATCGTACAGAACTAACCGGAGGTCCGATCAAGGCATGCAGCATACCCAGACGACTGTCTAGACGAGTGCTTTCCATCACAGCCAAGATCGTCAACATCCAATGTCGAACGCACCCGCACGCGCCACCGGAAGCTACCAGGCAGCAAGCTTCGTCTTGATCCATTTGCACCCGTTTGATTCAGTTTTTGATCCGATCTTGTTCGTGTAACCCTAAGACGTGATTTGCAGTCAACTATTCATTGGTGTGTTGTGTACGGCCATTCAGAAGATCAGCCATATCGCCATAAATTTTAAGCCGTTAGTTTTCTACGCAAACCTTTAGATCTGTTGCGCATAGGTTTATGTTATGATATTGAATTCGTGATTTATACATAACGAGATCCTCATAGATCCCAACAAGTGGTATCAGAGCACTTGGTTTAATTCGTTTTGTACAAGTTCGAATTTTTATGGCTTTATTTGACAAGATGTGTTCAAACGTAGACATATATTGGATTATATTCGCATAACTTAATTTTGCAAGAATTAGTTTAATCCACTATTATGGCCGACTATGTGTTTGATGAATGTTGTTAAATATGATGTATGGTTTTAAATTTGTTCTTAAAGCCTAGGACATGTCGAGGAACTTGATGGATGAATGTTTGTAATAATTATTCGTCTGGAGGTGACCGGATAGATTTAATTATTTGTTTAGAAAAACATATACATCCATTCGTTGGATCTAGGATCGAATTATGTAATTCTGTAAATTATATTTTTCATGTTGTAATCGTGGATTAATTGTCGGGAGATTACAAGAGATCAACGAGCCTCAAAAAATCATCCAGAGGAGACCGCGCAAACTCGCGCAGAAGAAAAAAAAAATATTGCCGCCGGATTTCCGACCACCGGCGGCCAGCGGTGGCGGCGGCGGCAAGCTGGGCGGTGGATAGGTTTTGATTGGTGGGCAAGCAGTACGATATCAACCAGGATTCTACTGCAGTGGGAGTTCCAGTTGAACAGGAAAGAATATACAAGGTTTCCTTGTTTATGGGAACTCAATATTTAATGGCCATAATAGCGGATTTTTATTTATTTATTTATTGAAATTCATTATGCCACTAATTATTTATTTATTTATGCATGTTAATAATTATTGTATTTGCATGGAATTAATTTAGAATTGCATATTTATTTATGCATGTTAATTAATTATTGCATTTACATAGGATTAATTTAGAATATCATAAATATTTAAATAAGTAAAAAACCTCATTTAAATTATACTAAGTTTAAGAAGGGATTTTAAATTACAGTTAATTGTAAAATTCCTAAGGCCTCCATTTCTAATTTGTCGGTAAATTAATTAATTGCGGTATGGGCTCCCGCACGAGTGACATCACTAAAATTAATTGTAAGAAATTACCAACATGAATTTCTAAAATTAGACGTTAGAGGAAAGCTTAATTGATAGTACGGGCCGCCCCATGGAGAACGTATAATCTTTTTCGTCCGACCTTAGGACCGAGAAATGGGATTCAATTAGAATACGATTTATTTATAAACTCCCCACGGGGTCCCTGGATTTATTGCATGGCCAAATGGAGACCGACTATTAATTTCGTTTGTCATGAATTTGGTTTTGACTTATGGAAATTAATGGGCCTTAGAAAAGCCCCTCTCTTGCGAATGTTGAGTAGTAGGGCGACCCACGTAGCATACTTACTCTCGATGCTTTGAGATGTCGGTGAATTTAAGTTAATATTGTTTTGAGGATATCAGTATTAACAGTTAAATTCAAAAGTTTTTAATTTTTCAAAATATTTTCGTGTTTTTCAGATATTCATCACGTCGTTCAATCTGTTATCTGTCATTCTAAAAGAAAATCAACATACTAGTCCCAAACCATTTGATTTGAAGAGCAACTTAGACATAGTGTTGACTTATGAGGAGTACAAGGGCACTCCCGAAAGGGAGCATGCCCTGAGTGCTATGGCACAACTGAATGAGCTGGAAGCATTAGGAGCTAGCATTGACGGGGTAACCCGGGTCGATGAAGTGCTCAAGCTGTTGGAACCTATGAGGATCTCGATATGCACAAATCACGGATAAACATTCAACATAAACCTATGCGCAGCGGATCTAAAGGTTTGATGAAGAAAACTTACTGCTTAAAATTTATGTAGATCTGGCTGGCCCGAACAGTTGACCGCAAATCAAATCTTCTCGGAATCGAACGAACTTGACCAATCCAGAAAGCTGACGTCACGGCGAAGTCAACGACGTTGACCAATCGGAAATCGGCCTTCTCACGCGCTCTCACGCGCGACGACAAGCTCCAGCGACTGTTCCTCGCGGCGGCGCGTGCGGTGGCGGTTGGCGGCGATCTCGACGGCGATCTCTTCGTCTCGTTGTCCTGGTCGTCGTGGTATGGTCACTTGCTGGTTTTGGTCTTCGGTTTGGATGTATGATTGGAATCTCTATATACCTTAAGATCTTCTACTGTATTCTCAAACAGCTTTCTAGATCTTGTATCAGTGGAACACAAGAAATAGAAGAACTCCTTGGAAAGAGAGAGAGAGAGAAAGGCGGACGAAATATAGAGCTGATGGGATTGTCTCTTCTCTTCCAAGAGCCTAATGC
>CACSLK010019251.1:861690-875564 GCA_902706635.1 Striga hermonthica | reverse complement strand
GTAGGTACTTGAGTATATGCTTTAACGCAGACCAATGTTCTGGTCCTGGATTACTCTGATATCTTGCTACCATGCCCACGGCATAACAAATATCAGGTCGCGTGCACAACATTGCAAACATGACGCTTCCTATTACCGAAGCATAAGGAACT
Source organism: Striga hermonthica (assembly GCA_902706635.1). NCBI lineage: Eukaryota > Viridiplantae > Streptophyta > Magnoliopsida > Lamiales > Orobanchaceae > Striga > Striga hermonthica. The sequence continues at coordinate 875,412 of CACSLK010019251.1, read as the reverse complement.
GCCTTCATGTCCTCTATCTCTTGAGGTGTCTTCGGGGACATCTTCTTAGATAGAGGTATTCCATGTCGAAAGGGCAAATCCTCTTTCTTGGAGTACTACATGTTGAAACGCTTTAGGACAGTATCTATTCATGTGGATTGGGATAGGCACAACTATCTCTTCTCTCGGTCCCGAAGGACCTTGATTCCGAGAACATGTCCTACTTCACCCAGATCCTTCATATCAAACTGCTTGGATAACTATACCTTTACGTCTGGTAACATCTTCACACTGTTTCCAATGAGAAGAATGTCATCCACGTATAGCACAAGAAACACCACCACGTTTCCATCACTTTTCTTGTACACGCAGTGCTCATCCGGACATTGGGTAAATCCATATGATTAGAAAACATCGTCAAAACGGATGTTCCAAGACCTCGAAGCCTGCTTCAGCCCATAATGGACCTCTTCAGCTTCAGACCAGATGCTCTTGGCCCTTTGCAATGAATCCTTCTGGTTGCTGCATATAGACGTCCTCGTCCAAATTCCCGTTAAGGAAAGCGGCCTTAACATCCATTTTCCAAATCTCATAATCCATATGAGCAACTACAGCCAAGAGAATCCTGATGGATTTGAGCATAGCTACCGGCGAAAAGGTTTCCTCATAATCGATGCCCTCTTTCTGAGTGTACCCTTTCACAACAAGCCTAGCTTTGAAGGTCTCAACCTTCCCATCTGCTCCTCTCTTTCTCTTATAGACCCACTTGCATCCAATGGCACGGACGCCACTGGTTGGCTCTACAAGATCCCAGACCTGATTTGAGTCCATAGACCCTATTTCAGATTTTATCGCCTTTTGCCAAGACTCTGCGTCCCGATCTTGGAGTGCCTCATTGTATGACCATGGGTCGGATTCAAGAACGTCCGGGACGGCCTCTGGAGACTCTCCCAGACCCATGAACCGTTTGGGCTGCCTGACAACCGTCCCACTATGACAAGGTACTACCTGCTCAGGTGCATTATCAGTGATACGTGTTGCAGTACTTTGTGGTGAAACATCAAGTGCACTCGGTATTGAAGTACTCACTCCCTTTAACTCCTCGAGGACATCTCTACTGGTGGGCTTATGATCTAACGCATAGTATTCTTCCAAGAACCTAGCATTCGTGCTAACGATTACTTTTTGGTCCTCGGGACTATAAAATAGACCACCTTTCGTTTCCTTAGGATATCCCACAAACAGCCTTACTTCTGTTCTTGGTTCCAACTTATCAATATCGGTTCTCAGCACATGTGCTGGACTACCCCAAATCCTGAGATGCCTTAGACTGGGCTTATGCCCAGACCACAACTCCAATGGTGTAGACGGTACTGATTTAGAAGGTACTCTATTCAGAATGTATACTGCTGTTTCTAGGCCATATCCCCAAAACGAATCTGGTAAAGTACTATAACTCATCATTTCCCTAACCATTTCTATAAAAGTCCTATTCCTCCGTTCTGCTACGCCATTCTGTTGTGGCGTGCCAGACGCAGTCAGTTGGGATGTAATCCCATTGTCCGTCAAGTAGTTCCTAAATTCATTCGATAGATATTCGCCACCACGATCTGATCGTAGTGACTTGATACTTTTTCCTAACTGCTTCTCCACAACTGTCTTATACTCTAAGAACTTCTCAAAGCATTCAGACTTGCGGTGCAGAAGAAAAATGTACCCATATATCGAGTAATCATCGATAAACGTAACGAAGTACTCGAAACCACCTCTCGCTTGAACACTCATAGGACCACATAGATCGAAATGAACTAGCCCTAACACATCTCCGGCTCTATGCCCCTTTGAACTAAAAACCCTCTTAGTCATTTTGCCTTCCAGGCAAGACTCGCAAGTTGAAAAAGCCTCTACTTCTAACAACCCCAAGGGCCCGTCTGCTACCAACCTTTGAATCCTCCTAAGGTTAATACGACCATGTCTTAGATGCTAAAGATATGTTTCGTTCATTTTGGAAGGTTCCTTTCTCTTATTAAGATTAGATGATGAATTAAGTAATTGTTTATGTTGCAGTGGAGATGACTTAGATTCTAGAATATATAGATTTTCATCTAAAGAACCAGAACATATGAACTTTTTGCCAAAACGAATAACAACTTTATTATCGAAAGTAGCAGAAAAACTGTTCATAAAAAACTTAGAAACTGAAATCAAATTCTTTCTAAGACTAGGAACATAAAGACAATCTTTCAAAAGTAGAAACCTATCTAAGCCAAAATCTAAATAGACGTCTCCCACTGCAACTGCTAACGCTCTACTAGCATCGCCCAAGTAGATGGTAACTTCTCCTTCCCTAAGCCGTTTGGTCTCTTGGAACCCCTGCATTGAATTGCAGACATGATCAGTGGCTCCCATATCTACACACCAAGTTATGGTAGATAACACCGCTAAACATGTTTCAACGACTAAGGAAAAAGATGTACCTTTGTCGAACTTCTTGAGGAGAGGGCAGTCTGCCTTCCAGTGCCCTTTCCGCTGGCATCTGTGGCACTTGTCTTTCGTCTTCTTTGCCTTCTGTCGAGGTTTCGTGTCATTCATGACCACCTTTCCCTTTCATGTGGACTTCTTCCTCTTCTTGCCCTTAGAAGCCTTAGAAGTGGAAGCTTTACCCCGCTGGGCCACCATAGCTTGGGTCTTCTGACGAAACAGACCCTGTGCCGACTGAAGTTCAGAGACAAGTTCTGGAAGAGTCATTAACATCTTATTCATGTTGTAATTCGACCGGAATTGCTCGAAGCTCTTCGACAAAGACTGGAGCACTATATCGACATGGGTTTTCCCGTCAATAAAAGCCCCAAGAACCTCCAGCTCATTCAGATGGGACATCATAGCAAGAACATGTTCCCTTACGGGAGTGCTCTCACGCATGGTCATGTTCATCAGAACCCTCATGGCCTCTTGTCGGGCAGCCCGCGACTGATGACCAAATAACTCCTTGAGATTGAGGAGCATCTCTGCTGCAGTGTTCATAGACTGATGTTGATGTTGAAGTACATTTGACAAAGATGCCAAAATGTAACACTTTGCCATCTCGTCAGCCTTTTTCCACCGAGCATACTCCTCTTTCTCTTGGTCTGGTGCATTGTCAACAAGCACAGCCGGACAAGCCTCAATAGTAGAAAATTTGTACCCCTCAACAGTTAACACAATATCCAAGTTCCTTTTCCAGACAATATAATTGGGACCAACAAGTTTGTTTTCTTTGAGAATTACGGACAACGGATTGAAAGACATTTTGAATTCATGGGATCATGCAAACATAGTCTTTACTTAGTCAAGTAGTTTTGAATTGAAACATCGAATATTGATCCCATGTAACAATATTCAAATAAATTCACCAACACCTCAAAACACCGAATCCCCGCAGGCCACGAAGTGTGGACGTCTATGCTTCAAACATTCCCAAGAGGAGGGATAAATTTCATTAGCTTAACATACTGCCAAGCATCACTTAACTAATGGTCGATCCATCTTTTGGCCAGCGCAATTATTTGTAAAAGAATAAAAACGACCTTTTCCTTTGAGAATATCATAAGTATTTGCACTTTAAGTGTAACCCATTAATTGGTCCTAAGTTTACTACCAGAATTATACGTCCACATTTGGGTGACCCGTACGCTTTTTAAATAGTTTACTATAACCATCCCGAAAATAATTTGTCCTTGTGAACTGTGAAATAAAACGTCCTTTGGGAATCGAATTAAATCACTTCACTGACAAACCTATAATGGAGGCCTTAGATGTAATTTATTTTAACCCATTACACACTTAATATAATTTTTGTTTTACGGGATTTTCCTAAACATGCTCCTAATAATCCAATTTGCACATAAGTAATCACATAAGAACATGCATGATTAATAAGCAATAATAAACTAGGAATTATAATCCAACTATCATGGCCATTAATCAATCTCCAATGTTACGAAGAAAACACAATCCTGTCCATGTTGAGTGTGTCCTCCGATTAAGGTATTGGATCTCCCCTTTCGCAGTGATTCCCACTGAATTGTTCGTCTCTGGGAAAGTTGCCATTGGATCATCACCATGGCATCCGTGTACGTGTTTATCACCTCGAACCGTCAAGGTTAGTCCACGCCCGCCGGATCAACAATGAATAATATAAAAAAACCATTACACAATTCATCCTATGACCCACGCAGGAGCCGTACATGAGTTTCCATGAAAGCAATAAACTATGCGGTGTCCCATCACTCGAATAATTTATTATAAGCATTCACCAACCCAAATATTCCTCGACATGTCCGAGGCTTATAAAACAACATACATTCAACATGAATTAAAATACATACATACGGGCCACAATAGTCGGATTCGAAATCACCTGCAAAAATCTTATTGTAATTTCTAATCTACTATACTGTTGCGTCCGTACACACATAATTCATGTAAACAGGCAAAGTCCAAATTCAAATTGTGCACGAGGTTGAATTAAACCTGGGCTCTGATACCAGTTGTTGGGTTCTATGAGGAAAGTCAAACAACATGCACAATATTGAACTTATCGAAACAAATTCTAACGCAGTGGAATCTATAGTTAGGATATGGACGTTTACCTTATAAAATTTTTGCCGACTCAGAGACGGTGTAGAATATCGTTGATGTAGTTCGTCTGAACACCACAATCTAATAGGAAGATAGATTTGGCCTTTAATCTATTCTAATCGAATGTTCAAACGAAGCTTGATCACACAGTTGCTTGGGTATCAGGGTCGGTGCAGTGGCTGGGTGGCCCGCTTGGTCGCTGGCGGGTCGTGGACAGCGGGCAAGTGATACGCGTCGGGCACTGAGGAAGACGCGCGGGATGCGGGTGCATGCGGACGGGTGCTACGACGTCGCTGGGGCATGCGCGCGTGTTGTCGCGGTACTCCTATGCCGAGGCGGACATGCGACGTGTGACTGGGAACACGCGGACGTGCGCAACAAGGATCATGGGCGTTTGCTGACTAGTGCACGCTTACTCCTTGCGCGCTGGGGCGAAGGGCGTCGCTGCTGGGAGCTGGGACAGGGCCTGGCTGGGCGCGGTCGCGGGCGGTAGCTCGCGGTAGCGTTCGGTAGGGCTCGGGTGGCTTCCGACGTCTATGTGCAGCGGCGGTGATTTCCAGCGGTGGTCAATAGCGACGAACGACAGTAGTGGACAACGGAAATATATATGTATTAGGAAGTTTGAATATTGTACCAAAAAGCCTTATAACGGATTACCTAAACACCTACTTCGATTAATCTTGGTGGAGCGATTAATCGAATCTCCCTAACTCTGGATCGATGTTATTTCTCACGTGTATGTAGGAGAAATATCGGCCAAGACAACCACCTAGGAGAGGTTGGGACATGGTGTATTTATAGGCTCCATTAGAGACCTTAAGGAGGTGCTAAATATGGGTTTATCCCATTAGGCCAAGGAATCCTAATTCTATTCCATCTACTAATCCAATGAAGGATAGAACTCTCCTACTACTCATCACCTTCTAGAAGACTCTCAAGTCTAACATTAGACAAGATTCTTGTAGGAATATTATCTTCCTAATGGAATAATAAATATGGAATAAAATTAATTCCTTATTAAATAAAATTAAATAATAAAACATTCCACTGGAGTAATATTATTGCTCTCCCCATTTAGCTCCTAATTTATTAATATATTCGAACCTCCATGATTAATTATATTAATCTGATTGATCGATTTACCTCTCTATGTTAAAGATATAACATCCGTTAATTAATTAAATTACTGACAAAATAATTAATTAACTTCTTATTCATTTCCGAAATTAGTACCACTCAGAACCTTAACCATTATGTCAGACAATCATCTACTTATAGGGTTTTAACATAATGTACATTCCTGAGCTCATTTTGGGGACGTCATCAATCCAGCGCACTGGAACATAGTGACCATAAATAATTTATAATAGCACATCATATAATCATTTCCATTTACCAAAATAACTCGTATGTCATCCTAATAAAATAGAAATTACTTGGTAAATCAAATAAACAAGAAGTGAATATGTATGCCTATTTTATATTATTTTACAGCTTAAGAGAACGCATCAATCACCGAAGGTCTAGATTACAACAACGATCAGTGAGTCTCATAGTCTTATCCTTCCGTGGTCCTGTTCAACACTTATCATAAGTGCTAGTGTAATTCTTCAGTCAAAGACCAACTGAATCAAGAATACACTACAGTATTTCTTCAAGAGGTGTCTCACTGCCTTTTAGACTGTGAACGAATAGTTTTAGTCTTATAAGGAACTGATAGGTGATCTTTCTGTTTGAAACACTTCGAACCACACTATCTCAATATAAGACATGGAGTATGATTTGCATAAATAAATAAACTTCAAACATATGTACTTTGACTGAAACATGATGGCCAGTTCAAAATGGAATCGATAGAATCTGCAAAACATAGCTTTTAGCATATCTCTAACACAAGGTTCCAACCGTACCTCGCCCAGCGATGCCGCGAGCTCCCAGCTGTTGTCGCATGCCGCCATCCGACATCCTCGTGCGTCCGTCGCCCTTCCGCGTGACGCCGCCTGCACAAAGTCGGCGTGCACCAGCTCTTGCAGGAGTAGGAATCCTGCAGCACATGCTTCAAGTCTCCGTGCCACGCCTAGTCCTTGTTTGCTTAGGAAAGACGTTGTTTGTCTCGTTTTTGTTGCTATTTTTGTTGGTATTTTGTGTGCTTTTTCCCCGTTTAAGGTTGTTCTTAGGTTTTTCCGGTCCGTCTTGTCGTTTCGTGCGCTTTCATCTTTATTTTTGTGTGTTTAGTATTTTCTATGTTTTCTTTCCTATTTTCTTTGTTTTTCGTATTTTTTCCGGTGGTGTGATTTCAGGTTTTAGGTTGATCGCATTGGTGAGCATCGACTAGAGGAGATGTGTGTTGTTCGAGCATCGTTTGCGGACCCAAACATGCGAGGATCGAGTTTCCAGCTCGGGCAGTACCCGAGTGATGCGAGACGAGCACGCGAGCCGAAGAAAAAGCCACAATTTTGATCTTACAGGCCTTAGCGCTGCTAAGGTGCCTTAGCACCGCTAAGGCCATGGTGGATAGCGCCGTTTTGAAGCTTATCGGGGCCAGAGGGGAGCAGCTAAGGAGGCTTACCAGCGCTAAGGTGTTTTAGCATTGCTAAGGTGACTTAGCGGCGCTAAGGATGGTTAGCGCCGCTAAGGTCTGTTTTGTAACAGTCGCATTTTTCTCGTTATTTTGAATTAGGGGATGAATAGGTCGAGCTTAGGGCGATTATTATTATTATTCTAGACTTGGTTTTTCTCAGTTTTTTCACCTGGAGAACACATCTTTCACTTGCTTTTAGTTTGGATTGGAATTTGGATAGTGAAAACTCCCTTTCTAGCTTTCGGATTTGGATTTCTCGTTGCTTTCTCAACATTGGATTTATATTAATCGTAAGAACTTCTTCTTATTCGTGTGTGATGATGATTTCTTGGGTTGATATGAATGTTTATGTCAGAATCGTGATGAGTAGCTAATTCGATAGCTAGGGTTAGGGGATAATTTGTTCGGTTCAATTTTGTTTGTGCGAATGTCGATTGCTCAATCTAGACAAGTTATGTTAAACATGATATTTGTTATGCTTGTTTAGAATAGACTTGTTCGGAAGCGTATTGTCCATGTGTTAATGGATTTGATAATTGTTCGTTTATGTTTATTCTCTTGTTACATGAGTTATTGAGAATGAATCTCTAGATGAATTGGTTATTGCTTGTCCGTTAGCCGAGTAGTTGATTGCCCCTTAAATGTATTGAGAACCGGAAACGATTGTCCCCGACACCCTAGTCCATTTATACCATTTGAATTTGTGTTTGAACTGTGAGTTTGGAATTGATTGCCATGCTTTTACAATTACTTGCTTTTACAATTAGTAGTTGATAAATCAAAACCAAATCAGTCTGAATAGAGTGTTAGGATTTTTTTTTTTGGTTTTGTGATTGAATATTCGTATAAAATTATCCGGCCAACCTTCCTTGAGAGACGACTCAGTGTTTGAATCTTTTGATTCTACTCCGGTAAAAATACTTACAACAAATTGGCGCCGTTGCCGGGGAAGGTTTAGGATTTATTTTGTGCACCTATTCATTTTGTTTTTAGTGTTTCTCTTATTTCTTGTGATTTTTCTTGTTTCAGTGTTTCTCTTTGTTTCTTTTGCTTAGTTTTATAGTTCTTGATTTTCGGTTGTTTAATTTAGTTTTTATTCTTTGTTTATCTGGTGCTCGTGACGGTTTCTTGTCTTTCTGTATGCGTACCAGGAGTGGTCGTGTACTATCGCCTATCGACAAACCGTTCAACGAGAGCCTGAGAGAGCTACTGGAAGAGTTTACTCTCCAATCTCATGAAGGAGACGATCATTCCCCGAAATCGTCCGAAGGCAGCAACTTCGACATGGGTGAACAACAGCAACAACCGCCTCGTAACACCCTCCGAACCTTAGCCCAGCCAGTTATCGGGCCAGTCACTTCATGAATTTGTTTGCCGGATCCCGCACGGAATTATGAGCTGAAAATGATTCACTACAACCAGCTGGCGACATTCCATGGGCTCCCAAGTGAAGACCCGCACAATTTCATCCGGGAATTTTACAATGTCTTCAATACCTTCCCTCTCAACGGGCTGAATGAGGATCAATTGAAGATGAGGTGCTTCCCAGAGACATTGAAAGACCGGGCCAAGGCCTGGTTCATGACGCTTGCACCGGCATCTCTAACTACCTAGACCGAAGTGTATGCTAAGTTTATTGGGAGGTACTACTCCCATCAGAAGACCCAGGAGCTCTGGTCACAGATTGTATCATTCACTCAAATACCAAGTGAGCCTCTTCACGAAGCTTGGGAGAGGTTCAAGGATCTCCAGCGGCAGTGCCCTCATCACAATCTCTCGCCGGGACTATTGATAAATTATTTCTTCGACTCCCTCAATCCGAATTTGCAATATATGGTTGATAATGCTGAGTTCTAGAGCGAAGCGATTTCGGGAAGGAAGTGGTCTGCAAGCCTGAGGATACTGAGTTCAATCTTGTGTTATAGGGCTGCGGGGCGAGACATCGGTGCAAAGACGGCCGAAGAGATGTTTGAAATTTTTGAGACGATGAGTGCTAACTCGTCTCAAAAGAGAAATCGAGAAAAGAGGGTCGTGGTCAACGAGGTATCTTCTGCTCAAGACATGATGGCCCATCAAATAGCTGAACTCACAGAGCAAATGCGACTAATGAATGCACGAGGAGGCCAGTCAGTGCAGACCATGGCGGTAGACACATGCGGGGCATGTGGAGTTTAGGGGCATAGATCCGAGGTGTGCCCATCAGCATTTGACCAGGATGTTGGAGAACAGTATGCAAACATCAACGCCCTCCAAGGTTATCAGAACCGGCAGCCCAACAACCCCTACTCCAATACGTACAACCCCGGGTGGAGAAATCACCCCAACACCCTCCAGCCACCTCGTCCAAACTTCACCCAACAGCAACCCCGTCCAAACTTCATGCAACAACATCCTCGCCCCAACTTCATTCCCCGTCTGAACTAACAACAACAACAACAACCAAAACAGCAAGCCCAAGGGTCCGGTTCAAGGTCGTCAAATCAAGATGACAAGCTGGACAAGATCCTTCAGTTTATCACCAATCAGGACTCATCGATCAAACGTCTTGAAACACAAGTGGGTCACCTTTCCACGAGAGTCGGGAACATGGAGGCCGAGTCTGAAAAAGAGAAACTTCCAAGCCAGCCCGAGCAAGCCCAGGCAATAACGGTGTTGAGGAATGGAAAAGGAGTTGACAACAAGGGGAAAATTCCCGAGCCCGATGACCCCAAGCCAACCGACCAGCCCAAATAAGCAGGGGAGAGTGCGAAGAGCACGGAGGCCGACTTAGAGAAGCCGACGGACGGCCCAATGTTGCACAAGTCTCCAAACCCTTACAAGCCACGCATCCCTTTTCCGAGTAGACTTCGAGATGAGAAGCAAGAACAACAATTCTGGGACCTATACAACATGCTCTCAAAGGTCAATGTTAACTTACCTCTCCTAGACGTGATAAGAACATGCCATCATACGTGAAGTTCTTCAAGGACTTGGTCACAAAGAAGAGAAAGTTCAGCGATGGGGAGAAAGTGGTGGTCTATGAGGCGGCAAGTGTAATGCATCATGACTTGCCTAAGAAGGAACGAGATACCAGGGGCTCCGTGATTAAAATATCCCTTGGGAATGGGAAGGAAGCTTCGGGGATGCTTGACCTCGGAGCGGGAATTAATCTCATGCCATTTTCTATCTCCCAGCAGCTCGGTTTAGGAGATTTGAGACCCACTCGCATGTGACTTCAGCTTGCAGACCGTTCGATCAGATACCCCAAGGGGGTAGTTGAGGATGTCCTTGTTCGTGTTGGAAAGCTCATTGTCCCAGTGGACTTTGTGGTTCTAGATGTGGGGGATGTACATGAGGACGGAAAAGACCATACTATCCTTCTGGGCCGACCATTCATGGCCACTACCAACACACTCATTGACGTGAAGAATGGGATGTTGAACATGACAGTCCTAGGAGAATCCGTATCCATCTCTTTTCGAGAAGCCGCCTCGGCATCCTCGGTGAACTTTTTGGAGGAGTGTGCCTTTGTCGACGTGAGTGACCCGTTCATGGAAGAAATCACTATACGAGATTTGGAAGAGAGGTAATGCCCGACCTTGAAGAGGAAGAAGAGCCAACCATTGACCTCTTTGCGGCCGACGAGCCCGAAAAACCTAACCCATCCACACTAGAGCTCAAGGAACTTCCCCGCCACCTCAAGTATGTTTTCCTCGACGAAGAGAAGCAAAAGCCGGTTATCATCATTGCCGAGCATCACCAGACGAAGAGAAGGAAATGATTGGTGTACTAAAGAAGAATGAGAAGGCCATTGGTTGGAGTCTAGGCGACATAAAGGGAATCAACCCTTCCACATGCATGCACCAGATCATCTTAGAGGAAGGTGCCAAACCATTTCGGGATAGCCAGTGGCGGCTCAACCCGAACATGATGAAGGTAGTAAAGAAGGAGGTGTTAAAACTTTATTCCGAGTGACTCATTTATCCGGTGGCAGATAGTGAGTGGGTTAGTCCCATTCATGTGGTGCCCAAGAAGGGAGGCATTACGGTGATTGAGAACGAGAGGAAGGAGATGGTTCCTACCCGCATTACCACCGGGTGGAGAATGTGTATTGACTACCGGCGAGTCAATGCCGTGACAAAGAAGGACCACTTCCCGTTGCCGTTTATCGATCAGATTCTCGACCGACTCTCGGGCCACCAATTCTATTGTTTCCTCGACGGTCTCTCCGGGTACTACCAAGTGGCCATAGCTCTGGAGGATCAACCCAAGACGACCTTCACGTGCCCATTCGGCACATTTGCCTTCAGACGAATGCCTTTCGGCTTGTGCAATGCACCCGGGACCTTCCAACGGTGCATGTTCTCCATATTCTCCGACATGCTCAAGGATTGCTTACAGGTATTTATGGATGGCTTCTCTATATTTGGCACTTCATTTTCTGATTGTCTCCATAATTTATCTCGTGTGCTTGAGAGGTATATTGAGTCTAATTTGACATTGAGTTGGGAGAAAAGTCACTTTATGGTGACTAGTGGAGTTGTGCTAGGTCATGTGGTGTCTAGTCGGGGGATTGAGGTTGACAAAGAAAAAGTTGATGTTATTGAAAAACTTCCCCCTCCAGTGAATGTGAAAGGTGTTAGGAGTTTCTTAGGACATTATGGCTTCTATAGGAGATTTATTAAGGACTTTTCAAAAATTAGCCAGCCTTTATGTCACTTGCTTGCTAATGATGTGCCTTTCGTATTTGATGATGCATGTGTAGATGCCTTTGCTAAATTGAAGAATAAGCTTGTGACTACTCCTATCGTGATTGCACCTGATTGGTCTTTACCTTTTGAGATTATGTGTGATGTATCGAACCTTGCTGTGGGGGCCGTTTTGGGCCAACGAGTTGATAAATTGCTTTGTGTAATTTTTTATGCTAGTTTGACCCTAAATGGTGCCCAATTGAATTATACCACTGAAAAGGAACTTTTAGCCGTTGTATTTTCTCTTGAGAAGTTTAGATCTTACATTTTAGGGTCTAAAGTGATTGTGCATTCTGATCATGCGGCTCTTAGGTATCTTTTGAGTAAAACTCAATCGAAACCTAGGATTATTCGGTGGGTTTTACTGTTGCAAGAGTTTGATGTAGAGATTCGTGATAGGGATGGGTGTGAAAATGTTGTTGTTGATCACTTGTCTCGCATTATTCCTTCTGATCATTCACTCACTTTGCATGAGAATGTTGATATAAATGATAGTTTTCCCTATGAGCATGTGAGTGAAGTGGTTAGTGTGCCTTGGTATGCAGACATAGTGAACTATTTGTCAGATGGTGTTTTATTGGCTAATCTCTCTTCCCAAGAGAGGAAACCTTTTGTGTTGATGTGCAGGAGATATTTTTTGGATAACCCATTCCTTTTTAAGATGGGAAAGGATGATATTCTTTGGAGGTGTGTGCCCGAAGAAGAGCAATTGGATGTCCTTACCTTTTGCCACGAGCTACAGTGTGGGGGACATTTTGGAGGTCGAAAGACCACTTTCAAAGTCCTCCAATCAGGTTTATTGTGGCCAACTCATTTTAAAGACGCTCATAACATTTGCAAATCTTGTGACCGCAGTCAAACAATTGGGAATATTGGCCCAAGAAATGAGATGCCCCTTGTGAACAATTTGCAAGTTGAAATTTTTTATGTATGGGGCATTCATTTCATGGGACTGTTTCCCAAATCTTTTGGGTTTGAGTATATTCTCCTTGCTGTAGATTATGTGTCCAAGTGGGTCGAGGCTATCCCCACACAGACATGTGATGCTAATGTGGTTATCAAGTTTTTGCAGAGTAATATTTTGAGTAGGTTTGGATTTCCACGAGCCATTGTAAGTGATGGTGGAAAGCATTTTTGCAACCGACTTTTCGAAAAGCTGATGAAGAAGTACGAGATTTCTCACAAAGTGGTCACCTCTTATCATCCTCAGACCTCGGGCCAGGCAGAAACTAGCAACAAGCAAATCAAGACCATCCTTGAGAAGACGGTAAACTCGTCCTTAAAGGATTGGTCTAGTCACCTTGATGATGCACTTTGGGCCCAAAAAAAAATACAGCATTCAAGGGAGTTTTGGGAATGAGCTCGTTCCGGCTTGTATATGGAAAGGCGTGCCACCTTCCAGTCGAGATCGAGCACAAGGCATTTTGGGCCATTAAACGGATGAATTTTGATATTGATGCAGCCGGACGAAACGGATGTGGCAACTCTCCGAACTTGAAGAGCTGAAGAACGAAGAATACGAGAACTCTAAAATCTACAAGAAAAAGACAAAGAGGCTTCATGATGCTACCATAGTCCGGAAAAATCTCGTGCCCGGCATGAAGGTGCTCTTATTCAATCTCACCTCCGTCTCTTCCCGGGAAAGCTTAAATCAAGGTGGAGTGGTCCATACCTTATCGATGAGGTACTATCTCTAGGAGCTGTCCGACTTCAAAATCCGGTGAATGGTGAATTGTTCATCGTCAATGGGCAAAGGGTGAAGCCATACTACGATGGTGAGTTCGGAAAACATCATGTCGAGACTATCAGTCT
>CACSLK010019251.1:830677-848502 GCA_902706635.1 Striga hermonthica | reverse complement strand
TGTTATTAAACTAAAATAACGGTTTTCAGATAAAGTCAGATTTTACGGTAGCACTCCGAATCAGTATTTCGCAAAAGAAATGTTTTTATTTAGAAAAATTTTGCGAAAAGCACTCTGATTTTCATGAAATAGCGGGGTGTTACATGGAATTGTGTTAAAAAAATGTGTAAACCGATTGGATTATACTCCAAGTACTCCAATCACTAATATAGTGGTTGTGAGTAATGAGTACGGGAAACCGATCTAGGAGACTCAGGCAGGAAACCCGAAGGCCAAACCTAGATAATGTGTCCACAAGGTTGACATGAAAAAAAAAAAAAAAAAATGAAAGAAAGAAAAAAATGTGAATAATGTTGGGAAGTATGTTGGCTAAGGAAGAGTGAGGAGTTCATGATCTCGGTTGAGTGATGGAGTTGAATTGTCATACATTGAGCCACTTGACCATATTTATCCTGCCCAGTCCAAATAGCCTACGTTACAACCCTTTAAGTCCTCCTGATTCATTGGTTCACTAATTTGATTGATTTAGAGTAAGAGTTAGAATACTGGCGAATTTATTATTGATTTGATTGATGACCAATTTGAGTGATCCTGTTTGATATCTGGAAAAGAAAATGAATAAGGCACATTTGATATATTCGGTACTCGAGAGTTCATGTTTGTCAAAGCTTAATAGCCAAGCTAGTAGTTGAGGTGGACGAAGAGGGGTTAGCGCAGTGGCACGTACCTTCGCTCGGCGTGTACCATGTCCTGAGTTCGAGTCACCCGGGGGAGAATTGGGGAACCAGTATTGATCCCCCTTTTTAAAGGGAAAAAAAAAGCTAGTAGTTGAGGTGTGCGCATATTATCATTGGAATTCTTCTTTATTTGGTTGATTGATTTGAAACTAGTATTGCCGGTAACTGTGATCCTTGCTCGTTTATTTTGTTTTGTTTTCTTTTGTTTTTGTTCGGGATGAACAAAGGTTTTAGTGTGGGGGAGTTGTTTGTCCCATTTTTGTGTCATTTTTAGTCATTATTTTACTGTTCTTTTTCCCCCGTATTGAGTCGTTTAGGTGATTTTAGGATCTTTTTGTCATTTATTATGTGTTTTGCGTTCATTTGAGTGTTGCGGTGTTTTCCGTTTGTTTTCCGTCTTTTTATATTCTCTTTTCATTTTTGGCGTGTAGTTTAGAGACCCCGGGAGAACAAGTTTTCAAGAATCTTTTAGGGAAGCTGACACCATTAGAAAGAGGGGCTCCTTAGCGACGCGTAGGAAAAAACGGAACTCAATTTCGAGTTCGGACGAGCTTAAACGAGCCCAAAACATAAAGTCGCGCGCAGCAGCCCAGATTTCTTCACCGCGGCCTCGGAGCTCCCTACGGCCGCGGAGGTCGCGACCAGATTTTTATAAACTTGATTTTGTTCGTTTTTTCGAATACTTGGCATGGGACTCGTTCCCAGATCGAAATGAATCCCCCAAACTCGTTTTTTTTTCCCCTTCTCTTACCCTAAGAACACTATATTAATGTTGGATTTCATCATCACTTGGAGATTTATCTTGTGCTTGGATTAAACCTTCAATTTCATCTAAATTGTAAGTTTCTCTTTTCAATTGATCTTTGATTATGGAAGCTTGGGTTTGTATGGTTGATTGTTTAATCTTGAATATGAGTAGCTAAATCTCTATGCTATGGATAGGGGATTGATGTTTTGAATTCAATTGTGATTGTTGTGCTTGATGCTCATTCATTTTGTGTGAGTTGTTCTTAATTAGGGTTTGATGAAATTGTGCTTGAATGATGAGAATTATTGAAATAGTGACACTTCAATTTACAATTACTTGTTGATTGGGGTTTGATTCATTCTTGCATATTTGTGTTGATCCCTTTGTTTAGATTGATTAAAAACCATCTAAGCTCATATGAAATTGGCTTTTTCGTAATTGTATTGCCAATGTGTTAAAAGGCTCGTTGATTTATCTTTCATGTTCAACCTCTTGTTACGAAAAGTTATTGAGGACGAATCTCTGAATGAATAAGTTACTGATTCCTTTTAACCGATTGATCTCTTGCTCGACACTTGCTCTTTGAACCAAAACGGATATCCCCGACTCCCTAACTTCTTTATTGCTTTTCAAGAATTTGCATTTTAGGTAGATTTATTTTCATGCTTTCCCTTAGTTAATTATTATCTCCATCATCTGATTTAGAATGTTTAGGTTTATTTTCTCTTCTTGTGTTATCAACACCATTGCTAAATTTCGAACCGTCTTCCTCGAGAGATCGACCCGGGAATCGAATCGTCAGATTCGGTACTCGGTAAAAATATAATTTGCTACAATAGACGCAACACACGTGCTCAAGTCCTTCGCAGCGTAGGATAGCCATAGACGTCGCACGCGTATGACAGCGCCCTGTTCGCGGTCACTTGCTAGCGCCCGACACGCACTTGTATGTGAGCCCGATCAGCAGAAAACCGAGCCAAGCCCACCGCCCGACGCGTAGCCTGTCCTGGGCCCATGACCCCCCAGAAGCCCAACTTTGTCTGATCAGCCCGAGCCCAACGAGCCCAAGTCCCCAGCAAGCCGTTTGTCACCCAACGATCCAAATTCGACTGAGGAGGCCAAGTCCGACTACCCACGAACTCTGCAGTTCAGAAGATTTCCTATAGCAATAATCAGAAATGTCTCAGAGTCAGCAAAAAATTAAAACGTAAGTCCTAATCCTAACTATAGATTCCGTTGCGTTACGATTTATTTCTTAAATATATTCGAATGGGCACAATAACTGATGTTCATAATAGAACCCAACAACTGGTATCAGAGCCCAAGCTAATTCATCTTTGTGCACTATTCGAATTAGGACTTGCATGATAAATGTGAATTAATTGTGTACGGGGGCAGCGCATAATATATTAGAATTGCATATAAGTGTTGTTTGCAGGTATTTTAGAATCCAACTATTATGGCCTGTATGTATGTATGTTTTTAATTCATGTATTTTGTTTTGTAAGGCTCGGACATGTTGAGGATTTTTTGGTTGGTGAATGCTTGTAGTAATTTATTCGAGCGGTGGAACACCGTGTAGTTTAAATGCTTTACTAGATTATTCATGTACGATCTCTGTGTGGGACATAGGATCAATGTATGTAATTTATGTAATGTAATTGATCGTTGGACCCGGTGAATGCGGACATCTCTCAACGAGAAGAATTAGACTACCTCTCGAACCCACGGTCGACGGGGCATGTGGTACTGTACAAATGCAGTCATGCTCGTAGGCAACTTGCTGCCAGGTGCGAGCATTGTCAAGGCTTGAGTGATGGATATGCATGGATCCAGGTCGACAGAAGTTCGGGCGACAGCGACAGTAGGGATACGGACCGGAGCCAACTGTGATGACCCGATGATGACTTTCCCGATGATGAGTTGTTCAAGAAAAAAAGTGGGAGTCACTGCGGAAAGGAAATTCCATGTCCTGAAAAGGAAGGCACAGTTTGAAAAGGACCGGGATTGTATTTCTCCGAATGATTGAAGATTAATTACATGACCATGATAGGTGGGTTTTAGTTTCTCTTTTATCATTGCTTTTAATTATGCATGTCGTCATGTGATTTAATTGCTTTATGTGAAAATTAAATTATTAGGAGAATGTTTAGGAAAATCTCTTAAATCAAAATATTAAGTGTGAATGAATTAAAATAAATTATATTTAATGCCTCAATTATAGGTTTTTCAGTGAAGTGATTTAATCGAGCTCAAAGGACGTTTTATTTCACAGTTCACAGGGACAGATCTCTTTCGAGATGGTAGTAGCAATCTATATAAAAGCGTATGGGTCACCCAAAAGTAGACGTGTAATTTTGGTAGTAAACATCATACCAATTAATGGGTTACACTTAAAGTGAAAATAATTATGACATTCCCAAAGGAATAAGACGTTCTTATTTTGCGCTGTCCAAAATGTTGACCAACCATTAATAAAGTGTTGTTGGGGGAAACATTTTAATTAATGGTTAAAACCCTCCTCTTATGACGGCGTAAACCAAAGACATCCACACTAAGTGGCCTGGGGGGATTCAGTGTTTTGAGGTACCGGTGAATTTATTAGAATATTGTTTTGAAGAGATCAATATTTGAAGATAAATTCGAAACACTTGATTGAGTAAAACTTTGAATGCATAATCCCAGGAATTCATAATGTCTTTTCAATCCGTTGTTCGTAATTCTCAAAGATAATTTACTTGTTCAAACATGATTAAAAATAGAACGTGAATAGTGTTCTATTTTGCCGAGAAATACAAGCCAAAGGGCAGGTGTATCCGGTCTAACCAAAATGGACATAGGAAGATTAATTGTCCTATCCTTAAGACAAGAAAGACAAATCTTATTCACTAGGAAGTTGAAACATTTAAGTGGTATTATCTATCAGTACCTGGTGAATAGATACGTAACCACTAATTATGTAAAAAGGTTCCAGAAAACCATTCGACATGTGATAGGTAGATTTCTGTCTAGATTGGGTCTGCTATGGAAGTGGCAACTATTGCAGTGAGAGTTATCTATTAAACATAAATTTTGGTTTTTGAGTAATTGTCTTCACGTACTATAGTTTAGAAAGAACTCGTGTTCAGTTTCTAAATTTTGTATGGGGTGAAAACAAGATATTTTATCCATTTGGTATGTAGGTAGACAATTTGTAAACTCAAGGAGCCAAAATATCTCAGAGTGCAATAGATAAAATAAATAACACGTCGACTACAACCAATAAGAAGAAGCGTACTTCAATAGATGAATCATATATTATTTTGGCATCTAGTGTTTGGAGATTTTAACCTTAGTAGAATTCAAAGGTGGATAGCCACTGAACTCATGGGTCCTTTGGGAAAGGATGAAATCATCTGACCTACAAATTATACTTGATATCTGAATACACATAAATGACCTTTTTTAAGGTCGAGGGATTTAGTAGTTAAACAAATGTTAGAAATGGTTCATCTAATTTGTGAAGTTTTATGATTTTTAGGACAAAAGGTAGTTTTGAATAATTTTGTATGAAGAAATTTAATCAATACATGGTACATTAAGTAACATTCCATAAGCTTGAGTACTTCAAGGAAATACAACGACAATTATAGAAAGATGTCGGGTTAATGTATCAGTGGCATTATGATCGAAATCATAGTGATTTGTGCCTCTTCGAAAATCATGGAAATACTTATTGGATATTGAGATTCGATCTCAACAGGTTCCACCTGGTTTATCGAAACAGGACGGTGTAACATGACGAAGGAAAATGTATCTTAGGTAGATTGGTTATGTCAAGAATGAGTTATTAGGAATTTCATTTCTCGTATTGGAGTTGTGAAAATAACAGGATAAGCTCTGAACATAGTTCTATCTAAGTTAGTAGTCATAACTCTGAATGAATTGTGGACAAGGCTTAGCCTAGCCGGAAATATATTCAGATTCAGAACATTTCGGCATACGTGCTGGAAGTAGATACTACTAAGATTGAAGAGGTTGTTTAGAAATTAGGCTATTTGTGGGATATTTCATAGTAACAAGAAATGAGTGGATTATTTTATGGTACTAAAAGTCAGAAGGTTATCGTTAGCACGAATGCCTGATTTTCAAAGGAATAGTAAGTGATAAACCACAAAGCCCATTTGTAGAATTGTTTCAAGGAAAGATAAAGGTGAAAGTCCAACTTCGATACCAATTGCACAAATGTGATACCACAATAAAACTGCAACACATATTTTGTGCTATACACCTTGCAGAGGGAACCTCATTGTAGTGGGGGGGTTGCAAAGCAACTCCATGAATTCATGACATTGAGAGAGTCGTTGGACTCGGTCTCTATTAAACACGAGATTACGAGATTCATGTTTTTAAAAAGTCTCGGGCTTAGTCTCTAGACAACTTGAATTGATCCCTAGTTATACAATTAGTAGATCCAAGACAAGGATGCACAAACTTAGCAAAGTCTCAATGATGTTTAATTTGGGGCTTTGAACACTAATTAGATATGGGTTCTTATGGAATTACCAAGTACCATGGAAGTTATTGGACAAAATCTGCAAATGAAGACTTTAGTGCAAGACTTGTTGTGAAATAGTTGACTCGCATCATTTTAGGTTTATTGGCGGTCTTCTCAACAGTCTATCGTTCACGGTCTTCATTAGTTATCCAAATCATGTCCGCATCAAGTTGATCTCCCCCATAGTATCATTAATTATCCAAATCAGGTCTGCATCAAGTTGAACGCCCCCATAGTAGTGATTTTATCAATCGTGTACGTGGGTAGTACCCCTCATTCTGCTTGGTATATCATGACTCATGAGAAAAGAAAGCCCACCGGTAGACATGTTTAAGTCTGTACGCATACAAGGTTGTTGTGACCTAGTAGACTGAAAAAAAAATGGGATCTATCATGAGTTAACTTTTCGCTGGTGACTTTGTAAGTCTGTACGAATGTAAGGTTGTTGCCACTCATATGAGTTATGAGACTAGGAAAAGTGGATGTCAAGACATTTTCCTTAACCAAGGAGTCTTATGGGAATATCCATGGGGCAGCACCCAGATTGAAGCAATGGTTCATGGTAGGACATATGATCAAGCGTCCTAACTGGGCTAAGGATAATATGTAGGGTTACCAGATAAACCATAAGCAACCTATGGGTTACAAAGGATTCTGATTCTAATCAGACATGAACAACAAATAAAAACCACCTTATAATTTGTGTTCACTTGTGCCAAGCAGATTGGAGGAAATGTCAAGCGATAACGCGTTGACATATTCCACCATAGGAAACTCATTACGTCCATTCCCAAATGGCGAGCGACGTAGAGATTGGATTTTCCATTGAACCAAAAAAAGTTGAAAACGTAGTTAGACCAGGTCAGATCAGAATTTGATATAATGACAGTTGGTGCAGATGAAGATAGAGAGGAAACACTAGTTCATAAAGAAAGTTGTACATAGAACAAGTACGCCCATTACAAAGGACTGCGACAGGGTGGATGTTTGTCGCCTAGTTACATCGGAAGACAACCAAGTGAATCATTTTTGCATTGGCTTTCCCGCGAAAGCAGATGATGGCCATGTTAAAGATTTGGGAGTCAGATGTATGATTGAAAGAAAATTCGTTAAGAATTAGACTGAAAGAAAATAGTGGTTACTGATTGCCACAAGCTTATTAAGCATGTGTGGGAGCAGGCACGAAGCTAAATGAGGCCCAGGATGGCCTATGGGTCCCTTTATTTTTTAAAAAGTAAATATATATATATATATATATATATACAAAGAAATAAATAAAAATGTATAAAAATGCAAAAAATATATACAATATATCAATACTTAAAATTTATTTTCTATACTATTTTAATTCAAATTAATAATATTATTTACATATTGAAATATTTACTAACAATATTTAGATTTTACAAGTATAGATAGGCTTTGAAAATATTTAGAGTTAATTGCTAAATAAACCTTAACCTTTTTGCGTTTGGCAATTTTATCTCAATCTTTGGGTAGTTGCAATATAATATTGACCTCAATTTACTTATTGCAAGTCCAACCTAAAACCGGTTGGACCTTCAAAAAACTGGTCGATTTGAAGGCGGTTCGAACAGATCGGAGCTCATATTTACCGGTTCACTTCAGATCTAGGAGGAGACTCATCACTGGTAGCTTACATTGACGTGGAATTTTCGGCTTTGTGCTTGGATATACATTAAATACGTGGAAATTGTCAACTTGCTACGTGGATGGCATAAAGTCCCGTGTCAATTGAGGACTTGGACACAAAATCGATCAACAAATCCCTAAAATCATTTACTCTGCACCTAAATTTGCAATAAGTAAATTGAGCTCGAGATTATATTGCAATTACTCAAAGATTGAGTTAAAATTGCCAAACGCAAAAAATCTAAGGTTTATTTAGCAATTAACCCAAATATTTATAATGATTTAATCTTTCAGTATCTTAATTGTAAATCAATCTACTGATTTATAAAATCGAGTATTTAGTGGGACTGTTACATTTTTTAATGTTGATTTTTCACCCTTTTGTTATGTAATCACATACTAGTATAACGCTCGTGTATTACACGGGTGCTTGCTAAACTTTTTTAATTAAAGTTTAAAATTAATGAGAAAAGTAGTTGAAAAATTTACATACTTTTTCTAAAAAAATATATATATTATATATTTTAATATGACACTTGTTACTCGTGTGACTTACCTGTGTTATATTATAATAATTTCTAACTTATAACATATAACTACATTAAACATAAATACATTAATTGAGAAATAATTTTAGTTTTTAATAAACATTTTCTTATTATAAAGATAAATATAATTTATTAATTTTATACATACAATATGAATGTCAAATCAAGCTCATCAAAAGATGATTAAACTGATATATTATATACATAAAACAGATAAGAAATACAAAAGTTATCAAATTTTAAATACATTTACGATTCAATTGTTATAATAGAAAATGATATTTAAATACAATTAATACATCTGAAATGATCATAAATAAATCGACATATTTATGGTAATCTGAACCTAATTATTTTTAGATTGGAACTAAATTAAAATCTATCCAAACCAAATAATAAAGCATGGAATTTTGGCACCTAAGATCCCGAAACATGCGAGTCCGCCACTTAAGCTCATCACATTCATGAATTATATATAGGGGGATTTTTAACTTTTTTTCTCCGTTCATCTGATAAGCACTCATCTACAAAAACGTTAGGCAATGTGCTGCTAAAGTGAAATTCAAATTAATTTTTCAACCAAAAAACTTATTTTTTCGTACATTATAGATATTGCACTTAAATTATAAATACATGAATTTTTTTTTAAGTTTGGGGGTGATACGGACTCTAAGAATTTAAAATATACTGGTAAACATATTAATATTTATATTTATAGTAAATACATTTGTATATGAAATGAGTGTTTCGACTTAAACTTATTTAACATTTAAAATTAGGCCCCCTGAGTGAAATTTCTAGATTCGTCAATGTGTGTGAGATTGTTAGGTATGCTATAAAAGCTTGGGTTTCAGATTCTAGCAATTCTATTTTCATCAGACAATCATGTTTTAGTCAAAGTACATATGCTTGCAGTTTATTTATATATGCAATCATACTCCTTATCTTACCTTTTAGATAGTATGGTTCGTGGTTTCAAACAAAAATATCATCTATCGTTTCCTTTTAAGATTACATCAATTGTTCACAGTCTAGACATGCATTGAGACCCTTCTTGAAAAAAGACTGTAATGTAAGTCCGGATTCAGTTGGTCTTTGACTGAAGGATTGCACTAGTACTTATGATAAGTATTGAACAGGACCGCTGAAGGATATGATTATAAGATTTACTGATAGCAGTTATAATCTAGACCTTCAGTAATTGATGCATACTCCTAAGCCGTAAGATAATATAAAACGGGCATATATATTCATTACTTGTTTATTTGATTTACCAAGCGTGATTCCTATTCTGCTAGTATGACCTACTCGGTATTTCGATAAATATGGGTGTATATATAATGTGATGTTTTGAATTATTTACGGTCACTATGTCCAGTGTGTTGGGCTGATGACGTCCATGAAATGAGCTCAAGTAGGAATATTATGTCAAGCCTTGCAGGTGGATGAGTATCTGACATAATGATTAAGTATATGAGTGGTACTAGTTTCGAAAATGAATAAAAAGTTGATTAATTACTTTGTCAGTAATTTAATTAATCAACTGACGTTATATCATAAACATAGGGAGATAAATTCAAGTGGAGGTTCGAATTTATTGAATAAATTGGGGTTAAATGGGGAGAGCAATAATATTACTCAAGTTGAATGTTTTATTATTTAATTCTATTTAAAAATTAATATTTAATTACTTTCTATTATTAATTCCATAAGAAGAGGAATATTCCTTCTGGAATATTACCTAGCGTCAGGAGACTATGGAGTCTTCTAGAAGGTAATTTAGGATTAGGAGGAATATTGCTTCTAGAAGGGAAATGAGATGATTGTTAATTAGGTTTTCTAAACCTAATTGGATAAGCCCATATTTAGCAGCTCATTGAGATCCCTAATTTAGCCTATAAATACACCATGTGCCATCCTCTCCCCCTATGCGTGTGAGATGCATTTTAAGGTCTTTCCAAAGAGTGGAAAATCGAGAAAACATAAATATTGAGAGTTCGGGATATTCGAAAAATTACCCACCGAGATTTTTCGGAATAGGTGTTTAGGTCATACATTAGAAAGCTTTAAGGTACAATATTGTCGAGCCTTTAATATATATATATATAAAAACTAGCCACCATCCCCAGCCGCCAGAGACACAATCCACCGTCGTCGGAGTTCGTCTGCAGCCACGAGCCAGCGCCAGCACCGCAGATGCCCAGCGACGATCAGACGAGCTACCAGTTCCACCTGTCTGCTCGTGCATGTTGTTGTTCGTGTTCATCGCCCCTGGCCGTGTCCAGATGTCTCCCAGACTGCACAACCCATGTACGTCCGCGCTACAGTTCCAGGTGCCAAGCGCATTTCTCCCATCGATGTCGCGAGCTCTCAGCTGTAGTCGCACGCTGCCGTCCAAGATCCTCGCGTGTCCGTTGCATTATTGGGTGACGCCACCAGCACAAAGTCTGCGTGCACCAGCCCTTGCAGGAGTAGGAATCATGTTGCATGCGCTTGACATCCCCGCACCACGCCTAGTCCTCGCCTGCTTAGGAAAGACGCAGCACATGCACCCAAGTCCTTCGCAGCGCAGGATAATCATCAGCGCTGTAAGGGCAAGACAGCACCCTGTCTGCGAGCACTTTCCGGCACTTGACGCGCACTTGTCCGCGAGCCCGACGTGCAGACAGCCGAGCCCACCCCAACGCCTCCTCGGCCCGTGACCCGCAATAGCCCAACTGTGTCCGTCAGACGCGAGCCCAACGACCCAAAGTCTCCGGCGAGCTGTTTGTGTCCCGACGACTCGAATTCGACCTAGGAGGCCAAGTCCGGCTGCCCAACGGACTCTGCGGTCTGAAGATTTCCTACAGTGGTAATCAGAAACGTCTCAGAGTCGTCAAAAATTTAAACTGTAAGTCCTAATCCAAACTATAGATTATGTTGCGTTAGGATTTATTTTTAAATAGATTTGAATGTGCACTATAGCCGACGTTCTTAATAGAGCCCAACAAGGAAGACGATCTACCTCATGATAACGAGGGTTTGGTCTCACGATTAGACCGTATAATGAGGGAGACTAATCGAGAAGAAGAAATATAATTAGTATAAAAAACACACGTGGACAGTAAGAACGTGAAGCCCAAGCAGTTTGGGCAGCCCATCCAGGCAGTTTTGGGCAACAAATTAACACCCTAATATAAGGGGGTGATGTATGTTTATTTACCCCTTACATTCTCTACATACTCTAAATACTTACAGCCTTTATATCTACTTATCATCGTCTTCATCACTGTTGACTAACTTCATCGTCCGAGTGCTAATGTTGGGAGCTCCTCCCGAACCATTTTTGACCAGGTCAGAACGCAGATCGTATCATTTGAATCCAGTCCAGGTCGTTTACACACCAACTTTGAACCTCCATAATCTAACAAACAAGATTATGAAGCACCATAAAGTGTGCGAAAGAATTAATGAAAAGTATAAATTAAGAGTTAGCCTAAAAAGCTTTGGATTTATATATATATATGAGGATTATTGAAGAAAAAAATGCCTTAATTGACATTTTCAAATAAATGTGATAAAAAAATTTATCAAATAAATCTAAAATGAAAACTAAAATGGATCATCATTATATTGTCACTAGGTTCTCTAAGTGAATGTCAAATTAATTAAAAAAAACTCCAATTCGAGAAGATATAAATTAAAAATTATAATGGTAAGTATGAAAAATTTATAATAAATAAGAAAAATGATAATTTTTTTTTTTAAAAAAAAAATAAATCAATTGAAATGTATTCAAATGAATTTTTACAACATTTCAAATGGATATATCAACCTATTATTTTCGTAGCAATTTATTAATAGGTTTCGACAAAAATCTTACGTTGGAATGAGTTTTCCATTGACATTTTAATTTTATTTTGACAATCCAGCAGTAGATTTTTCAAAATTTCGATGAAAAAACTCATTCTAATCGAATAGTTTTGTTGGATGTACGTCGTAATCATTCTAATGGAAGCTATGAATTTAAATATCCATTGGAATTCATCAGTTTTTTTTGCAGGAATAAGGTTTTTTTTTTTTTGGTAGTGAAGTAGGTCCATACATTTTAAGCATATATTATTTTCATATCGAAATGCCATACTCTAAAAAATAACATAAACAAAAATATGACATTTTTAAATATACATTTTTATTAAAAGAAAATATGACGAGTCAAATCACCTAATTGTAAGATCGTCTCATATAAGATATTTTTTTTTTAAATGGCCAACGGTATGATTTGAAGGGTTTCAAATTGATAACAGTAAACCATCAAAGTTTAGATTTGTCACTTAACAAAGCCAAAATTATGTCTTTCCCTTTCGTCTTCCCTTTTCTTCTCTTGCGTGTTTCTTGGCTATCGTATTACCACTAGCGGGGTCTATGGCACCGGGATATGTCCTGGAGGCTAACCAAGTTCAGCGTTCATTACGATGTGGCTCTCCGTCTGTTCTTTCACATCTTCTTTAGGGTCAGTTGTGGGCTTTTTCTTCTCATATGACTAGTAGTTCGAGTGAACTGGACATCTCAAGTTTCTTGGCTTCGATTTGCAGTTGTTTCTTTATCTTTATGATGAATGGCCTGAAAGTGTATTAGCGGTTTCTTTGAGTTCCTTTTTTATTTCAAACGAAGGCGGCAGGCGTTCGGATTCATCTTCTCTACAATATCCATTGGGCCGATTTTGAAAGCTGACAACTTGTTATACTCATGTGCAGAAAACCGATGTCAACACAGCTCAAACAAAATCACTAACCTCAAACTCCACAAGACGCTGATGAGCATCCATTTGCCGCTTATAGGATGCGGTCCTCTTCTCCAAGTTCTCGCAAGCTGCCTCATGAGTCCGACGCAAGTCACCATGAGTTTCTCTGTCTGCTTCTCTATGCAATCGGGTGTTGTCAAGGCCACTAAGTTAGCCGAGCCATGAGGTTTCACCGAATAAAAGTCCTAAAAAATAAAAAATGCATCGACCAACTGAGGCCTAGTTATGAGTAAACTCGGCCTGGCTTCGTCGAAGATCCTAGCTCTGTAAGTTGTCTCCAACCAAGCAACTAAACATGTTGCCGAGGTAATGCTTGACAAACTCAGTATGGTCATCTGTCTACGCGGGTGATATGCACTACTGTAGTCGAGATGGGTATTGGTCTGACGCCACAAACTACGCCAATAAATCTGAGGAAACAAGTGCCGCGGTCCGACACAATATACGGTGAAAAACCATGCAAGCGTTAAACCTCCCGAAGGAACAGTTGAGCCACATGAACGACATCCATCATGCGCTTACCTGGAATAAAATAGACCATATTCAAAAAGCAATCCACCCCCACAGAATTCGAGTCATGGCCCCTCTGCATCCACGACAAACCAAGCACAAATTCCATGCTAATGGCCTACCAAAGCTAAGAGAGAACCAACAAAGGACGATAAAGATCAGTATTTGATGTCAAGCCCTTCGGCACCTGGCAGATGCAACAACCCTCAAAATAACGCGCGACATCATGGCGTAAAGAAGGAAAAAAGTACAACTGCTACACCAACTCCATGGATCGATCCCGACCCATATGGCCGGCCCCATGAAGATCGCCAACAATCTTGAGGTGAAGACTACAGTCAGGGACACACAGACGGACCCCTTTAAAAAAGAAATCATCATGTAGTAATTAGTGCCGAAAGTGGCCGGAAGAAAGATGCACCATGACCAAACCAAAAAAAATGCATATGTCCCATATAACTCCCGAAGCAAATAAAACATGTCATAGAAGCCAGCAAACCAGTCAATATAAGAGTGCATCGACTCAGTGTATCTATTACACGATTAGAGGCCTTCGAGCGATGCTTGAGGATTAATGTGAAATGTTGCAAAAAGGACTCCACGATGCATGACGGCCTAAGATATTATTCTGCAAATCAAGGTGGCGTAGAGCCTCATGATTCATGAACAGAAAAGACTCCTGTTGGTAGAGACAATGGCACAAATAATGAACAACACATACTTCAACATAGGACTGATAACATAGTACTCTATTGCAAGCGCGAACCCGAAAACTTCTCATTGAAGAAGGAGATGAGGCGCGTCTCTTAGTTTAAAACCATGCCAATCCCCGCGATGCATCACACAACTCGAATAAGCATAAAAATACCAGCATAAAAAGAACATGAGCCGAGGGAAACTTCATTTAATAAGAACAAAAGTGTCAGCAGCCTGAGGCGTCCACACAATGGTCTTGCAAGTAAGACCCTCTATAATAGGCGCCATGATGGTACTGAATGGGATATAAAACGTCGATAAAAATAAACGATCCCATGAAAGCTACTTGCCTTTGTAAATGAGGTGGGCGCCATCCAATCCCGAATCGGTACCACCTTGTTGTTATCCACACGAATCTTGTTTGTCGAGATAACAAAACCGAGAAACAAGACGGAGTCCACCAAAAAAATGCACTTCTTTCGGGATGCATAAAACACCTCGACGTGTATGATCAGAAGCATCGAACTGAGATGAACAAAATGCTCCTCAACCGAGGTACTATAGATAAGGATGTCATCAATGTAGATGACAACACACTTCATAACAAGATCATGCAACACTTGGTTCATGGTGCGCAAAAATGTACTGGTTGCATTGGATAATCCGAAAGGCATCACCAACCATTAAAAAAAACCCTTGCGAATCTTAAATGTTATTTTCAACCCGTGACCCAACCAAATGCAAATATGATGATAACCACTGTGTTTGTCCACCTTGGTGAACACCGAAGCCCTGTGTAGTTGATCCAGTAAGTCATACAAGCAAGGAACAGGAAAATGGTAGTGCACTGTGATCTTGTTGATTGCACGACTGTCCATATACATGAGCCACGAACTATCCTTCTCATAAAAAACAATGCGGGCACGGTTCAAGGACTCAAGCCTTGGCGCACCACCTAACTTCGTCACAGTTCCTCCACCTGGCGACGTAATTCTTCATGCTCTGACAGACTCATCTGGTAGTGCAGACAATTAAGAAGCAAAGCTCCCGGCACCAGGTCAATCTGATGTTGGATATCCCACAATGGTGTAAAGTTGTGTGGTCAACCCTGCAGAAATACATCCGCAAACTCCTGAAGCAACAGAGGCACAACCTGCAGAGGTAAAACATTCTCACTCAAATTTGTACCCATGAGGAGAAGGACAAACGTGGCCACTCGCATCTCTCGAACAAAGGCGCGCGAGATAGGAATAAAAGCAGTGATGGCACTAGTGTAGTCAATTACCGAGGCGGCGAAGGATAAAAAACAATGTGGACGTCATCGAAAAGAAAGTCATGGTTGTTAAAGCGACCATCATGCACGATCGAGCAATTCAACAGCCATGAGCACTCCAAGAGTAGATGACCTGCGTCCATAGGAACCACGTCATGCCACGCCGCATCCTTATACTTAGCACTCATGGAAAAAGAAACTAAAACATGTCGATTCTCCATAATGCAATTGCCCCGCTGAATCTGGACGAGAATATAGGGATGAGAATGAGGCTCACTTGCCAGATGAGGTTTCTTGACGACCTCCAAGGCCACCACATTCCCAAAGGATCCAGAGTCGATAATAAAGTGGAAACCCTATACGCTCATAGTGCAAGTCGACTCAAATATATAGTGATGATGAATGGCTTTGTCTGACAATGAACGCGGAGATAAACAAGAGCATCAAAGAACAAGCGTCAGACCGATGTCGTTGGACACGTGTTCCTCCTCCAAAGAGGTTCTTCATTAAAAACAGGCGGACCCACATACTTGGGTGACTCTGGTGTATCCGTGAAGAGGGACTGAGACATGCCCGCCTTCGACATGCTGTTTGGCAATGGCAAGCTCGCCACAAGCGAAGTAGGGTAATGCCCCGTCTGCTGGCCCTCCCACAGTTAGTTCGATACATGGTGCCGCCGAAGTTAGTGCGACACCTCTTATTGCTTCTCTTTCAGGGGCTGCAGTTGTAGTGGAGTTCGTGACAGACCACTCTGCTGGAACAAAGGACATCGATTCCCATCGCGCCAATTGTTGTTCGACCAAGAGTGTCGCTGATGCGCACCCGAGATATAGTTTGGCATGAAAAAGTTTAATGTATCTTAGATGGGCATACGCAAACCTTCAATATAACGAGAGAAGAGTTGTTCCGTCATCTCATGCACATCAACGCACGTGAGGAGTTGGTAAAATTCTTCAGTGTAGATGTTGATCGAACGAGAATTTCAAGGAAGATTTTGGAGTTCTTGATAAAGAGTGCACACATAATTACACATAATCCTTCTAGGTTGATGTTTCAGAATTCACAGACGGCTTAGACGCGACATAATTTTTGAAGATGTGGGCTAGACGAAAATTCTCCAAAATTTATGTCGCGTCTAAGCCATCTATGAATTCTGAAACATCAACCTAGAAGGACCCCTGCCGCTGGTGATCGCGGGTCGAGTAATCGTCACCCCGTTTCGGATGGCTGAACAAATCAACCTCGAACAATTCAAAATCACCGTCTCAGTGCCACGTGTGAGTAGACCGAGAGCGGGATGCCCAGCGTGTGTCGGACCGCGACCCCGGTGCATTCCCCCTGCGGCCGCCCCGTCCAATGTCCGATGCGTGGTCCGTATGATCGCCATAAAGAGATATATTTAGAGCCAACCGAAGATCTTCGAGGCCCGTAGCTGAATCCGCGACCTGGCGTCCCGACGCCTCGGTTTGGCGTCTTAGTGCAACTTTCAAGTTTTATTTAACTATCAACCCATGTCATCGGCATCGTGTAGGAATCGTATTGGTCTGCTGTTACTAACTAGCGTAGCGAAAGCGTAAACCAGTGGGAATAAAAAAGAAAAAACTCACGAGAGGTTTTATTTTAATCAAAATCAACCAAGCAGAACAATAAAAGGGGAGTCATTTAAATAGAACTCCTAAAAGTCATATGTAAATAACTTGCCTGCCAAGATAATGACAGGATACTAGTTGATGATGTCTACCAAATCTAATATGCAAATAATTAAGGAAACAATAGTAATATAAAAGAATAAATAATCAAACTAATGATGTTAAACGATCATGCTTGTGCAAAAAAACCAATATAATCTCGACTCCATCAAAATGGAATTTTAATACTTTTGTCAAAAGTTTATAACGTTGCGATTTTGACAGATATTGCCATATTGGACCGAAATTTAAAATAAATTAACCAGTTAGAGGTTTAAGGGCTTGCTTGTATACAAATATATCCACCCTTCAATGGATTTCTTTGGCTAACTAGAATTAATTTGAAAAAATGTAGCATGGTAAGTTAGTGAGATTTTGCATTTATATTGAAGTAATATTTATAATAAAATAATTAAACTTGATTTGATGTAAAAGTATGAGAGAGGATGTGGAGTGGTGATCAGTTAAAATTATGTGAGTAAATAAATAGTGAATTAATGTTGATGTAATGTGTAAGAATAATCGATTGACATTATTTAACTATTGATAATATTGGAGATAATGAAAATGAGTTAAAATTGAATTAGATTTTGAATATGAATTGAGATTATTTGTATAAAAAAAAAAACCCTAAATTTATGGTCCAAGCTAC
>CACSLK010019251.1:691053-704197 GCA_902706635.1 Striga hermonthica | reverse complement strand
GTACTCTTATTCTTTTTCATGTCAAGAAGTTAATAGAAAAGTGTTCGTGAGAGCAAACCTCGTGTTTAAAACTAGGCCGTTAGTGCGGGTTTTATCACAACCGTGTTCAAAAGAAGGCCTTAGAGCGCCTTTCGTCACAATTATCGTGTTTAAACGAAGGCCCTGAGTGCGCGTTTACTCACAATCGTAGGCAAGAAACACGATTCCTCATCACGGCGGTGGCTGCGCGTGGTGAGATGGCGAGGGGGATGGTTAGTGATATTTGGTGTTTGCTCTGAATTTCTGGCTAAGTAATGAAGGTATAAACTCTGAAATTTTTTAGGGGGAAAATGCCGAGACTAATGGAAGAAGAAGTGTTGAGTAAAAAATGGGGGCTGCAACCTTATTCTTTTCTACAGCACACCATTGAAGAAAATAAAACACTAGCCCACATGTGTAGAAAAAATGAAGTACACATATGTGGAAAAATTTGCAGCATTTTTCTCTATAAATAGAGATGTAAATTTGAAAAACAAAACACAACAACCAAAAACATAACAAGAGAGATAGAGAGGAAGAAAGAGTAGAGAGAGTGTATTCATACGGGCTTGTGTGAGTTGTAACATTCGGTTTATCCTCTTATTCTAGTTCATTCTCCTGGCTTGGTTCGCCCCCAGACGTAGGATTTAATCTGAATTGGGTTAAGAAATATTTGTGTCTTTTATTGATTTCACATTGGTGTATTATTATTATTCCATCTTATCCGACCTTATTTCCCAACAACTGGTATCAGAGCCAGGAGGTTGGAGATAAGATGGAGGGAAAGATTCAAGTCGAACGGTTCAATGGTTCCGACTTTGGATTCTGGTGAATGCAAATGGAGGCTTACCTGTATGGAAAGGACCTCTACGCACCTCTTGGGGAAAAGCCCGAGAAGATGAGCGATGATGAATGGAAGGTGCTCGATCGGAAGGCGATGAGCGCTATAATTCTTTCGCTCTCTCGAAACGTCGCCTACCATGTGAAGGGAGCAAAAAGCACGAAGGAGGTCTTGCAGACACTCGTCGACATGTATGAAAAACCATCAGCAATAAACAAGGTGATGCTGATGAAAAAGCTGTTCAAATTGAAAATGGAGGAGCGAAAGTCAGTGGCCGATCATCTCAACGATTTCAACCAACTCACGACGCAGTTGGCATCGGTGGATATTTCGTTTGATGATGAGGTAAAAGCCCTAATCTTGCTCTCATCATTGCCGGACAGTTGGGACGTGGTTGTTACTTCAGTGAGCACTTCTTCTGGCAAGGAGAAAATGAAGTTCGACAACATCAGAGACATGATGTTGAACGAGGAGTCCCGCAGAAATCAGGCGGGTGGGTCGTCTGGCTCAGCCCTACATACAGAGTCCAGAGGGAGACCCGAAACACGAGGGAAAATCCGTTGGAGGTCAAAATCCAGGGGGAAGAATAAAGGCAAGAAAGAAATGGTGTGTTGGAACTGCGAGAAGCCTGGGCATATGAAAAGCGAATGCCGGGCACCGAAGAAGGACAAAGAGGGCCGGACAGCCAATGCCGCGACGGAGGATACGGCAGATGCACTCTTGTTGAGTGTGAAAAGCTCGCTCGATGACTGGATCGTGGATTCAGGGGCATCGTTTCACTCTTGCAGTAGCAGAGACATCATGGAGCTATACACCGCAGGTGATTTTGGCGTGGTATATCTTGCAGACAACAAACCCCTAAAAATTGTAGGGAAGGGAGATGTGCAGATCAAGTCAACAAATGGGTCATGCTGGACCCTACGGGATGTGAGGCATATTTTAGGACTGAAGAGGAATCTCATCTCAGTTGGACAGCTGGACAATGACGGCTTCCACACAATGTTTGGAGACGGAAAGTGGAAGATCAGTCGAGGAGCTATGACTTTGGCAAGAGGGCTGAAGTCAGGAACGCTTTACATGGCGAGTGGATGCAGCTCAAACATTCTCCTGGCAGGAGTTGTCTCACAATCGCACTTGTGGCACAGTCGCTTGGGCCACATGAGCGAGAAAGGAATGAAGGTACTAAAGTCGAGATGACTTTTACCCGAGTTGGAGTCAGTGGACGTGGGTCTCTGAGAGCAATGCGTGCTTGGAAAGTAGAAGCGAGTGAGTTTCATAACCATCGGGAGAGCTCCAAAGACAGAAAAACTGGAGCTCGTGTACACTGACTTATGGGGGCCAGCACCAGTGACATCTCTTGGAGGATCGATGTACTACATGACGTTCGTCGATGACTGCACAAGAAAGGTATGGGTGTACTTCCTGAAAAGAAAATCCGACGCCTTTGATACTTTAAGGAGATAGAGAGCACTCGTGGAGAATAAGACAGGTCTAGAAGTGAAATGTCTCAGATCCGACAATGGTGGCGAGTACAGCAGTGAAGCCATCAAGGAATACTGCGCTGATCGTGGGATCCGAATGCAGAAGACGGTCCCAGGGACACCTCAGCAAAATGGCATTGCTGAGAGGATGAACATGACACTGAATGAGTGTGCGAGATGCATGCGATTGAAGAGTGGACTGCCCAAGATGTTTTGGGCAGAAGCAGTCAGCACGGCCGCTTTCTTGATCAACCGTGGGCCTTCTGTCCCACTGAACAACAGATTTCCAGATGAGGTCTGGAGTGGTAAGGAAGTTGATCTCTCTTTCTTACGTACCTTTGGTTGTTTGGCTTACGTTTTGAACGACAGCCGGACAAAGCTGGATGCTAAGTCGGTCAAATGTACATTCATTGGATATGGGACTGACGAATTTGGGTATAGATTTTGGGATGATCAAAATCGAAAAATAATTCGCAGTCGTAATGTGTCTTTCAATGAAGACATAATGTACAAGGACATGAAGGAATACCCGGACGATTACAAGACCATGCATGAGTATGTTGGTCTCGATATTTCAAATACCAGAATCATGAGACCAGCAAATTCAGTGGGAGCTCAGATAGATGAGATCGAGCGTACAGAAGAAGAGGCAGAACCAGAATCGAATGAACCGATTGCTGAGAGCAGCACGCCTCTGGCACTGGGCCGAGAACCGAGGATGAGAAGGGCCCCGGATAGGTACTCCCCTTCTCTTTATTACCTAATTTTATCTGATTCTGGGGAACCCGACTGCTATGAAGAGGCAGTTAAAGATGCCCACAAGAGAAAATGGGAGCTTGCGATGGAGGACGAGATGAACTCGTTGAAGAAGAACCACACATGGGATTTGTGTGATCTCCCAAAAGGAAAGAAGGCTCTTCAAAATATATGGGTTTATCGGGTCAAGGAGGAATCAGATGGGACGAAGCGATACAAGGCCAGACTTATAGTAAAGGGATTCCAACAGAGATACGGTATTGACTTTACATATGTTTTTACACCTGTTGTTAAGTTAACCACTATTCGTCTAATGTTAAGCATGGTAGCGGCGGAAAACTTGGAGTTGCAACAGTTAGATGTAAAGACGGACTTTCTGCATGGGGATCTCGAGGAGGAAATTTACATGGTGCAACCAGAGGGATATAGAGGAAATGATCAGCAGGTCTATCGCCTAAAGAAGAGCTTGTACAGACTGAAACAGGATCCTCGACAACGGTACCAAAAATTTGATAATTTCATGCTGGTGATAGGATACTCCAGGTGTAATGCTGATCATTGTTGCTATGTGAAAAGGTTTGGTAACTCTTTCATTATTTTACTGTTATATGTGGATGACATGTTGATAGCAGGATCAGATGTCAAGGAGATCGAGAGGCTCAAGGATCAGCTATCAAGGAGATTTGATATGAAGGATCTAGGAGAAGCGAGACAGATATTGGGCATGAAAATCACGAGG
This sequence comes from Striga hermonthica, assembly GCA_902706635.1. Taxonomy (NCBI): domain Eukaryota; kingdom Viridiplantae; phylum Streptophyta; class Magnoliopsida; order Lamiales; family Orobanchaceae; genus Striga; species Striga hermonthica. The sequence goes on along the minus strand of CACSLK010019251.1, from coordinate 700,362 downwards.
GACAGGAATGCTGGTAAACTTTGGCTTTCTCAATCTGATTATATTGAGAAGGTGTTGTGCAGATTCAATATGAATATTGCAAAGCCGGTTGGAGTGCCATTGGGAAGCCAGTTCAAGTTGTCCAACAAGGATTCGCCCAAGGATGACTCTGAAAAAGAAAGGATGAGAGTTACGCCGTTTGCTTCGGCCATCGGGAGCCTAATGTACGCTATGGTCTGCACCCGACCAGACATAGCACATGCAGTGGGAGTAGTCAGCCGGTTCATGAGCAATCCTGGAGTGATACACTGGGAGGCGGTAAAGTGGATCCTTAGGTACCTGAGGGGTACTAAGGACCAGGCATTGGTATTTGGCAGGGGTACCCTTACCCTATCTGATTTGTCGATGCTGATTTTGCAGGAAGTGATCATGACAAGAGGAGGAGTACTACTGGGTACGTGTTCACTTACAGCGGGACGGCCGTATCCTGGATCTCAAAGCTGCAGAAGATAGTCACATTGTCAACAACGGAAGCTGAGTACGTGGCAGTGACGGAGGCAGCCAAGGAGCTCGTTTGGCTGCAAAACTTTCTGAATGAACTTGGGAGACCTCAAGAGAATGTGGCTTTATACAGCGATAGTCAGAGTGCAATCCATCTGGCAAAGAACCCCGCGTTTCACTCGCGAATGAAGCACATCGAGATTAAGTATCATTTCATCCGGCAACTTCTAGAGAAGAAGATGTTGCAGTTGAAAAAGGTTCGGGGAGACAGGAATCCTGCAGACATGTTGACCAAGGCGGTAACTTTGGAAAAGTTGAAGCTGTGTGTAGCTTCGACCGGCCTTTATGATTAAAACAGACAGACCCGGCAGAACCAAGATCAGAGATGAACATGTTGATCAATCCTCAAGTGGGAGATAACGAAGGTGTGAGGACAGATTGAAATTAGTCCTCAAGTGGGAGATTGTTGAGTAAAAAATAGGGGCTGCAGCCTTATTCTTTTCTACAGCACACCATTGAAGACAATAAAACACTAGCCCACATGTGTAGAAAAAATGAAGTACACATATGTGGAAAAATTGGCAGCATTTTTCTCTATAAATAGAGATGTAAATTTGAAGAACAAAACACAACAACCAAAAACATAACAAGAGAGATAGAGAGGAAGAAAGAGTAGAGAGAGTGTATTCATACGGGCTTGTGTGAGTTGTAACATTCGGTTTATCCTCTTATTCTAGTTCATTCTCCTGGCTTGGTTCGCCCCCAGACGTAGGATTTAATCCGAACTGGGTTAACAAATATTCGTGTCTTTTACTGATTTCACATTGGTGTATTATTATTATTCCATCTTATCCGACCTTATTTCCCAACAAGGAGGAAAAAAGATTTTCTTAAATGACCCAAGGAACCAATGATATTCTCCCCATCATAATGAGGCATATAATAGGGGGATTATAAGGGCCCTAAATGGACGGTCACAAGGAAGTCAAATGAGAACAATCTTCCTTCCAAAATTAGTTTCCTTTTCTCCTCAATTTGAATTTGAAACCTTCACTTCTTTAGTCTAAATAGGAGCAGTTTTTCTAATGCTTACGCGGGAGGATTTGGGCTGGAAAAATTAAGGTTGCTTTAGGCCGAAAATCCTAAGAAAATTGGACTAAAATAAGGTTTAACACAAGGTTTTAAATAGCGGGCTAAAACGTTTATGGCACTGTAGTTATAGCAGAGCTATAGCGGAGATTTAGCGGGATTTAGCGGCTAAATTGTACATGAATACAAATAGCGGCACGCTGCCAAAAAAAGCTATTTCTCAAATAGCGGCAACTTTAGCGAGCTATTTATTTCCTTGGTTTAACATGATCCGGTTCGAATACTTCTAAAACAAGTCCAAACGGATCTAAAACGGTTCTACGCGATTAAACCGAACATCGCCGATTAGTTTAAAATTCTAATCAAATAAATCCTTAAAATTCTAACACATATAATTAATAAATATACACATAATATTCGCATAAGTAATGATACACAACAATTAAATAAATAAGCAGATAAACGTGAGGAGCATTTAATAAATAAAAAAAATCGGCATATAAATAATAATATAATATTAGAAAATTCTAATAAATGAATCGGGCGCTACAAGTGTGGCTTAGATGGGTCATAGTGTTGATCCCTTACTCCCTTCCTCTTGATCTTTCTGGGTCAAGTTGTTGGGTGTATTCAGTTGATTACTCAATCTCTTGTGAATTTGTTCTTGAGTTTATAAATTTGTTTGTTTGTTGTTAGAAAAAAAATAAATAAAAAAAATACCCATATGAACATGTCGATCCAATCCTATGGGTGAAGTGCCTACGTGGATAGAATGAAATTCACCTACATTTCTCTTGCCCGAGGGCACATAATTTACTTTGCAGCAGATATCATGACAGATGACTTACAATAATTTTGCAACAATCTTATGCAAGTAAATATTAATAACTGAAGAAGCAATAACAATTTCTCTAAAAAAATCCAAATGTCATACATAATATATTCACTTTTCCTCAACATGTAACTCCAATGTGAGGCTGGACTTACTCTTTCTGGGCCAAGTTCAGGCAGCTCCGGAGACAACCATAACAGCAACAAATATAATTCATCATAACCTAAATAATGCAGGCAACGAACTCATGATTATACAGTAATCTATAATCGATACGGGCAGAAGACCAATTCACAGCGTTCTAAGAATAAAAGGAATTGAGGAGTGCCCTTTCCTGTCCAAGTTTCGAGGGCTAGGGGAAGAGATATGTATCTCAACAAAACAACAAACAACAAAAGTTTTAATGGATTTGAACCAAATGAATGCCCCCCAAGTAGTGATTTCTGCAGAATAATTAAGCAATGGCGGACTTTAAACTAGGAGATGTGTTCTTACCGTACATATGACTTAATAATATAATAACACTATTACAATTGACAGCATTTTTGACAAAAACTTCTAAAAGTACATATATAAATGGAAAGACAAAAACTATTTTTTGCTATTATGATGCGCTACATTATAGCCTGCAGAAAAACTGTCAGACAAGTCCTTAAATAAACATTCGAAGAAAAAAAACAAACACTATTTTCTCGTGGCAGCGAAACACAACCTCGAGATCCGGGAGTTCTTTTTTCTTTTTTTTTTTGTCTTGTTTTGATGCTTTTTTAAGCAAGGGCGTAAGTAAGTGTCTCTTCCTCTTTGGGCCGCCACATGGATTTCTGGGCACATAGCAACCCTTCCTTGTCCTTGGAGTAGGTCATCCGGATGTCCCATTGCATGGACTTGAAAATGCCCTCGAGTTCATTGATGATCTCGACAGTGTCACGGACGATAATTTTTCCTTCCGGTCTCAGAATTCTATCAACCTCAGCAACCAAGCCCATGATGTTGCACCTGTAACGCCCAATACCCCAATGATTTAGAAAATTATCTTAAACAAAATTAGGATCCCTAAAAATTCAAGGGGTATATGATGATACACACTTCTTTTGGATCTTCGAGAAAAGATGGTCAGCATGGAGAAGGTCGTAAGATCTTGGATAAGCACTGAATGATTCGCACCAATCGTGATAAATTCCAAATAATCCCCGTTCGTATATGATAGGAAGTGTATCTGGAGCATCTATAGAAACGACATTCATAACCCACACATTTAATTCTCTCATAGCAGCAGCCAATCTGAAAATATAGAGTCATCCATTAGCACAGCTCGTAAAACCAAAGGGCACACAATGATTACTGAGCAAGTCCAAACGCCAGAATCTATATGTTCAGTTTCTTTAAACTGAGATTTTGATAAAGTAGATCAGAAATTCAGGAAAAAAAAAAAGGATAGCACATGGTACCAATCAAAACTCAGAAAGAACTGTTTGAATAACAGGTGTAAGAAAAGAAGGTTGATTCGGAATCACATGAAACAAGTCTGTTGGAATAATTAATATCTGCTGCCTCAAATAGAGAACTAGAACAAGAGGATGGTTTTTTCCTGTCTTCATGAAGGGTGGTTGGGGGAAATATAATAAAAAAAAAAATGCTGACTTACCCTCCATAGACAGCTCGCATATCCATGGCATTCCTCACAGTAGACCAGTTTATACCCAATCCTTTTAGATATGAGTTGTTAAATACACGCTTCCAGTGTTCATAATCCGCAACAAAATCTTCCGTAGCTGGTTTGCCATAAACTCCAACCTCAGAGCTTGACAGCCAGTAAGGCACCTTCTCAACCCTAGCAGGCCACTGCTCTGGCCACTGGGCCCCTCGTTCAGATGAAGTAACAGGAACTTTGTGCATGCATGCTTGCAAAGGCACATTCCTAATCATTATAAAAGATTAACTCAAACTGGTCAATGTAAAAAATAGAATCAGCTTTTAGCTTTTAACAAAACATCGAGCAAACTTTCAATTACAAATCAAAAGCAACTTTCCCATTGACGAAATAAAAGGTATACCAAGCAGCATTGGCGTCATCAGTGTCTTTGCATAGAGGAGGCTCACTTTTCGACCTCTGTTCATAGCATTCATTTGTAGTGGGTTTACGGTACAAGGCGATACCAACTCCATTTATTCTGTCCTTGGTTATCGAGACAACTTCCCAGCACAATGCTTGTGTCAACTGCTTCATGGCTGACACAAATAAAACATGAACATCAACTGTTTGTCTCAGTGTCAAAGAAACACTGAGCTTCTGGTAGAAGTGGAATAGAATAAGTACCTTCCCATATCTCAACATCCTCTGGAAGTTTTTGATAAATGGGGGTCGCAGACCAAACAAAGAAACCTCCAGGTCGCAGTAAACGGTTCAGCTCCAAGAGAAGCTTACCACCTAAACAACACATTAAAGAACAAACCAAGTCCATTAAATACAAGAAATATGCATTACAAATATCAGATTATGAATGTAATTCATAGTTGAGGAAATCCAGAACTATAGTACCTTCAATATGCCATGGCACCCTACAACGTGCACAATGAACAACATCGAAAACTCTGGCAGGATACGGAAGTCTCTTAGTACCCATAACAGCAGATATTGCTGGGATTCCTCTCTCAAGCGCAAATTGAACCTGAGCCTCATGTTCATCTTTTGGGGCTAATGACATAGTCAGCACATCCCTATCAAAGAGGAAACCACCAAAACTAGCAACCCCACAGCCAACGTCCAGAACCACTCGGGAACGCTTGCCCCAGGCAATCTCGGGTACAGACTACACAAGCAAAAAGAGTCAAAGCAAGTTAGCTTAGCAACCTATCCATTCTGGCCATTAAACATACTTTTGAATCTACTTCGGCAGAAGGAAAGAGATAGATACGAATTCATCGTATACAAATTAATTTGTAATGTAATAATGCAATGCTACACAATTATTTAAAATCACGAAATATTCAAAAAAGAAAAGAAAGAAACAGACAATCTTTTTTCCAATCTTCAGTTATAAAATATACATACATTAGTGGAAGAAGATATCGTGTCTCAGAGACACAAAGAATAAAGTAAAGCAAGTGCAACATATGTTACCTGTTGTATGAAGTCAATGTAGTGAAGAGCACCATGCTTAAATTGGGTGCCACCACCGGGAAACGTAAGGTATTCACCACTAACTTTAACCCAGTTCTGGTGTCCCTTAACTTCTGCAAGCTTTGTATGGGGCACATTAGTGTACCAAATCTGTGAAAACAGAAAGCAATGCCAATAAGAGAGAGAGAGAGAGAGAGAGAGAGAGAGAGAGAGAACAAATTAATCTAAAATTAGTCTGTTTGGCAATAATATACCTTCTCCCGACTTTTGGGCCACTCAATCGAACGTCGATAACCTTCGGGAAGGGGAACAAGGCAGGTAGGTGATTGATCGGGACAGTGCCTCTCCCTGTGTTCATAGTGCTTAGTCGAAGTAAGCTTTTTTATTGCCTCCAAGTTATCAAGGCATGGAATAAAATCCGTCCCGGCAGTGGTTTTGCAAACCTTCCAGCTGTATTTACTTTGAATCTCTGATTGCAATGACTTTTGAGCATCTTTCTCATTTTTTGACTCTGTCGCCTGAGTCGAAAATGATCCGTTCTGTGTTGCCGACTCATCCGTAAGCTCCGATTGGGCGCCAGAAGGAAAGACTTCATTAGATTTATTCTTTTCGTCAGTGGTCTTCTCATCTGTCTGACCCTCTCCTTTGTCACCATCTGTTTTGCCTGAATCTTCTTCGGACTTCTTCTCCCCATCATCAGAGGAGGTGTTTTCGTTATTTTCTGAGTCTTGATTCGACTGGGATTCCTTATCAGCTTTCTTCTCGTCTTCTCCATTTTCTGTCTCATTATTAGACCCTTCATCCTTCTTTTCTTCATTCCCAGCCTTCTGATCCTCAGATTCATCAGTGTTCTTCGCTGGCTCCTCTGACGGCTCATTTTTCTCCGCCTGATTTGTATCCACCTCGTCTTGCGTATCTTTCTTATCCACCTGGTCAACTTTTGTGTCCCCCTTGGTGGCCTCCTCAGGCAGATCGCCAGGGTTATCCTCAAACTGCTTTGCTTGGCCCTCGTCTTTTTGGATTTTATCATTATCTTCATTTGCAACATTGCTATTGTCCTCATTTCTGGTCTCAGTGGTGGGCGTGGTCACCTCATTTTTGTTCTCCTGCGAGACATCTGGATTCTGAACAGGGACCACGGATGACGATGTCATCATCCATACCCCAACCAGGCAGAGGGCCACAAACACCACAATCGTGACGGTCGAACAATAGCCCGATGACGATTTCCGACCATCAACTCTAGAGTATTTTCCTGAAGCCATGTTAGGCCTAGTATGTTGCAATAAATCCGACAATATTTTTCTCTTATTGCACCTACATTACAAGCGAATGATATTAATTAACAATCTAACCTAACCCGAACCGTCTTGTATAGGATCAACCAAGAAAGAGCATAGGAGCAAAATTTAGGACAAAGGGTAGTACGATCTACTCACTAGCATGCATTTATCAAAGCCTGAATCATAATTGCCTTACCAGTTAAGTACGAAGTCATAAAAGCAACAATCATGAGAATTAATTACAACAAGTCAATTTGTGTGCATGATATCAAAAGAATGTAATAATTCCAGATAATCTTCAGATCAGTGTATGCTACACATAAATCGTAGATAAAAATAACGATTTCAGATCAGCAAGATACGTTCGCTTCTGCAACCCAATCGCATTTGTGTTAATCTCCCCCCAAAAACCAAAAACGAGAGAAAGAAAACAAGCATCGACAAACCAGATCTAGAACGTAAATTGAAATCCAATAAGTAATCTTCATCATAAACGGAACAACAAGATCAGATCGGAGAAAAAATCTCGAAAAAAAGACTAAATTTATCAAGATTTCCCGGCGCGCATCGAGAAAATAGGAGATGAGAGAACCATACCTTTCCCTGTGAATTCTCAACACAGATCTGAATCAAACAAAGCTCTGATCATTGGCACATTGTGTTCTATATAAAAAAACGCGGTGTCGGTGCCTACGAAGTACTTGGCTTTAAGCTTGCAGTGAGAACAATAACCCCTATATTTATACAAGTGGCTTCAGCTTTCTGTGTTCTTCTTGTTTTGTTTTTTTTTTCACTTTATTTTACCTGATTTTAATATCTATTCAAGTAATTTTGAAAATTGACGTATACGTATATGGCCATTTTCATATATATTTTAATGAGTGCAGACAGAGGGCAAGATGGGATCACATAACTTCACAGTACAAAACTTTTCTGTTCTACATTTTCTAATGTAAAAATCAGGATTGTCTTCAACTTTTACAGCAAACCAAAATGAGGAGTTTTTAGGGAAAAAACAAAACGAAAATCACAAGAATGTCCGTGAAATTCTACAATACAGTTGGCGTGTGGGAGCGCGTGTGATAGATGTCAATTCACGAAAATAATCATAGAAAAATGATACGTCGATAATTAGGTTGACATGGCAAATGAAAACATCTATTTGTGCATTTTGTTATTTTTAGTTTTTATGAATGCTTTTTTAGGTTTTCCAACCGAATACTTCATACTCAAACTCATTATGCCGTAATTCATCTCCAACTGAAAAACTCATTTTCCAACTCAAAAAAATATTTTTGGAATATTCTCTTTTACATTAGTTTTTACAACTTTTCAATATTACCCACATATTTAATATTTTACAACTTTACAAATTAAAACACATTATTTATTTCAATTCAATTTAGATTTGATGTAATAAAATTGGAGAAATAAAGTCATTAAAAATTAAAATTTAAAAATTACAACACACAAGATGATAAATTAAAAATTACAACACACAAGATGAAAATAAAAATTACAACGCACAAGATTAGAAATTAAAAATTACAACATACAAGATAAAAATAAAATTACAACGCACAAGATGATAAATTAAAAATAACAACAATCAAGTAAAAATAGATAGTCTTTCACGTCTCGAAATTGGTGAATTCCTCCCACAGATGATCAATTAGTGCATTTCAAAGTGCAATGTGATCATCTTTATTTCTATTTTTTTTTGTACCGAGATGTGAATTCTTGAAATCGAGTACTTTCATCTACTGCCATTTCGACCTCCGGCGGCGGTGTGTCCATTTCAGTTTCGATTGGTGCACTTAGGTCACGTTCATCCTCGACAATCATGTATGCAAAATTATACATGTGGTCATGATATCATGTAGCACTTCTTTTCGCCAATAACGTACTGGTCATGCTACAATGCCAAAACGTGATTGAAGAACTTCAAATGCACGTTCAACATCTTTTCTGCATGCTTCTTGTTTCATTGCAAAATATCTTTTTTTCAGACCACGTGGCTCATGAATTGTTTGCACAATGGTTGACCATTTTAGATATTTCCTATCAGCTAAATAATAACCCATGTTGTATCCTTTTTCTTGAATTATATAATGAGCTGGAAGAACAATACCTTGTGTTAGATCCGAGAAAAGATGAGATGGTTCTAGAACGTTGATACCGGTATTGGAGCCCGGCAAACCAAAATAAGCATGCTATATCCATATATCATAATTTGCTACAGCTTCAAGAATGATTGTAGGCTTTCCTGTAATATCCCATTTAGTTATTAGTAATAAGTATCAGTTTATTTCCAAGATTGAGCTATTTTGAGGCTTAAAAAGTTAAAATTTTGAATTTTTCAAGTCACACGGGTCGTGTGGGTAGCCACACTGGTCGTGTGAAGGCACACTGGTCGTGTGACAAGCCACACGGGTCGTGTGGCTCAAGGCACTATTCAAGTTTAGCTTCGGTTTTTTCACACGGGTCGTGTGACTTAAGTGACA
>CACSLK010019251.1:592951-607108 GCA_902706635.1 Striga hermonthica | reverse complement strand
TCAGTGAAAAACTGCTTCCGCAATTGTTTGAATCTTCATTACAGTCTGTCTATTCAATTTACGTGCAACTTTGGATACTTGGTGTTCAAGTATCAAACTTCAATTGGCACCAGAGCGGGTTTTCGTCTTCATTATGAAAGATCCTAGGACGTGTGTTACCCTCAAATCATGAATCAAGAAAGCAGATCGATGTCCAGGCCTCCGCAATTGGACGGTTCGAACTACTCGTATTGGAAGTCTATGATGACAATCTTTCGGAGATCGCTTGGAAAAGGCGTGTGGGAAAGTGTTGAAAATGGCTGGGAGCACCCGATCAAGGTAAAGAAACAATGTATACTATAAAAGCCACGGTACAATGAAAGCCACCCGATCTGGCATAGTAAACCCAACTATCGTGCCTTGTATGCGATTATGATGGCAGTTGATCAGACAAGACACAAGATGATAGTTCATTGCAAAACTGCAAAAGATGCTTGGAGGATCTTACAGCGTCAATTTGAAGGTTCAACGGCTGTCAAAGCGTCCAGACTTCAACGGGTAACTCTTGAATTTGATGAGATCAAATGAGGGATGAAGAGACAATTGATGTATACTATGCCAGATTCTGTGATCTAGTAAATCAAACCATGATGCTTGGAGAAGAAATCTCTGAAAAACGTCAAGTACAAAAGATTATGAGAACCGTCGTTCCCAGGTTTAGAGAGAAAATCACAGCTCTTGAAAGTTTCCAAAGAGTGGCCTCATTGGATGTTGATGAACTTCTTGGAGAGCTCAGAACTTTTGAAATCAACAACAATTATGACAAAGTTAAAAGTAAAGGCTTAGCTCTCAAAGCTACTGTACTCGAGGAAAGAGAAGAAAGCGATGACGATGAAGGTATGTTGGCAGATGATAGTGAGCTGAAGGAAGCACTAGCTTTAATCGCGCGAAACTATGGGAAGATGAGTCAAAGGCTATATAAGAACAAATTTGCTGGAAAAAAGGGGAACAGTTTCAGCAAGAATGTGGTGCAGGACAAGAAAAGTAGTATGCCACTCTCAAAATCCGATTCACAACGAGTCGAGAAGGATCAATGCAGGGAGTGTCGAGGCTTTGGACACTTCCAGTATGAGTGTGCTAATCTTAAGAAGAAGAATAAGTCACCGAAGGCAACCTGGGAAGATTTAGATGAAGAGGGCACAGACGAACCTTCGTTGCACACAAGCATCCTGGCAGTTCATACCTCAGTCAAGAAGTTCATGTGTCTCACTAGTTCTTATGCTCCGACCAAGTTTGAAGAAAGTTTGAAAGAAACTGAAGCATCTGAGGATGAATCAGATAAAATTGTGTGTGTAGATCCAGTTCACTTGCTTGCTATGGAGAAGTGCGCTCAAGCATCTGAAGCTCTACAGAAGCTTCAAAATGAAGTGTTTAGACTTTCGAGAGCAAATAGGGTGCTGAACGAACAAGCATCTGCCTCCACTGCTACTAAAGAGTGTGAACTAGATACTGCTAAGGCACGAACTTGCATCCTTGAGAGCAGTGTTAAACTTGCTAAACAAGACGGACTGGAGAAGGCTCAGACCATTGAATGCTTGAGGAATGGACTATTCTCTACTCAGAAACTTCTTGCCCAGTGGAACCAGGAAATTGTACTACTGAAAAATGAAGCTGATCAGATGTTGAACGAACATGCTAGCATGGAAAGCAAACTGAAGGCAAACTTTGCTGAGTTGAACCGAACTGCAGAAGTTGTTCGAAAACTGAATAAGGGAAAAGCAGACCTGAATGAATTACTTTCCTTGGGAAGACAACATGGAGATCTAACTGGAATAGGGTACACTGGTAGGGAAGACATTCCTGAGTCCTCAACTGGAGCTTCAAATGCAAAACATACCAGTCTTGGATTTGGTGACAAACCTGGAGTTGGAGGCTTGAACCTCCATGGGAGACCTTCCAGAAACGTGTTTGACAGGTTTGTAAAAAGCACTGTAAGTAAACCTCCATCTCCATAATCTCCCTTGAAGGTTCATTCTCCCAAGTAGAAATCTGTTATTAAAACTCACCATAACTTTGTTCCTATCTGTCATTACTGTGGTGTAACTGGTCACATAAGACCCAAATGCTATAAAATGCAGCATGACCTTTGTACAGGAAATGTTAGCGGTTGGAATCAGTCTGGGATTCCAGTGAAGGTTCATTCCAGGACCCTCTCAAATAACCGTACAAAAAATCATCAAGTGTGGGTTGCTAAGAAATCCTTCAATTGTTTTGCCTCTGTTTTGTCCCTCAGGAACTCTCTGAAAGGTATGTGGTATTTGGACAGCGGCTTCTCTAGACACATGACTGGTGAACCTTCTTACTTGATGAACATTCAACCCAGTTCAAATGGGGAAGTCACATTTGGTGATGGAGTGAGCAATAAGGTTATTGGAATTGGCTGTTTAAATTTGGGTGGAATACCTAAACTAATTAATGTGTTACTTGTTGATAAGCTAAAGGCAAATCTGTTGAGTGTGAGTCAACTCTGTGATCAAGGCCTTAGTTTCAGTTTCTCTTGTGACAAGTGTTATGTGAAAGACAGTGAAAGTTCTTGTGTACTTACAAGTTCTCGTTCAACAGATAACTGTTATCTTGTTGATGTTAATAAAAAATGCCTTTTCTCAAATGTGAGTGAACCTAAAATATGGCATCAACGCCTAGGACATATTGGATACTCTCACCTTGTCAAATTGACCAATGCAGGTGTAGTCAGGGGTGTTCCAAAGATTGCTATGACGGACCAGCCAATTTGTGAACCTTGTCAACTAGGTAAGCAAACGAGGACATCCCACAAGTCACTGAACCATATTGTGTCTAAACAGATCCTAGAGCTTCTTCACATGGATCTCATGGGTCCCATTCAGTTAGAAAGCTATCTAGGTAAAAAGTATATTTTTGTGTGTGTTGATGATTTCTCTCGATATACTTGGGTTGATTTCTTGCGTGAAAAGTCTGACACATTCTCTGCCTTTAAGTCACTTTGTTTGAAGGTTCAAACTGAGAAAGGTTTACCCATAATAAGTATTCGAAGCGATCATGAAAGAGAGTTTGAAAACTCTGAGTTTGCTGAATTTTGTGATTCTCTGGGTATTAGTCACGAGTTCTCGGCTCCTAAAACTCCTCAGCAAAATGGAGTTGTTGAAAGGAAGAATCGCACTCTACAAGAAATAACTAGAGTCATGTTGAACTCCAAAACATTTCTTCCAGATGGTGGGCTGAGGCAATCAATACAACATGCTACCTAGTGAATCGTGTGTACCTTCGTCGAGGTATTGGTCTGACTTCATATGAACTCTGGAAAGGTAAGAGCCCTAACCTCAGTCACCTGCATATTTTCGGGTGTAAGTGTTTTATCTATAATGATCGTGTCCAACTTGGAAAATTCGATGCAAAATCGGATATTGGATTCTTTCTTGGTTACTCTAACAATAGTCGAGCGTATCGTGTTTACGACACATGTACCTCCACTGTGATTGAGTCAATAAATGTAATCTTTGATGAAAAGAATTCTCAAGTTAGTTCTTCTGTATCCTTTGATCAGTTTGAAAATGTTGAGGCATTGCAGGATACTCAGGGTCTTAAGAGTTCTACAGACAAGGAGACAGCTGATCCTTCTGTTGAAGATGCTGAGACATCAACTGACTACACTGTCCCTGCAACTCAAGAAGGTTCAGTGTCACTTAGGCGTGATCCTCCCTTAAGGGTTCAAAAAGATCATCCATCCGAGCAAGTCATTGGTGACATAAACGAGAGAGTGACCAGAAACTCAAAGACGTCAGTCAAAGAACTTATGGGTGTCTCTCATTATGCCTGCTACACCTCACTCCTTGAACCCAAGAATGCTAAGGAGGCTCTGAAAGACGAGTGTTGGATCTTAGCCATGCAGGAGGAACTGGAGCAATTCACTAGAAACGATGTCTGCGAGCTAGTCCCTGAACCTTCCTCGGGAAATGTTATCGGAGCCAAGTGGATCTTCAAGAACAAAACTGATGAGTTCGAGAATATGACACGGAACAAGGCGAGACTAGTAGCTCAAGGCTACACTCAGACTCAAGGGATTGATTTTGATAAAACCTTCGCCCCCGTTGCTAGACTTGAATAGCCTGAAGGAAAGATCCCAAGAATCCGAATCATGTCTACAGGCTTAAGAAAGCATTGTACGGATTAAAGCAAGCTCCTCGTGCGTGGTATGAACGTCTTACCATGTACCTTCTGGAAAAGAGACTCAAGAGAGCAGCAGTAGATCAGACATTCTTTGCTCTTCGAACGAATGAGGACCTATTGGCTGTACAAATCTATGTCGACGACATCATCTTTGGATCAACATCCAATAAGCTGGTCAATCACTTTGTGAAACTTATATCGTCTGAATTCGAGATGAGTCACGTCGGTGAACTTTCGTACTTTCTTGGACTTCAGGTAAAGCAAGGTAAAGATGGTATTTTCTTGCATCAGGGTAAGTATGCAAAAAACCTTGTTAAAAAGTTTGGTCTTGAAAACGCTAAATGTCCTCAAACTCCCATGGGCACTCATGTAAAAGTGTCCAAAGATGATGAAGGTTCATCTGTTGAGCAAACTCTATACAGAAGTATGATTGGTAGTCTTTTATATCTCACTGCCAGTAGACCTGACATTTGCTTTAGTGTTGGATTGTGTGCCAGGTATCAGGCTGCCCCCAAGGACTCACATATGAAAGCAGTCAAGCACATCATAAAGTACATTGGAGGTACAACAGAGTATGGTATATTCTACTCAGCTGATACGAACTTATATCTTGCAGGTTATTGTGATGCTGACTGGGCTGGAAATCTTGATGATCGAAAAAGCACCTCTGGTGGGTGTTTTTACATAGGATCAAACTTGGTATCTTGGTTCTGCAAGAAACAAAACTGCATCTCCCTTTCTACTGCTGAAGCCGAGTACATTGCCGCTGGAAGCTGCTGCTTTCAGTTGGTATGGATAAAACAGATTCCATCTGAGTATGGTGTGAACGTTCATTCGGCTCAACTTTTCTGTGACAACACTAGTGCTATAAACATTTCGAAAAATCTTGTCCAACATTCTCGTACCAAGAATATTGACATTCGTTATCATTTTATTCGTAATTTGGTAGAAGATGGGGTTATTGTGTTAGATCATGTACCTACAGATGATCAGCTTGCTGATATTTTCACTAAAGCTCTTAATTCGAAACGATTTTTGTCCTTGAGAAAATCTTTAGGAATGTGTGATATATGATTTATGTGCATTGTGTTAGTTGCATTTATATATATATTTCGTGTCTATTGCATATAGGATCATTTCTTTTTTTTTTTTAGGCATCTTAGCATGTAGGTTCATCCCTGGAATTCTTCTCTGATCGTTTATTGTTAAGTTTGTTGATTGGTGGTCTGCGAATTCTAACTGGTCAGTTTGTAAGAGCTCGTCATGATGACATCTTAATATACTTGTAAGAGCTGCTCTCGTGAAAATAGGCATCGGGCAACTATCACATGAGGTGCTTCCTTGATCACCTGTGAAACGAGTTACGTGTCTAATAATAATCGAGGTGTGATAGCTACAGGTAAACATTCTAAGAATTAACGTTCTCTGGTGAAATAAGGTCGGCCATCCTGATATCTTCTCAGCTTGTTCAAAATTATAACTTTATGCGGGATGATTCACACCTCAGGTAATGGACTTGACATTGGCGTATAGTTGATGTTAGTAAGTGAATTGGTGTGGAAGTTCATAGAACGGAGTAAGTTCATCATAAGTATTGGGGCTGAATTGCGAACGAAAATTTCATTTTTTTGCTAAGAGAAAGTGATGAACGAACTTATATTAATTTCGTGTTGTATAAAAGTGGGAGCAATAAGGGCTGAGTTGTGTACGAAGAGAATTTATTTTATCATCACCTTGTTAGTGTCGAGCTCGCCTCAAATTGATTTGGAAAGATTTGTGGGTCAATCAATTAATGAATCTTTTCAATATTGCGTGAAAAGAAAATTTTAGGGTATTGCGTGTTATGTATCTATTTTAGGCATGTGCATCCAGTTTTTCTCATGGCATCTATTATTTCGATCTTGAGCCTAAAATTATTTTTGGTACATGATTTGGCTGATATTTTTGTCTGAAACTTCATGCGTTATATATGGTAACTGTGTTGATTAACTTGGTAAGTAATTTGTTTGGAGGGAATGGTTTTTTTGTCATGCGCAGTGTTGGTCAAAATTTTGAATTTCAAATATTATGAGCCGAACCGTCTCATAATCGACCTTGGTAACTGTGATTTAAGTTCCTTATATCATTCATACCTCCTTACTTCTCTCTCATATCAATCATAATCTCTGATTTGTTTCTCCTTCTAAAAACTTTCTAACATTCCTTCTTCAAGAGAATCTCTATTTCTCGACAATGCCTAAATCCAAGCAGGGCACCGTGAAACCTAAGAAGAATGTTCCTCCGCCATCTCGGCATTCAACTCATCAAACTCAGAGTTCCAATACTCCACCAGATCCATACCCTTCAACTATGGAAACCGAGAACACACAACCTCCCGTCAAATCCGCAACTAAGGTTTCTCCAAGACCTAAAAACTCCTCAACGACTAAAGCTTCTCAACCTGAAGTCGTCGAACCCAGTGACAAAGGAGGAAAAAGTTCTCCGTCTGTCGTCAAATCTCCAAAGAAACGCAAGAAGGTCGCCGAAACTGTCGCACCCAAAACCAAAAAGGCGAAGAAGGTCGTTCATGTGCCTGAACCTGCTGCTGGTTCTCCTTCTCACACAAAATCTAGAGGAGAGTCATCTCCAGATTCTGATGTTGATTCTGTTGAGCGTGAGGTTACGAACTATGTTGTAGAACCTGAGAAATCAGACTACAAACATGCTGCGGACAAGGAACTTTCTCTGCTTAAGAAAGAAAAAATCGTTGATGAAGTCGATGGTGATAGTCCAGACAGTCCTCTTACTGTTGGTAAAGAAAAAATCGTTGATGAAGTCGATGGTGATAGTCCAGACAGTCCTCTTTCTGTTGGTAATGCTTTCTCCCGTGAGTTTTATTCTCCTTTGGCTGAAACACGTTTTTCTACTATCTTTTCTCAAATGAAGTTTCGTCCTGAGCGGAAAATTGATAGCGAACACTATGAACAACTTGGGTTGCTCGAACATCTGAAGAAAGTGGGTCTTGAGGGCTCAGTCATGTCTGTTGGGAAGTATTGTCCCCGGTTTGTTGGTGAATTTTATTCGAACCTGACTACCTCTATCGTTGATCCATCCTCAAAGAAGTTTCAGAAAGTGTTTGTGCGTAATAGTGTGGTTGAATTCTCTCCGTCTGTTGTGGACTCTGTACTGGGTTTAGCTGAAGGTTCCTCACTTCGTCCTCTGACTGATGATCTTGATGAAGTTGCTCGCACCTTGACCGGTGGACAACTTACCAAATGGCTTGCTCCGGGAATCTTTGTGAAAAGTCTGACTCTGTCTGCCAATGCTCTACAGAAGATAGGCGCATCAAATTAGACTCCTACCAGTCACAAGCAGTTTGTCACCCCTACGCAAGCTCGTGTTATCTATCGTATTCTGAATGGTACCCCATTTGATGTTGGTTCTGTCATCTTTAATGCTGTTGTAAGCTTTGCGGAAATCTCCAAGCCTCATAAGTTGATGTTGTATCCATCTACCATATGTGCTATTCTCTTCAAGGCTGGAGTGAAAATGGATCCTCGACTTGGTGATAATTATGCCCCTGTTAACAAACCTCTTGCCCTTGTCGGTGTTAAGGTTGCTCCGCCTCGTCCTTCTCTTGTTAAGGCCTCTGATGTACCATCACAGCTTCACGGATTTTTAAATCATCAAGTGGCAGTTTTCGCGGGGCTTGAAAAGAAGTTGGCTGATCAACGAAGGTACTACAAGGAGGTTCTGGGTGCTTTGAAGTCTCGTGCCCCGTTGATCTCTAAATCGAAAAAGGGGGAGAAAAAGAAGGATGTTGTTGCTGCAAAGAAGAAAGCTCTTGCTAAGGGGGAGAAGAATGCTCTTGTCAAGGGGGAGAAGAAGACTGGGTCTACTGAAGAAAAGAAGTCAAAGGAGGCTGCTGCTACTGCTAAGAAAAAAGGTAAAGAGAAGATTGCTGCAACTAAGGACAAAGGAAAGGAAAAGGTTGTGGAAGAAGATGAAGGTTCAGAAGAATGAGAGAATGAAGAAGCTGGGTCTGATACCGAGGATGAGGAAGAGGAAGCAAGCTCAGAGGAAGGGACTGAGGATGGTGCTGAAGAAGGTTCTGGGGAAGAATCTGACGAGGAAGAATCTGCATAGCTATCTCCCAGCATGACTTTCATTTGCCTTTTGTTAAAAACTCTATTTTGTGTGTTTTGCTTGAACTTCTTCCCTTATGTTTTATTATCTTGCGTTTGATGAACTATTGTGGGATATTTTGTGAACTAATATGCTGGTATTCAGGTATTTGAAGTTGTTCCTAAGAACAACACATGTGTGATATTAGTATTCTTAGGAAGTTGTGTATTCTGCAGTTTTTGTATTTGTTTCATCTTTGCAGGTTCATGGTTTTCGATTTATCTGCCAAAGGGGGAGATTGAAAGTGTTGAAGATTGACAGTAAATTGATGAACCTTCTGATGTTCACAGAGACCAGAAATTTACGGAAGTATTTAAGGGAAGTTTATTTTTGGTATGAATAAGTCTTAATTTTAATTAAGTCCAAAGGACTGATTATTTATGTTTTATTATGGCAGGACCTTGGGATTGAGGAGGAGATACTCTTTCCATAATCTAAAAAGAAGGAGAATCGCAAGATTCACCTTCCATAATTATAGAAGGAGAATCGTGAGATTATCATTCTTTATATGTGTTTGTCTTGGATGAGAAGATTTTCCAAAAAGGATGTTGAAGATAAAAGGAGGACGAGAACAGAGTTGAGGATGACTTTTGATATCTTTTTTTTGTTAGTTATTTTTCTTTCGTGAGTAAAAAGAGTGATATTTAGAACATTTTGTAAAAAGAACGTTCGGAGTTTCGTTCTTATAGTTTGAGGGATTTGAACTAGAAAATCCACAAGGGAGTTGTGGTCGGATAAGTAGTTGTGTGATTCATCATTCAAGTAGAGTGTAGAGGGAGTCTATACTGTAAACCCTTGGATGATGTATGAGTTGTTCACATTAATGAAAGAGATCTGAAGGGAGAGTGGGACGCTCTCCTGAATATTCAATTTTCAGTGAAAAACTGCTTCCGCAATTGTTTGAATCTTCATTACAGTCTGTCTATTCAATTTACGTGCAACTCTAGATACTTGGTGTTCAAGTATCAAACTTCAAATATCTAACGTCCAATTTATAGATTATCAAGAAATTATAATGTATAACATAACAATTTCTAACTCCTAACACGCTAATATCTAACGTCCAATTTATAGATAATCAAGTATAATGTATAGCATAATAATTTCTAACTCCTAACATGATAATATCTAACGTCCGATTTATAACATAATTATTTCCAATCTACAACATATTAATTTCTAACTACTAACACGATAATATCTAACGTACAATTTATAGGATAATCAAGTCTAATATATATATATATATATATATATATATGTATATATATATAACATAATTATTACGAACTCCTAACACGATAATATCTAATGTCCAATTTATAGATTATCAAGTAAAATGTATAAAATAATAATTTCTAACTCCTAACACGATAATATCTAACGTCCAATTTATAGACAATCAAATACAATGTATAACATAATAAATTCTAACTCCTAACACGATAGTATCTAACGTTTGATTTATAACATAATTATTTTAAATCTATAGTATAATAATTGAATAATTCCTAACGCGATAATATCTAACGTTCAATTTATATACTTATTTCAAATCTATAACAAAATAAATTATAATAAAAATATTTAAAAAAAAATTAAAAAAAAAAGTGGTGTCCGGTCGGTCGGACCGGGTTCAGTCCGGCCTTCACCGCCAGACACCAAGTGGGTCGTACGACCGGTCTGTTAGGACAAGGACCGGTCCGTAAGGCCTAGAAACACGCACGGACATGGTTGTGTCCGGCCAGACCGGCAGGACGCCATTAAGGTCGTCCGGTTTGGTCGGTTGGACATGGTCGGTCATTGCAGGGATTTCCTACACTACTGGCACTTGGTAGCAAGGGATTTCTCCATTACCCCCGTACTTCTTCACCGGTCGGACGAAAAAAAATACCTCTGAGGAGCTTGATATTTTGCTGGAGAGAAAAAATAGGAGGGGCAAAATCGTCCAATGGGAGCGGTGACTAGTAATAGGGGGCGGTAAATAGTAACACCCTTGATATAATGAGATACTAAATCATGTAGTATTCGACATTATGAAAATTTAAAGATACCGAAAACGTAAACTTGGTTCATCGTGAGGCATTATTTATTACAGAACATAAAAATGTCCTTTATTTGTCATTTTACTTCGACCACCTCCACCTTAGCTTAGCCTGCCTGCTCAACTGCATTCCCTGAATTATCATATTTAGTGGGACATGAGTACATAATCATGGTACTCCGTAGAAACCCAACATAACATTAATAATAATCATGACATAAAATAAACTGTCATATATGCATATAACTGAAATAATTGGCCTATATAAACATAATTAACTTATTTCTGCTTTCGAACACTTGGCCGATATCGTGTGCACACTCTGATGGTAAACACACTTGGGTTCCACCAGAACCTGAGTTAAGGACAAATTGGCCTTTACACAGGCGATAATTCATATAGACCTGAACTGGTAGGTCATTTTCACACTTTGGGGAAAACATTTCCATTCGTACATACCTTTGCTGTGATACTGAGAAATAAACATATGTAAATCCCAGTACAGGGTTTCCACCTTTTTTGTTGAATAGTGAAAATGCTAAAATTCTTGAATTATTGAGGCTCGAATCCTCAAGCAACATATAATAAAATAAAATATGTTAAGTCTAATGCTCGAAAGACTTTAATAAATAATGAGATGTTGTCATATGCTAGGCCGTCTTTGGTTTTGTTCTAATCTTATTTTGAATCAGGATGTGAAATGAACACTCTAGGGTTCTCGTAAAATATTCTAAGTCTGGAATTAAAATAACTAATTTGAACTGTACTGATGTGGTTAGTAAAAATATTATAATTCCGGCACAAACTCGGAACGAAATCTTGAACCTTCCTTTTAAACCGGATTGGTTTGCTGACTTGGACCGGCGGCTCGCCATGAGCCGATCAGTCAAAAGTGACAGGAGTCCTTGTGGCTCGGTCACTAGGGACTCAAGAGTCTCGACTCGGTCGCATTAGGTGCAGCTGGGTGCCCTCGCATGCACATGCCCACGGCTCGAGTTGTTCACATACCCGGCAGGAGCTGCTAGGCGCTGCTGACGCAGGAGCTGAACCTGAGAAATGCCATCGGGTGTTGCCATGCACTACCAGTGGTCGCTGGATATGCTGGTGCACTGGTGGACGCTTTGTATGGGTAGGCCGCACTCAGCCGCGCATTCTGGGCGTTTGCGCGAGCTAGAGGGTCGTTAACTTCCATTCAGAGGTACCCCAGCAGAAGTTAACCTCTTAAGGTGCGTATTGGCGGGCTCTGGCGCACGATGGGTGCATGGCCGCGTCCACGGCCGACTCTTCGCCGGCCGTCCGGCTACGTTTCTGGTGAATTCATGCTTGACTTTTATTTTAAGACATATTGAGTCTAAAAACACATAAAAACCATGAGATGATTCGGCTAGAGTTTGAAATGGTTCGGGAGTCAAAATCGAGCTATTTGGGGTTAGGTCACCTAGGCACTTATTTCTTTTTATGCTGGAACTCGAGGCCAAAAACTTACCTGTATATATCATGACTTTGGGTGCAAAAAACTTGACAAATACTCGCATACATGAAGACACGGCTCGAGTGACCAAAAATAGTCTAAATATTCAATTCCTAGTTGATCGAGTACATGACCTCCAAATAGGCTAAATATTTACCAATTTATTTAACATGATTATAATGATTTTAGGAGTACTCAACTCGAATATGGCCCGTATGAAATTACTACTTTCGAATTTAGGCCTTTAATTAACTCAATAATCATAATCCTTCACTTTACTCGTGCATGCCTCGTGTTTTATGCTTGGTGTGAATACCCGAGTTAACCCTCAATTACCCACCTAATTAGGAGGGGGCGAGGTCAAACTGGCCGAGGACCCAACCCCAACTCATCCCCAAACCGAATTGTTGAAAGGCAACGCCACAACAAGGACGACTTGAAGGACGAGTAGACATCTTGATGTCTTGAGTCAAGATGCCGAGTAGAAAAGGTGTCGACCTCAATAAGTGGTCCCACGAAGGGGAGGACCAAGCAGCCATAGGTCCCACCTGCAGGCGACCATGAGGTCGAATAGGAGGATGTCGCAGGTGAAGGCCGGTCAGCGCGACTATAATAGATATTGGGCGATGACACGCCGATAGGACGTTTCGTACGAGCTGGTTATCCTAAAGAAGCAAGGACCTAGGCCTAGACCTGGCGGCATTTAATGCGACCCATGCTGGCATTTAATGCTGCAGGGAACATCATGGCTAACCCTCTGATTGTATTTAATGCCTGACATTGTCTGTTATTCCTTTCTACTGTACAATGAGACGGCATGAACAGTGCTCCAACAATGCCCAGTTGAGAGTAGTATAAATAGCTCATTTATTTCACCTTTAATAGTTAGTTGAACCCCGCTTTAATTCTAGAACTACAAATTCTCTCTCTACAAATACTTGTTTGTAAGAATTTCCCAAAAATCACAACTAAGTGCCGACCATAGGTGTCGAAAGTCGAGCTGGCCTATAGAATAAATAATGATTTATTTCCTTCCATCTTGTTTTCTTATTTAAATCCTTAAGTGAACCTTAATTAACCGTTGGCCGGAAACGTCTGTCAACAGTTTGGCGCTAGAAGTAGGGGTGGATCCTTGTGTAGGCCAGTGTGGGCCTAGGCCCACACTGGAAAATTAACTTATATATCTTCTAAGCTCAAAGTTTAGTTTACTATACCATTAATAAAATTACAAATAAAAAATAAAAAATACTTAGTAGGAACATGAAGGAGGAAAAAATAGAGATGATATGGGAAAAAAATAGCTATTCTTATTGACTTTAGTGAATGTATATTTAATCTTTATTTTTATTAAATTTGATAGAAAAATTTAGCATTCGTTTAGTTTATTAAATGTTATTTTTTAAAAGACTATTTTCACATATTTGAAATTATGTGTGACTGTTAACTTAAATTGTAGGGCTTTTAAAAAATAAATATATTAGATAAAACATTTTTGCATTAAAATTATTTTTTTCATATTAAAATTTGGAGAAATATTTTGTAAATATCCTTGGCAAAAAAGTGCATATAAAAATATTTCAAAATTCGCCACTTTTAATCTAGATATACTTGAGGAGAATTGTAATATTCTTAGGCCAACAAAAAATGTAATGATCTAATTATAGAGTCATACCAAAATATGTAAACTCATAAGAATTACTGTTAATTTGTATTTTTGTATTTATACTTTGTTATGATTTTATTATATTTCTTTTCTATAAACAAGTAGCCCCCACTCATTTCATGAGCTACATCCGCCCCTGGCTAGAAGGAGGGCACCATATATTGTTTGGTGTTGAATTTTTGCTTGCGAACCCCAATCTTCCTTTGTTTTCTCTTACCTCTCCGTGAAAGATGGCATCATCCGGACAAGACGATCCCACTCAGCAGTCCGACAGACAGAATCGCCGCAACGACAGCGAAGGGACGCCCAAGCGCAGGCAACCGGAGCAACCAGTTCCTCCGACAACCTTTATCGCGGTGATGCAGCACCCCGACGTCCTCAAGGTATTGGAGGGCGCCTTTGCGAAAGCGCTCGCTGGACATACCGTCGGTGCTCCCCCAAGCGGCAACGCCGTGCAAAACACCGAGGCTCCCGCTGGGAACACCCTGTTGAAGACACCCCGAAAGGATACTGGGCAAGGTCCAGAGGTGAACGCCCGCAATCGATGTACCGACGCTTGGGGGAAAGAACACAAATCAACTGTGACCTTAGAGAGGTCATAGAGTGAGGAAAGGTCATCGGGCGCGACTC
>CACSLK010019251.1:571360-587726 GCA_902706635.1 Striga hermonthica | reverse complement strand
GAAAAATAACTAACAAAAAAAAGATATCAAAAGTCATCCTCAACTCTGTTCTCGTCTTCCTTTTATCTTCAACATCCTTTTTGGAAAATCTTCTCATCCAAGACAAACGCATATAAAGAATGATAATCTCGCGATTCTCCTTCTTTAATTATGGAAGGTGAATCTTGCGATTCTCCTTCTTTTTAGATTATGGAAAGAGTATCTCCTCCTCAATCCCAAGGTCCTGCCATAATAAAACATAAATAATCAGTCCTTTGGACTTAATTAAAATTAAGACTTATTCATACCAAAAATAAACTTCCCTTAAATACTTCCGTAAATTTCTGGTCTCTGTGAACATCAGAAGGTTCATCAATTTACTGCCAATCTTCAGCACTTTCAATCTCCCCCTTGGGCAGATAAATCGAAAACCATGAACCTGCAAAGATGAAACAAATACAAAAACTGCAGAATACACAACTTCCTAAGAATACTAATATCACACATGTGTTGTTCTTAGGAACAACTTCAAATACCTGAATACCAGCACATTAGTTCACAAAATATCCCACAATAGTTCATCAAACGCAAGATAATAAAACATAAGGGAAGAAGTTCAAGCAACACACACAAAACAAAGTTTTTAACAAAAGGCAAATGAAAGTCCTGCTGGGAGATAGCTATGCAGATTCTTCCTCGTCAGATTCTTCCCCAGAACCTTCTTTAGCACCATCCTCAGTCCCTTCCTCTGAGCTTGATTCCTCTTCCTCATCCTCGGTATCAGACCCAACTTCTTCATTCTCTCCTTCTTCTGAACCTTCATCTTCGTCCACAACCTTTTCCTTTCCTTTGTCCTTAGCGGCAGCAATCTTCTCTTTACCTTTTTCCTTAGCAGTAGCAGCAGCCTCCTTTGACTTCTGTTCTTCAGTAGACCCAGTCTTCTTCTCCCCCTTGGCAAGAGCATTCTTCTCCCCCTTAGCAAGAGCTTTCTTCTTTGCAGCAACAACATCCTTCTTTTTCTCGCCCTTTTTCGATTTAGAGATCAAAGGGGCACGAGACTTCAAAGCACCCAGAACCTCCTTGTAGTACCTTCGCTGATCAGCCAACTTCTTTTCAAGCCCCACAAAAACTACCACTTGAAATCCGTGAAGCTGTGATGGTACATCAGAGGCCTTAACAAGAGAAGGACGAGGCGGAGCAACCTTAACACCGGCAAGGGCAAGAGGTTTAACAGGGGCATAATTATCACCAAGTCGAGGATCCATTTTCACTCCAGCCTTGAAGAGAATAGCACATATGGTAGATGGATACAACATCAACTTATGAGGCTTGGAGATTTCTGCAAAGCTTACAACAGCATTAAAGATGACAGAACCAACATCAAATGGGGTACCATTCAGAATACGATAGATAACATGAGCTTGCGTAGGGGTGACAAACTGCTTGTGAGTGGTAGGAGTCTAATTTGACGCGCCTATCTTCTGTAGAGCATTGGCAGACAGAGTCAGACTTTTCACAAAGATTCCCGGAGCAAGCTATTTGGTAAGTTGTCCACCGGTCAAAGTGCGAGCAACTTCATCAAGATCATCAGTCAGAGGACGAAGTGAGGAACCTTCAGCTAAACCCAGTACAGAGTCCACAACAGACGGAGAGAATTCAACCACACTATTACGCACAAACACTTTCTGAAACTTCTTTGAGGACGGATCAACGATAGAGGTAGTCAGGTTCGAATAAAATTCACCAACAAGCCGGGGACAATACTTCCCAACAGACATTACTGAGCCCTCAAGACCCACTTTCTTCAGAAGTTCGAGCAACCCAAGTTGTTCATAGTGTTCGCTATCAATTGTCCGCTCAGGATGAAACTTCATTTGAGAAAAGATAGTAGAAAAACGTGTTTCAGCCAAAGGAGAACAAAACTGACGGGAGAAAGCATTACCAACAGAAAGAGGACTGTCTGGACTATCACCATCGACTTCATCAATGATTTTTTCTTTCTCAAGCAGAGAAAGTTCCTTGTCCGCAGCATGTTTGTAGTCTGATTTCTCAGGTTCTGCAACATAGTTCGTAACCTCATGCTCAACAAAATCAGCATCAGAATATGGAGATGACTCTCCTCTAGATTTTGTGTGAGAAGGAGAACCAGCAGTAGGTTCAGGCACATGAACGACCTTCTTCGCCTTTTTGGTTTTGAGTGCGACTATTTCGACGACCTTCTTGCGTTTCTTTGGAGATTTGACGACAGACGGAGAACTTTTTCCTCCTTTGTCATTGGGTTCGGCGACTTCAGGTTGAGAAGCTTTAGTCATTGAGGATTTTTTTAGGTCTTGGAGAAACCTTAGTTGCGGATTTGACGGGAGGTTGTGTGTTCTCGGTTTCCATAGTTGAAGGATATGGATCTGGTGGAGTATTGGAACTCTGAGTTTGATGAGTTGAATGCCGAGATGGCGGAGGAACATTCTTCTTAGGTTTCACAGTGCCCTGTTTGGATTTAGGCATTGTCGAGAAATAGAGATTCTCTTGAAGAAGGAATGTTAGAAAGTTTTTAGAAGGAGAAACAAATCAGAGATTATGATTGATATGAGAGAGAAGTAAGGAGGTATGGATGATATAAGGAGGTATGAATGATATAAGGAACTTAAATCACAGTTACCAAGGTCGGTTATGAGACGGTTCGACTCATAATATTTGAAATTCAAAATTTTGACCAACACCGCGCATGACAAAAAAACCATTCCCTCCAAACAAATTACTTACCAAGTTAATCAACACAGTTACCATATATAACGCAGGAAGTTTCAGACAAAAATATCAGCCAAATCATGTACCAAAAATAATTTTAGGCTCAAGATCGAAATAATAGATGCCATGAGAAAAACTGGATGCACATGCCTAAAATAGATACATAACACGCAATACCCTAAAATTTTCTTTTCACACAATATTGAAAAGATTCATTAATTGATAGACCCACAAATCTTTCCAAATCAATTTGAGGCGAGCTCGACACTAACAAGGTGATGAGAAAATAATTTCTCTTCGTACACAACTCAACCCTTATTGCTCCCACTTTTATACAACACGGAATTAATATAAGTTCGTTCATCACTTTCTCTTAGCAAAAAAATAAAATTTTCGTTCGCAATTCAGCCCCAATACTTATGATGAACTTACTCCGTTCTATGAACTTCCACACCAATTCACTTACTAACATCAACTATACGCCAATGTCAAGCCCATTACTTGAGGTGTGAATCATCCCGCAAAAAGTTATAATTTTGAACAAGCTGAGAAGATATCAGGATGGCCGACCTTATTTTAATAGAGAATGTTCATTCTTAGAATGTTTACCTGTAGCTATCACACCTCGATTATTATTAGACACGTAACTCGTTTCACAGGTGATCAAGGAAGCACCTCATGTGATAGTTGCCCGATGCCTATTTTCACGAGAGCAGCTCTTACAAGTATATTAAGATGTCATCATGACGAGCTCTTACAAACTAACCAGTTAGAATTCGCAGACCACCAATCAACAAACTTAAAAATAAACGATCAGAGAAGAATTCTAGGGATGAACCTACATGCTAAGATGCCTAAAAAAAAAAAGAAACGATCCTATATGCAATAGACACGAAATATATATATATAAATGCAACTGACACAATGCACATAAATCATATAGCACACATTCCTAAAGATTTTCTCAAGGACAAAAATCGTTTCGAATCAAGAGCTTTAGTGAAAATATTAGCAAGCTGATCATCTGTAGGTACATGATCTAACATAATAACCCCATCTTCTACCAAATTACGAATAAAATGATAACGAATGTCAATATTCTTGGTACGAGAATGTTGGACAAGATTTTTCGAAATGTTTATAGCACTAGTGTTGTCACAGAAAAGTTGAGCCGAATGAATGTTAATACCATACTCAGATAGAATCTGTTTTATCCATACCAACTGAAAGCAGCAGCTTCCAGCGGCAATGTACTCGGCTTCAGCAATAGAAAGGGAGATGCAGTTTTGTTTCTTGCAGAACCAAGATACCAAGTTTGATCCTATGTAAAAACACCCACCAGAGGTGCTTTTTCGATCATCAAGATTTCCAGCCCAGTCAGCATCACAATAACCTGCAAGATATAAGTTCGTATCAGCAGAGTAGAATATACCATACTCTGTTGTACCTCCAATGTACTTTATGATGTGCTTGACTGCTTTCATATGCGATTCCTTGGGGGCAGCCTGATACCTGGCACACAATCCAACACTAAAGCAAATGTCAGGTCTACTGGCAGTGAGATATAAAAGACTACCAATCATACTTCTGTATAGAGTTTGATCAACAGATGAACCTTCATCATCTTTGGACACTTTTACATGAGTGCTCATGGGAGTTTGAGGACATTTAGCGTTTTCAAGACCAAACTTTTTAACAAGGTTTGTTGCATACTTGCCCTGATGCAAGAAAGTACCATCTTTACCTTGCTTTACCTGAAGTCCAAGAAAGTACGAAAGTTCACCGACGAGACTCATCTCGAATTCAGACGACATAAGTTTCACAAAGTGATTGACCAGCTTCTTGGATGTTGATCCAAAGATGATGTCGTCGACATAGATTTGTACAGCCAATAGGTCCTCAATCGTTCAAAGAGCAAAGAATGTCGGATCTACTGCTGCTCTCTTGAGTCTCTTTTCCAGAAGGTACATGGTAAGACGTTCATACCACGCACGAGGAGCTTGTTTTAATCCGTACAATGCTTTCTTAAGCCTGTAGACATGATTCGGATTCTTGGGATCTTTGAACCCTTCAGGCTATTCAAGTCTAGCAACGGGGGCGAAGGTTTTATCAAAATCAATCCCTTGAGTCTGAGTGTAGCCTTGAGCTACTAGTCTCGCCTTGTTCCGTGTCATATTCCCGAACTCAACAGTTTTGTTCTTGAAGATCCACTTGGCTCCGATAACATTTCCCAAGGAAGGTTCAGGGACTAGCTCGCAGACATTGTTTCTAGCGAATTGCTCCAGTTCCTCCTGCATGGCTAAGATCCAACACTCGTCTTTCAGAGCCTCCTTAGCATTCTTGGGTTCAAGGAGTGAGGTGTAGCAGGCATAATGAGAGACACCCATAAGTTCTTTGACTGACGTCTTTGAGTTTCTGGTCACTCTCTCGTTTATGTCACCAATGACTTGCTCGGATGGATGATCTTTTTGAACCCTTAAGGGAGGATCACGCCTAAGTGACACAGAACCTTCTT
The DNA here is from genome assembly GCA_902706635.1 of Striga hermonthica. NCBI lineage: Eukaryota > Viridiplantae > Streptophyta > Magnoliopsida > Lamiales > Orobanchaceae > Striga > Striga hermonthica. The sequence continues at coordinate 582,487 of CACSLK010019251.1, read as the reverse complement.
GAGTTGCAGGGACAGTGTAGTCAGTTGATGTCTCAGCATCTCAACAGAAGGATCAGCTGTCTCCTTGTCTGTAGAACTCTTAAGACCCTGAGTATCCTGCAATGCCTCAATATTTTAAAACTAATCAAAGGATACAGAAGAACTAACTTGAGAATTCTTTTCATCAAAGATTACATTTATTGACTCAATCACAGTGGAGGTACATGTGTTGTAAACACGATACGCTCGACTATTGTTAGAGTAACCAAGAAAGAATCCAATATCTGATTTTGCATCGAATTTTCCAAGTTGGACACGATCATTATAGATAAAACACTTACACCCGAAAATATGCAGGTGACTGAGGTTAGGGCTCTTACCTTTCCAGAGTTCATATGATGACCAATACCTCGACGAAGGTACACACGATTCACTAGGTAGCATGTTGTATTGATTGCCTCAGCCCACCATCTGGAAGAAATGTTTTTGGAGTTCAACATGACTCTGGCCATTTCTTGTAGAGTGCGATTCTTCCTTTCAACAACTCCATTTTGCTGAGGAGTTTTAGGAGCCGAGAACTCGTGACTAATACCCAGAGAATCACAAAATTCAGCAAACTCAGAGTTTTCATACTCTCTTCCATGACCGCTTCGAATACTTATTATGGGTAAACCTTTCTCAGTTTGAACCTTCAAACAAAGTGACTTAAAGGCAGAGAATGTGTCAGACTTTTCACGCAAGAAATCAACCCAAGTATATCGAGAGAAATCATCAACACACACAAAAATATACTTTTTACCTAGATAGCTTTCTACCTGAATGGGACCCATGAGATCCATCTGAAGAAGCTCTAGGATCTGTTTAGACACAATATGGTTCAGTGACTTGTGGGATGTCCTCGTTTGCTTACCTAGTTGACAAGGTTCACAAATTGGCTGGTCCTTCATAGCAATCTTTGGAACACCCCTGACTACACCTGCATTGGTCAATTTGACAAGGTGAGAGTATCCAATATGTCCTAGGCGTTGATGCCATATTTTAGGTTCGCTCACATTTGAGAAAAGGCATTTTTCATTAACGTCAACAAGATAACAGTTATCTGTTGAACGAGAACTTGTAAGTACACAAGAACCTTCACTGTCTTTCACATAACACTTGTCACAAGAGAAACTGAAACTAAGGCCTTGATCACAGAGTTGACTCACACTCAACAGATTTGCCTTTAGCTTATCAACAAGTAACACATCAATTAGTTTAGGTATTCCACCCAAATTTAAACAGCCAGTTCCAATAACCTTATTGCTCACTCCATCACCAAATGTGACTTCCCCATTTGAACTGGGTTGAATGTTCATCAAGTAAGAAGGTTCACCAGTCATGTGTCTAGAGCAGCCGCTGTCCAAATACCACATACCTTTCAGAGAGTTCCTGAGGGACAGAACAGAGGCAAAACAATTGAAGGATTTCTTAGCAACCCACACTTGATGATTTTTTGTACGGTTATTTGAGAGGGTCCTGGAATGAACCTTCACTGGAATCCCAGACTGATTCCAACCCCTAACATTTCCTGTACAAAGGTCATGCTGTATTTTATAGCATTTGGGTCTTATGTGACCAGTTACACCACAGTAATGACAGATAGGAAAAAAGTTATGGTGAGTTTTAAAAACAGATTTCTGCTTGGGAGAATGAACCTTCAAGGGAGATTATGGAGATGGAGGTTTACTTTCAGTGCTTTTTACAAACCTATCAAACACGTTTCTGGAAGGTCTCCCATGGAGGTTCAAGCCTCTAACTCCAGGTTTGTCACCAAATCCAAGACAGGTATGTTTTACATTTGAAGCTCCAGTTGAGGTCTCAGGAATGTCTTCCCTACCAGTGTACCCTATTCCAGTTAGATCTCCATGTTGTCTTCCCAAGGAAAGTAGTTCATTCAGGTCTGCTTTTCCCTTGTTCAGTTTTCGAACAACTTCTGCAGTTCGGTTCAACTCAGCAAAGTTTGCCTTCAGTTTGCTTTCCATGCTAGCATGTTCGTTCAACATCCGATCAGCTTCATTTTTCAGTAGTACAATTTCCTGGTTCCGTTGGGCAAGAAGTTTCTGAGTAGAGAATAGTTCATTCCTCAAGCATTCAATGGTCTGAGCCTTCTCCAGTCCGTCTTGTTTAGCAAGTTTGACACTGCTCTCAAGGATGCAAGTTCGTGCCTTAGCAGTATCTAGTTCACACTCTTTAGTAGCAGTGGAGGCAGATGCTTGTTCGTTCAGCACTCTATTTGCTCTCGAAAGTCTAAACACTTCATTTTGAAGCTTCTGTAGAGCTTCAGATGCTTGAGCGCACTTCTCCATAGCAAGCAAGTGAACTGGATCTACACACACAATTTGATCTGATTCATCCTCAGATGCTTCAGTTTCTTTCAAACTTTCTTCAAACTTGGTCGGAGCATAAGAACTGGCGAGACACATGAACTTCTTGACTGAGGTATGAACTGCCAGGATGCTTGTGTGCAACGAAGGTTCGTCTGTGCCCTCTTCATCTAAATCTTCCCAGGTTGCCTTCGGTGACTTATTCTTCTTCTTAAGATTAGCACACTCATACTGGAAGTGTCCAAAGCCTCGACACTCCCTGCATTGATCCTTCTCGACTCGTTGTGAATCGGATTTTGAGAGTGGCATACTACTTTTCTTGTCCTGCACCACATTCTTGCTAAAACTGTTCCCCTTTTTTCCAGCAAATTTGTTCTTATATAGCCTATGACTCATCTTCCCATAGTTTTGCGCGATTAAAGCTAGTGCTTCCTTCAGCTCACTATCATCTGCCAACATACCTTCATCATCATCGCTTTCTTCTCTTTCCTCGACTACAGTAGCTTTGAGAGGTAAGCCTTTACTTTTAACTTTGTCATAACTGTTGTTGATTTCAAAAGTTCTGAGCTTTCCAAGAAGTTCATCAACATCCAATGAGGCCGCTCTTTGGAAACTTTCAAGAGCTGTGATTTTCTCTCTAAACCTTGGAACGACGGTTCTCATAATCTTTTGTACTTGACGTTTTTCAGAGATTTCTTCTCCAAGCATCATGGTTTGATTTACCAGATCACAGAATCTGGCATAGTATACATCAATTGTCTCTTCATCCCTCATTTGATCTCATAAAATTCAAGAGTTACCCGTTGAAGTCTGGACGCTTTGACAGCCGTTGAACCTTCAAATTGACGTTTTAAGACCCTCAAAGCATCTTTTGCAGTTTGCAATGAACTATCGTCTTGTGTCTTGTCTGATCAACTGCCATCACAATCGCATACAAGGCACGATAGTTGGCTTCTTCTTGAAGCTTCTCAGCATCTATCCAGTTGTCCTTAGGTTTAGATACCGTGACTTTCGTTGTTTCTTTACCTTGATCAGGTGCTTGTTGCATGACTGGATGCTCCCAGCCATTTTCAACACTTTCCCACACGCCTTTTCCAAGCGATCTCTGAAAGATTGTCATCATAGACTTCCAATACGATTAGTTCGAACCGTCCAATTGCGGAGGCCTGGACATCGATCCGCTTTTTTGATTCATGATTTGAGGGTAACACACGTTCTAGGATCTTTCGTAATGAAGACGAAAACCAGCTCTGGTGCCAATTGAAGTTTGATACTTGAACACCAAGTATCCAGAGTTGCACGTAAAGTGAATAGACAGACTGTAATGAAGATTCAAACAATTGCGGAAGCAGTTTTTCACTGAAAATTAAATCTTCAGGAGAGCGTCCCACTATCCCTTCAGATCTCTTTCATTAATGTGAACAACTCATACATCATCCAAGGGTTTACAGTATAGACTCCCTCTACACTCTACTTGAATGATGATTCACACAACTACTTATCCGACCACAACTCCCTTGTGGATTTTCTAGTTCGAATCCCTCAAACTATAAGAACGAACCTCCGAATGTTCTTTTTACAAAATGTTCTAAATATCACTCTTTCTACTCACGAAAGAAAATAACCAACAAAAAAAAGATATCAAAAGTCATCCTCAACTCTGGTCTCGTCCTCCTTTTATCTTCAGCATCCTTTTTGGAAAATCTTTTCATCCAAGACAAACGCATATAAGGAATGATAATCTCGCGATTCTCCTTCTTCAATTATGGAAGGTGAATCTTGCGATTCTCCTTCTTTTTAGATTATGGAAAGCGTATCTCCCCCTCAAGCCCAAGGTCCTGCCATAATAAAACATAAATAATCAGTCCTTTGGACTTAATTAAACTTAAGACTTATTCATACCAAAAATAAACTTCCCTTAAATACTTCCGTAAATATCTGGTCTCTGTGAACATCAGAAGGTTCATCGATTTACTGCCAATCTTCAGCACTTTCAATATTATCATGTTAGGAGTTAGAAATAATTATGTTATATATATATTAGACTTGATTATCCTCTAAAGTGTACGTTAGATATTATCGCGTTAGTAGTTAGAAATTAGTATGTTGTAGATTGGAAATAATTATGTTATAAATTCGACGTTAGATACTATCGCGTTAGGAATTAGAAATTATTATGTTGTAAGTTGGACGTTAGATAATTATTGTGTTAGGAGTTAGATATTATTATGTAATAAGGTGGACGTTAGATATTATCGCGTTAGGATTTAGAAATTGTTATGTTATAGATTATAATTTAACATGCTTTAAAATTGTAAATATTGTAATATATTGGAGGTGTCATTGGAGGATTTTGGAGGATAAAGTATTGATTACAGTTTCACTTTCGATACAACTACATTGTTTACTAGTGATGAGGCCACGATTAATGATGCAAAAAGTACGACACTTCTGGCAGGTTTCGATTTGATTATTTCGAAATACACAAAAGGATGAAGGTTGAAGATCTTGAAGTGCAAACGAGGCGAACGTTATAGAGGCAAAAACGTAGATGTTGCTTCTAGACGTACGAAAATGAAAGCGTGCCATTGCCCTTTTGAAATAAAAGTAAAGCGGGTGCCCGGAATAACATACTAGATGATCCACACGTGTCAAGATGAAAAGAAGGGCTTCCACAATCATTCATTTGTTGTGTATCGGCTATCGGCAGTCGAGCGGCATCAGCCAGTCATCAAAAAATATTATTCGTGATATGACTGATATGCACGCGAGACCAGCAAATATTTTGGCCGATGTCCAGGAAAAAAATCCAGGAGACCACGCTAATCGGCGACATATATATAACTATAGAGAGAAGTTGTGCAAAGAAAGTTTCGAGGGCAGAGATGTTACTACCCAGCTTCTACATTTGGCCTGCAGCAGCAACTACATAGTTTATACAGATGTCGATTCAGATACAAATGTGCTGACACACATATTAATGGCCCATCTTGATTCAGTGAGTTTATTCCAGACATATTACTGGTATGTCGACGTAGATTCCACGTACAAAACCAACAGGTATTTTAATTTGTAAATACATTATTATTATGAATTTAATTAGTATATTCGATTAAGTTTTATGTGATTATATTTTTGTCTTTTGGTCTCATTTGCACAGGTACAGGAGCCGTTGGTCGAGATGATTGGCATGACGTCGTGCAACAAGAACTTCGTAATTGCGTATGCATCCATCAAGGACGAGAAAGAGGCTAGTCATGACTGGGTTCTCCACAAGTTGAGACTTCTGATAGACTTTAGGTAAGGATAAAATATTTATATGGATTACACGATTTAGTTAATTACTAATAAAAGTACTTTGTGCAATATGGTAAAAAAACTTCAACAATTTTTGCCCTGTCTCATTAATATTTTTGGATATGCTGCTGCTCAGGTACATCCTAATGCGGTTGTCACTGACAGAGAGTTGGGCTTAGTGACTCCTATTAGGAGGAACTTTCCTCAATCTGCCCACTTACTCTGCACGTGGCACATCAACAAGGATGTCGAAGACAAAGTCTACAAGCTGTTTGGAAAAAATAAAAAATTATCTCAGAGTTTCTTGCGCGGTCGGAAGTCGATTGTGGATGTCAGTACGTCGGATGAGTACGACGCTGCCGTAGCTCAACTGAATAAAAATACGGAAAAGACTCACTAGTGGTACAATATGTCGAGAAGACATGGTTAGTCCACAAGGAGAAGTTTGTGAAAGCTTGGACTAACCAGGTGACACATTTTTGCAACACAACTTCATGTGGCTTCACAAGTCTACCGGCGTGCTCGATACAGTGTGGCAGAAGATTGATAAGCCAGGTAACTCAAGTTTAATTTTTCATTTACAATTTTCTACTTTATGATTAATTTTTAATTACAAATTAAAGTACATTACGTTGTTTAATTCTTTAAATATTTATATCGTATACTTGTAGGGACAGATCACCAAAGCCAGGATAACCAGGGTGGATGGATAGATGATGATTTTTTTCGGACGCTTGTCAAAGAGGTTGAAACGAGCGATCCTGCGACGATGTGGTACATTAATCACCTCATGTACGGTCACCTTTACCCGGACCAACAAGCTTATGCAGAACCTGAGGTTAAGGAAAATACGCGAGGTCGTCCCAAGAAAACCGATTCAAGTAAGCGAAAAGAATCGCGATGGAAGTACAGGGATAATTCGCGAGGTCGTCCGATGGGCCGTACAAGGACTTCTTCGCGTTGACCAACAAGCAGACATTCTTCTCAACCGTCACAAGAGGCACCACAAGGTGACTTATTATTTTTTATTATATAACTGAACGTCAATTAAAGTGTTAATAAAAATTATATTATATAAATTGTGACGTGAAATTATTATGATGTTCCAGAGGGTACAAAAACAGATATATTTGGTTTTGATTACTGGCCAAGTATTCCCTGTCATATGTTGGACTGCGTAGTGAGCTACTTGAATGTTAAGGCAGATGGAAATTGCGAATTTCAGGTCATCGCCAGCTACATTTATGGGGACAAGGAGATGTGATAACTCGTACGAGAGAACATTGTCAATGAGATTTACAGCCACCGTGCCTTGTACGAGTACATCTATTTCAGGGATATCGACACCTCACTCAGTCGAATCAGGTGGGACGGGAGCCCTTATGTCCGGGGTCACTGGATGGAAACTCCATACGACCTCTACCCTGTTGCAACTCTATTTAATGTGGTTGTAGTTTTGTTAGGCTTTGGTCCCAATGGTTGCATGTGCAACCAGTTCAGTTTCACAGTATTGCCGCTCCGTGCAGCATCAACGGCTACAGGACCACGACGTGAGATTGCACCGTGTCATCTTGGTTCCTATGAACTCTACATTCGTGTAGATTTGACACCTGATTGTCCATTACCGCCTATTCATAGTATGTGGTTCAGTAACCGAACTACTTCGGTTGAGGATTGGGATAAACGGTACCAGCATAGGTTGCAATTGTGGTTAGATGCTCAAAATAATCCCTCTTGAATAAAAGAACGATATTCTTCGGTTATCGGTTTTTTATTGGTATTTATTATTTTAGTTTGAATGTAGTATATTAAAAATAATAAAATAATAGACAAAGAACATGACTCGTGTGGAAAAGTCGAAAAGGCGGATGTTCCACACGAGTCGTGTGAATGTTCCACACGACTCGTGTGTAGTCACACGAGTCGTGTTTATGAAGCGCACGACTCGTGTAGGTGAACACATATTCTTAATTAGCTTCGGGATTTTCACATGACTCGTGTGGCTGTGACACACAATTCGTGTGGTACCACAAGAGTCGTGTGATACAGCTACATGAGTCATGTGAAAATCCCGAAGCTAATTAAGGGATATTTCCAGACCCACACGACTTGTGGGGCTGAGTCAGACGAATCGTGTGGAACCACACGACTTGTGTGGCTGCGTCACAAGTGTGAAAGGCTACACAAGTCATGTGAAAATCCGAAGCTAATTAAGGGATATTGCCAGACCCACACGACTCGTGTGGATGAGTCACACGACTCGTATGGAACCACAAAACTCATGTAAAAGGCCACACGAGTCGTGTGAAAATCCCGAAGCTAATTAAAGGTTGTTGCCAGATAAACACAACTCGTGTGGCTGAGTCACACGACTCATGTGGAACCACACGACTCGTGTAAAAGGCCACACGTGTCGTGTGAAAATCCCGAAGCTAATTAAAGGATATTGCCAGACCCACATGAGTCGTGTGGATGAGCCACACGACTCGTGTGAATACACACGAGTCGTGTGAGTCATCCACACGGATCGTGTGAGAAACACGAAACAAATAGATATTGGCAGACCCATACGAGTCGTGTAAATGACTCACACGAGTTCAAATAATGTAGTCTAACAACAACAAATAATCTACAACAATATCATTAATGTTTTACAATAAAAAAAAATCATTACATCATTATTTTGACTTATCGTAATCCAACTTAACTTGAGCCAATCTTTCTGCGTACCGAGCCACCAGCACAGGATCATAACCTCTGAAATCCCGCATAATTTTTGATGTAATTGAGGTCATACGGTCCATCCACTAAAAAATGGAAGAAAACAAAATTATAAATATTTAATAATATAAAAAAAATTGTAATCAAATAGCATTAACTAAAATTTAGCAAACGACATACATAGTCGGTATTCCCATGCGTCAGGACCTCATTCTCGTCCGGCAGATTCTCGCCCAAGACAGTAGGATGGAAAACCCGATGGTACCACTGCAAGTACTCCGCAGTCGCCTCACCTCGATCATCTGTGGTGACCGTAGACATACTAGTGTTGATGGTCTGCGATGTCGGGACATCAGGATGCTCAACCTTGTAGAGCCTCGACTCCCAAGCACGGTTTGCAGTGATTGGCGAGAGTATAGGGAGAGGGATGGTCTGAACATACCCCAACTGCCGCAGAAACCGCACAGGATAGTACGGCTCGACAATATCGCGATACCGAATCAGTCTGCAATAAAGAGTCCTCAGCTCTATCTCATCTGGCCTAGAGCTGCTGTATGGAGTCCATTGCACCTGTTCACAATTGCATAAAAGCATTTATAAAAATATTTATATTATTTTATATAACGAGTAACTAAATTTAAAAAAATAACTTAATGTAAACTAGAGGCATTGAGTCTGTCAAGTTTCTGACGGATAGCCACGAGAATCGCGTTTGTCCTTTCATCCACCCCTGCGCTCCACATTCGAGATCGTGTGACATCGTCATGACCGAGGAGTAGACGCCCCCCTATGAGGTCAAAAGTCGAGGAAATACTCATATATCCACGACTGCAGAAGAGTCAAGCAGCCGGACAGTCCATGTGAGTCCCCTCTGCTGGCAATACCTAACTGTCGGTACAAATATGCCAGCGTAGCTGATCCCCAAGAGTAACCCCCAATCGTATCCAAACTGTCGAGCACCTAGGCTAGGAGCTTGGGACTCACTCTACTACCACTCTTGTCGAGGAACAAGGTGGTAACCAGCAGCACCTAAATTCAGGCACCAGCCTCATTCGAAGCCAACAGGCCGTTACCCCTGAATTTCCCCATAACGGAAGCTTTGGTCACCGAACCACGCTTCTAGAACGACGCAATGAGGTCAGCCTTTGTGACCGAAAGTATGTCCATACAGTAAGCCTGGCATGTCTCTGAATTCGGGTCCACAACGACCACGGCTCCTCAACAGGAATGTCCAAAATGGCCCGGACATCGTGCAACATAATGCTCATTTCACCGAAAGACAGGTGAAATGAGTTAGTATCTAGCTGTCATCGCTCCACAAATACAGTAATCAGTGGAGTGTCCAAGTGGCCGTGCATGGAGTCTACCAGATGTGACATCCCGGTCTGTCCGATCAGATCAAGTGCCTCGGAAGACATATCACCTCGCCAATCTTTCAGATTTTCAACAGCTCGCTGTCTGTTCTAGCATTTTAGTAAGCCTCGCGTCTCTCCATTCCACATTCGGGAGGCTACGTGCCCTAGGAAGCTAGGGATCACACTCCCATCCATGGGCCCACCGGCACTGGACCTCTAACGATCCAGGCTGCCTCATGATTAGTCCTAGATCGTTTGCTAGTACCTGCATTAGAATAGAACATAAATATATATACACATATATGACATAATGTCACTAACAGTATCGATACTTCGAACAACAATAAATACGTAAATTATTTACCTGAGGATCCTGTACTAGCAAAACGCCCCCAACCTGTAGTGGAGGAGCAAGCCGAACAGGAGCCGCAGGCTATGCAGGAGCCGCATGCTGTGCAGAAACAGTAGATCGTGTCGGTCGTGCAAGAGGCTGTGGTGGGGGTGGAGGAGAAGGAATATCGTCCTCATCATATGAAGATGCAGACTTGTCAGAAGGCTGCTCCCTCTGGGCCACCAACTCATCAACACAATATCCCTGCTGACCGTACGGTGCTGGAGCAGGGGGTATCGAACTGCCTGCCTGGCCAGCATAAACATATCCGTGCTGACTGTGATCGTACAGTACTAGTCCAGCCGCACCATGAAAAGAATATCCCTGCTGACCAACCGGTAGTGGTGGTGCGGGGAATGAACTGCCTGATTGGACAACCCGACATGTTTGTATCCTCCGATCCTCTTCAATCAGCGCCTGTCGATCCGGATGAACGGACGCATTTATATTCTGACTTTTAGTGTGTCGGGCTCCAGAACCTTCAACAATATCATCGACCTCGTCGTCGTCCCTCATGGCAACTTGTCCAGGTATACGAATACCCTAAATCAACACTTTCAATAAATAATTAGTAAATATATATATATTTTTTTTAATTTATATAGTATGATAAATTACACATGTGTAACTTTTTTAAAATAGATTATTTCAAGTCAAATTTTGAATTAATGATAAGAATTAATTAATTTAATTATATCTTATAATGACATTTGAAATTAATTTATAATAATTAGTAATTAATTTAAAATTTAATAATTATTGCAATAACTATTATAGTAGTAATTAATTACTTTTATATATTTACAATTTTTTTATAATTATTATAATTAATATATTATTTTTAATTACTTTTTATTATTTTTTCTTTATTAACTATAATATTTTTTATTTCATATTATAATTACTATTATTATACTAATATTTTTTATGATATTTAGTAATGTATTATTGTTATGATAAATAGTAAATTTGTAATCAAATAGATTAATTATTTTTATTTTTTATTTTCTATTATTATAAG
>CACSLK010019251.1:513766-524840 GCA_902706635.1 Striga hermonthica | reverse complement strand
TCTCTAACTCCTTTTGATAGTCTCGTAGACTACCCATTTGGCGTATCCTCGACAAAGTCTCATCATAATCATAGTAGTCACTAGATCTAAACCTCGTGATGAGTTCCCTCTATAATTCTCTCCACCGAATATGCTCACCTTTGCTTTTGTAAACATGTGACACTCATTGCCACCATGTATTTGCTTCACCATCTAAATAATAAGCAGCAATTTTGACCCTCTCGGACTTATGCACGTCGTTGATCTTGAAAAATTGTATGGCTCGACTAAGCCATGCATCCGGATATGTTCCCTCGAACGTCGGCATGGTGACCCTCAGCCTCGTGTGCGTGCGATCCTCCCACTGTCATTGGTTGTCGTGGTGTCGGGTTGTGCGCATCGCGCGCGTCGCCCGTGAGCACTCATCGTAGTCATCGCGACTAGACGTCGAGCTGCTCGACCTCGCTGTGGTCGACCGTGATGTGCGGCTCCTCCACGGTTTGCGGTTGACTCTCGCGAGCTTCTCCACCAAATCGTGGACCATGAGTTCTAACTTCGCCATGTTATCGTGGACTATATGTTGTCCGTTACCAAAAGACTTCATGCTCTCCTCCAACATCTCGAACCTCTTGCGATTCGTCATAGCTCTCTTTTTTTTATACTCTCGAAAAAAGAAGGAAAAATTCAAAAAAAGAAGAAGAAAAATTCGAACAAGGGTGGAAAAATTCGGACCAAAGAAAAAAAGAATGGGATATGAAAAGTTTAACTTAACACACGATCAATCACTCTCAACGAAAGCACCATTGATGAAGATTGTGTGTTCCGCTCAACTCGTTTGCCTCGAACTAGCTTTGCCACGGCTTTCTCTTCGACGATAGATGTGATTGACTTGGTTAATTAGCCTTGTCTCTCATGATTTTGAGATGGTTTGGGTCTAAGCCTCGCTACACTCAATTTGTATGATAAAACTCTCACGAATTCTAAGGACACGGTTTTGCTCTTACCAACGATTTTCTATTAATCCATCAACTTATGAAAATATGAAGAGTACATGGGTATTTATAGATGCTAAATAAATCTAAACTTAATCTAATTAGAACTCCTAATCTATGGAAGCAAATAACTCCTAAGGTAACTAGATATCATAATATCTAGAACTAATAAAAACCTAACACTACTACAAGTCCAATTCTTTGCCTCACTCCAATCCATTCGGCCGCCCCAAAGCCCTAGTCGCCAGCCCGCGCACGCTGCCCATTTGGCCTACTCCTCGTTGCGCGTGGCAACGCGCGCTTATCTCCCATGTGGCGCCTGCCGCGCCCAACGTCTGTCGCACCCATCGTCTGCCGTGCCCATGGTCTTCCTGCGCGCCGCACCTCGCAAGTCCTCGCCACTTGCGTGGGTGTCGCGCACGCCCATCTTCCTCGCGCCATCCTCACTACCAACCACCGCCCCGTGCGTGTCCTCCAGTGTCCTGCGCTTGCCCAGCGTGCTTCGCTCGCCCATCGTGTGTCATGCGCGCCCAGCGCCTCGCGCTTTCCCAGTGACCCTCGCTCGTCGTCTCGATCACCAGCACGCTGGCTCTCGCTTGCACTCACCCATCCACAGTAGTCCTTCGCATGCGCTAACCACCCAACCTCCTTCCTCTGCGCACCATCTCTTCTAGCCTTTACGCTTTGTGCGCGCCGTTCCCGCGCACAAGCCTTGTACCAATCGCTTGAACACGTGGTCCATTCATCCTCTTCTCGTGAACTTGCCACGTGTTGTTTCTTCGCACGTCTAGCCTTGCGCCTCTGGGTGCGTGACCTTGCTCTTTTCCCATAACCTTTCGTCCAATCTCGCCTATAAGTGGCCCAATTATCTTGGTCTTGCGGCTCCTCTAGCCCGCTTTCGATACAAATCTCGAAGTTATTTTGAGAACTCGTCCTCGGGCTCGCTAGGGTCGATGACCACATCTTCATCAGGATGTCGTGCTTCATCACGGATCACCGGGGCTAGCGCGTGCGGCTCATGATGGTGGCGCATCGGTGGTCCTGGCTGGTCACGACGGTCGGCGGTCCTCGTGCTCGGGATCAGGGATCTTCAATTGCTGTAGAAGATAATCGGATCTCAAACGCCTATTGATCATCTACTGTATATCTCTTACACCCTCTTAATCTTATACCGGTGGAACAATAAGAAGAAGATAAAGCTCGAATGGGAACTGAGAGAGAGAGATGGGGCGCGGCCAATTTCACGTGAATGTGGAATTGTGTTCTCTTCCCATGAGCTTAATGATGTATATATAGAGCTACAGTAGGGACCCTTAGGAGATTAGGATTAGGCCTCCTTAATTAATTAAAATACATGTAGACCAATTCACTTATTTTAATTAATTAAATAATATTAAATGGGCCAACAACATAATATTATTGCACTCTTTTTTTCTAGCCCAATTTACAATTGAGACTCCAATAATAATTATTAGATTAATCTTCTCATGTTTAAGATATAATGTCCATTAATTAATTTGATTAATTAATTAATTTATTATTATTTCACCGAAGCTAGCGCTCGCTCATACATTCTTACTATGCGGGAATTTAATCCACCTGCAGGGTTTAACATAATAATCCTTCATGAACTCACTCCGGGGACATCATCAAACTAAACGTACATGGTGACCGTAAATATCCTGACAGCACATCCTACATCCAGCAATATTACCCAAGAAAGCGAGTCTATTGGCCCAGTTCACTAAGCCTCACCCATGTGAATCAAAGTAATAAGTACTACACATATATGCCTATCTAATATCTTACGGGTTAAGAGCACGCAGTAATTAACCGAGGCCTAGTTCGTTTACGACGATCAATATAAAACGAACTGCTCTTCTCTGGGATCTTGTTCAATACGTGAATGTACTAGTGCAACTAATCAGCCAAGACAAACTGTACAGTTGACACTACAACCGTTTGATGGGGTGTTCATGTCCATCTAGGTTGTGAACCATTTATTCTTGTTTCGCGAGTAACTGATAGCATGAGCTTCGGTTCGCCCGATGACGACACACACTATCTAATGCAAAACAACAGAACGTAGAACTTGTTTAATCTAACATGTTTCTCATTCATAAAGGGTAAAAGTGTAATATCATCCAAAGCCAAGCCTTCAGTATATAACACTAATACTTCCGCCGTTAGGGTAATGAATCCCCTTTCCGCGGCTAGCGACAGATGTGTACACAAGAGTAATGTGGTTTGGTGTGTTTGTGATTTGGAGATGTGACAGAATTATTGATTTGTGTTCATACTGCAACCATACCTTCTTTACATTATTTATGTTATTCTTTAGGTGCATAGTGGTGAGTACCACGGGTTCCAATTGTGCTCACCCCCACTTTTCTTCACCAGGTTGAGCAGGTTGATGAGCATGACGGGATAGAGACGAGTGAGTCGGTCATATGAATTTACTTGCCTTATACTTCCGCTTTTTGATGAATAAATATGTGGTCTTTATGAACCTTTATGTGGTTTTAGACATGTTGAGATTTCTTTCAAACATAGGATTTGAAATGTTGGATTCATTTTCAGTTTGGAAACATAATTTTTTTTTAATATTCTACTTTGTGTATTACTTGAATATCATGTGGAATCGATTATGCATGCTATGGTGTTTAGCTAGTAATCAAGTGAATAGGATGTTATCGGTTAATGAAAACCATGTGAAAACTGGGTAATGAATCCTCGTGAGTCCTGATATGACTTGGACTATGATAATGCCCATGTAAATGTTTTATTCTGGAAATTGAACTTCAGAAATGTTGTCTTGATTTTTGGAAAGTCCAGAATTTCTTTAAAAATCAAATGGGGCGTTACAGTTGTGGTATTAGAGCCAACCTGCGTTTCTGTAGACTGCTCTATGTGTGAATTACATGTTTATGTGATTATGTGATATTTTGACCTTGTGTGTGACCACTCGTCTTCGTCATGCTGCACCGCTCAGAGGTATGTGTTATATAAGTAATAATGAGGTTACTTATAATGTGATTTGTGCATATGTTTTGCATGAGTAGCAGTGAAATTGCTTGTGATGTATTGTTGGCTATGCTATTTTGGGGATTAGGAAATCTATCCTACTTTGGTTGAATATGAACTCTAGTGTTTCACGATGAACTCTAGAACTTTATCTTGTGTTAAATGTTTTTCGACCTATACAATGTAGAACTATGGTCCAAACTCGCAACAATCAGCAACCACACCCGCGGCATCAACAGCCTCCCCCGCCTCCACCTCCACCCCATCAGCCCGTTCCTAACCAGGTTGATGATCATCTCATTGTTGTCCTCCAATTTCAGCGGCTGAGCCCACCGGCTTTCACCGGTGTTGAAGGGCCTACATCCCTAGCATAATGGATTCGCAAGATCAAGTGGATCTTTGATCTCCTTGAGTGTTCTAATGCTCAGAAAGTTGTATGCGGCTGTTATCAGCTTGATGGTGATGCTGCAATATGGTGGTCTGACTACTGGAGACTGAGGCCAGGTGAGCTAGCCAACCTCGCGTGGGATGGAATGCAACAGTTGGTACTCGAGAAGTATTACCCGCAGAGCTACTGTGCCAGAATGGAGCGCGAATTCTGGGTTCTCTGGCAAGGGACCCGATCTGTCGAGGTGTATGAGCGGGATTTCACCCGCATGAGTTCCTTTGCCCCTCACATGGTGGATACTGAACTGAAGAAAGCCACCAAGTTTCGTTACGGACTGCACCCCACCCTCTACATGCACCTTACCAGCTAGGGGAACCTTCCCTATGGCGAGACCGTAATCCGTGCTATCCAGGTGAAGAGTTGTCAGGCTTTATATGTCCCCACTCCTTCTACTCTGCAAGTTCATCCTATTACCACCATTCCGTCCGGCTCTAGTTCAGGCAAGAGAATGGCTGATTCCCACCGGGATAACCAGAAGGGAAAATGTGGAGGTTCAGATCGACGTAACCACCCTCCCTCTGGCAACCGAACCTGCAATAGCTGCGATAAATACCACAGTGGACCATGCCTAGCATCATAGCGCGCTTGCTTCAACTGCAACCGTCCCGGTCACTATGCTAGTGTCTGCCTCGAGCCTAAGAGGCAGCAGCCGCCTTATCCTCATCAACAGCAACTTTCACCACCGCCTCCGCATCAAAATTCCCAGCAACCCCCACCATTCCAGCAGCGTACCGGAGGCCAGACACGTGTTTAATCCCTTACTCGTAAGGACATCGCCAACCACTCAGGTACCATGTCTGGAATGCTTTTGATGTCCAATGTGCCTGTATTTGCTTTTTGTGACACTGGAGCCACCCATTCATTCATTTCTTTTTGTTGCTTGGAGGCTCTATCAATTAGCGTTGTGAGTAAGGTCGATCCTCTCGAGGTTAGTCTAGCCTCGGGAATAACTATTGTTTCTGATTCATTATTCTGTGGTCTACGAGTCAACATTGGAGGGCGAGACATGGAGGCTAATACCATGTGATCGATATGCGCGACTTCGACGTGATCTCGGGCATGGACTGGCTCACTCATTATCAAGCTGACATCCGGTGCCAGGAGAGCAAAGTTACTCTCTATTCCGACGATGATCAGCCTATTCAATTCTATGGGGTGAAATCGAGGATTGTGCCTCGAGTCATCTCTTCTCTCCAAGCCATGAAGAGTCTTTCTAAGGGTATCTGCCAAGGTTACCTCATTAGTATGGTGAATGATGATACCGAGAGGACTCCGGAGAGGGTCTCGATCGTTTGTGAGTATCTTGATGTCTTTCCAGAGAAGTTGCCTGGAGGACCACCAGACCGCCAGGTCGAGTTTACTATTGACTTGGTGCCCGGAGTTGGTCCTATGTCTATGTCACCCTATCGTATGGCGTCGAAGGAGCTGCAAGAGCTCAAGTCCCAAATTCAGGAGTTACTCAATCTTGGTTTTGTTCCACCGAGTGTATCTCTATGGGGAGCGCCAGTCCTTTTTCTTAAGAAGAAGGATGGGTCGATGCGAATGTGCATTGATTACCGTGAACTGAACAGCCTAACCGTTAAGAACAAGTACCGGCTTCCCCGCATTAAGGATCTCTTTGACTAGCTGAGGGGAGCCAACATTTTCTCGAAGATTGATTTGAGGTTTGGCTACCATCAGTTGAAGATCCAAGAGTCTGACATTTATAACACCGTGTTCTGTACCAGATATGGCCACTATGAGTTTGTGGTGATGCCATTCGGGATGAAGCAATGCTCCAGCGTTGTTCATGGACTTTATGAATAGGGTCTTCCATCCTAAATGGACTAGTTTGTTATCGTGTTCATCGATGACATCGTGGTCTATTCTCGGGACATCGACCAGCACAAGGAGCATTTGAGGATTGTGCTGGAGAATCTTCGCCGCGAGAAGTTTTATGCTTAGTTCTCTAAGTGCGAGTTTTGGCTGGATCGTGTGGCATTCCTTGGCCATATTGTGACAGCTAGAGGCATTGAGGTGGATCTCGACAAGATTGAGGCTGTGAGCAAGTGGGAGACACCAAGAAATGCCAGTGATGTTCGTAGTTTTCTGGGGTTAGCAGGATACTACTGGAGGTTTATCGAGGGCTTCTCAAAGATATCCAAGCCACTAACCAACCTTATGAAGAAAGTCGTGAGGTTCGGATGGAGTCCGAGGTGCGAGGCTAGTTTCCAGAAGCTAAAAAAGAGACTTACCACTGCATCAGTATTGTCTATACCCGACCTTACTTTGGAGTTAACGATCTATAGTGATGCTTCGAAGATGGGCTTGGGATGAAGCAAGGGAGAGTTGTAGCTTATGCTTCCAGGCAGTTGAAGCCTCACGACCAGAACTACCCCACTCATGATCTTGAGTTAGTTGCATTCGTCCACACCTTGAAGATTTGACGGGAAAGCTAATGTGATTGCCGAAGAAGGTGGTTAGAGCTAGTCAAGGACTATGATTGCACCCTTAGCTACCATTCTGGGAAAGCTAATGTGATTGTTAACGCTCTGAGTCGGAAGGGTCATGGCCAGCTATCGTGTCTATTCACGAATCAAGATGTGCTTTGTGGAGCGTTCGAGCGACTACAGTTAGAGGCAGTGGAGTCGTCTTTATCGACCAGGGTTAAGTTGAACGCCTTGGTTGTGGGACCGAATCTTCGCGAGAGGATAGTCGCCGAGCAATCGAATGATAGGTTTTTGCGTCGAATGAGGGAGTTAGCCGAAGCCGGTAAGGTCGGAGGATTCACAGTTGCATCTGATGGAGCATTGGTCTTCGAAGGTAGACTATGTGTTCCGAAGGTGTGGGAGTTGCGACGAGTGATTCTCCGAGAGGCGCCCACTGCGTCGTATATTGTCCACCCCGGTAGCACGAAGATGTACCAGGATCTTAAAGGGTCCTTCTGGTGGAAAGGGATGAAACAACAAGTGGCGAGGTTCGTAGATAGTTGCCTTTTGTGTCAGTGAGTGAAAGTTGAGCACCAAAGGTCGTCTGGTCTACTCAGACCACTGGATATTCCATAGTGAAAATGGGAGAAGATCACGATGGACTTTGTGATAGGCTTGCCTTGGCCGAGGACCGGGAAGGATGCGATATGGGTGATCGTGGATCGACTTACTAAGTCGGCACACTTCTTACCCATGCATATTTCGATGACGTTGGAGCAATATTCAGCTCTTTACATTGATGAAATCATTCGACTCTACGGAGTGCCAGTTGAGATTGTGTCAGACCGAGACCCCCAGTTTACAGGGCAGTTTTGGGATGCTTTGCACTTCGCCATGGGGACGAGTATGATGTTTAGTACCGCTTATCATCCCCAGACCGATGGTCAGTCCGAGCATAACATACAAACTCTGGAGGATCTCTTGTTGGGTTCGATATACCCGTACGGAACAAATAATGCAGCGGAATTTAAAAATTTTATAAGTATTTATCTCATAAATACTTATTCCGTACATAAGTATAACGATAGAACGAATAAACATCATTTAAAATCTAGTAACTTTTACTAATTTTGATTTGAAATATAATTTTAAATCTAAAATTACCGTTGATCTTGAACTCCTTCAAAATCGAAGATAGATTGAGGGAATCGATTCCCGGATTGGTAACGTCACTTCACTTCTTTCTTGTGCTTGTGGTTACTCGCTTAGGAATCCACTTGTCTTCCCTCTAAACGTATCCACCTTTTGAAGTCGGGTTCCGATAGCCTCTTTCTTCGCTAGTAGAAAAGTATCGTTTTTCAATAGTATAGAATATATATATTTTATAAGGAAATATTTGAGAAATTATTCAATACTTGAATAAATCTTCTTGATAATTTAGATCAAAACTTTTTCTCAAGATTAAGTTCAAAACAAGAACTTTTTCTTGTTTAAGAGAATTAATTCAACTCTTGAATTTATTTTACAAAACTCTTTTGTAAAATTTTCTCAAGAACTTAAATTCTAAATTCAAGAACTCTTTCTTGATTTAGATTATGAAGAACACTTTCTTCTTTTCTCTTTTTCAACACTTGAAAATTTTGGAAGAAAACTTAGCAAATGACTTAGCCTATTTGTGTAAACTCTTTACACATATTTATACTAAACTTTTTAGTATAAAATAATCAATAATTAGTAATATTTAAATAAAATCAGATTTTATTTAAATATGATTTACTAACTATTGACTTTTATATAATAAACAATGTAGAGTGGTTCCCTAACCTCTCTTAACCACCATTTATTATATTCACAATTATTTTTAATCTTTAATCATATTAAAGATAAAATAATAAAACATTAAAATAATAAATCTTGAAATCATTTTTCAAGACTTTATTATTTTAATCATTTCTTCCATTTTCCTTATTTAATAATCATATTATTATTTGGATTTGAAATTTAAAATCCAATTTTAAATTTCAACTATTAATTAGTAATTACATTAATTACTTAATTAATATCCAAAATTTAATTAATCAATCCAATTGATTAATTTAATATATTCTATAAATTGACATCTAATCAAATTAGATTAGTCAATTAATTCTAACTCTTTAGAATTACTATTTGAATTTTACCTTCATTCAAAAATTGGTGTGACCTTTTAGGTTCACAATTAATACTAGTAGTGGGTTTACAACTCTTTGTAATTTGAGTTAATCTTTATTAACTCTTATTCATGAATTAACTCCTTAATTCATGAACCCACATATCATGGGAACACCTAGCAAGTAGCATGAATCTAGTATTAAGTGAATAGCGAGTAAACCTATTTCAATTACAATTACATACATGTAAAATCCTTTCGACATCCAATTTCCCGATTAAATCTTGGGTATGATTTTAGTCGAAACCCAAATTGATTTAATAACTATGATTCTATTTCATGTTTAGTAATTCGTGTATGAATCTCCATTCATCCCGCCTTGGCCAAGGACTTTGAATTACTAACTATGAAACACATAGGAAATTCACTTATCTTCATAAGTGTCGAATCTTTTGTTGGCCACTAACAAACTTCCATACATATTAACATAATACCCAAAATATCCCTTTATACGATTGTGCTAGCAACCAAAAGGATAAATCAAAGTAGAATGTAATATGCACAAAGTTACTATTGTGCCTCAAGTCTAAGGACCAATCATGTACTATTGTAACATGAAAATACTTATTCGACAAGACAAATCTTTCATTAAGTATTTTCATACGGTCATGTTCAGTGAACTTGTTCTCTAACAAGCACTCACATATATGTACTTGCGTCCCACGCTAATGTTGATGGAATGCAACATTCTTGTCCAACAAACATACATACTATGTGCAATTCTTTTATGGATTATTCGATATCCCATCTCGAAACATCCATCGAATTGGAACTTTATTTAAGATCACGGCTTTCAAGATATGTTCCATGATTACCATCTCTATGCGCAACCATATCTTATAACCATAAGTGATCTAGGGATTTTATCTTAAGTGCAATTATATGATAAATGCTTACTCTTAAGATAAAATAATGCCTTTTAATTAATATAATTCCAATAGATTGTATTTTCAAGTAGAATACGTCCAATCTGATTGGAACGCCGGGTATACTACTCTAACATCTCTTGAGGCTGGTCGTGGTTGATAGAGGTGTTTCATGGGAGCAGTCTTTGAGTTTGGTCGAGCTGGCCTATAACATCAGTTATTAGGCTTCGATCAAGATGTCCTCGTACGAAGCTTTGTACGGCAGGGAGGTCAGAACTCCTTTGTATTAGGATGAGGTTGGTGAGCGAAGGCTCCTAGGTCCGTACATCATCCGGAAGACAGCTGCACAAGTTGAGTTGATACAGAAGAGGATCAAGACTGCCCAGGATCGGCAGAAGTCTCTTGCCGACTTGAAGATGCGAGAGTTGGAGTTTGAGGCTGAGAGTCATGTTTTCTTGCGAGTTTCACCCATGAAGGGTGTGATTCGTTTCGAGATGAGGGGAAAACTCAAGCTCCGATTCATTGGTCCATTTTTGTTACTCGAGAAGGCTGGCGACCTAGCCTACCGGTTGGCACTTCCACCATCTATGTCGGGAGTGCATAATGTGTTCCATGTCTCGATGTTGAGGAGATATTTGAAGGATCCCGAGCATGCAGTGAGCTTTGACGAGGTGCATGTCGATGAGCACCTTACCTATGAGGAGGTACCAGTGGCTGTTTTAGACCGAAAGGTCCATCAGTTGAGGAAACAAGCGATTACCCTCGTCAAGGTGCAGTAGAGCCGACATGGCGAGAATGAGACGACTTGGGGGAGAGAGACCGAGATCCGGAGGAGGATCCCAAATTTCGTGTTTTGATGTTTCTCTTTTTTTTCTCGATAGTATCATGTATATGTTTATCTTTTCAATTCTGAGAAAAATTTTCTTAAGGAGGGTAGAATGTGATGCCCCGTTTCGTTTATGGATTTTTTGGATATTATTTCATTATTATTATTATTATTATTCTTATTATTTTCCTAATTATTTAATTTCTTATTTATTTAAATAAATATTGTGTGTAATACATATATATATTTATTGTCTGGTTTAATTTATTTCATCGTTCGTTCGAATCGAGTATCGATTTGACTAAGTCGTAAAACCAAGAAG
>CACSLK010019251.1:429551-457983 GCA_902706635.1 Striga hermonthica | reverse complement strand
CTTCGAAGCATCACTGTAGATGGTGAACTCCAAAGTAGGGTCGGGAATGGATAGAACGGGCGCGGTAGTGAGTCTCCTCTTCAACTCCTGGAAACTCTCCTCACACCTAGGACTCCGATCGAACCTCACGGCCTTTTTCGTAAGGTTGGTTAGTGGCTGGGCTATCTTCGAGAAGCCCTCGATAAACCTCCGGTAGTATCCTGCTAACCCCAGGAAACTACGAACATCAGCGGCAATTCCTGGCGAATCCCATTTTCTCACTGCCTCGATCTTGTTGGGATCCACCTCAATACCTCTCGCCGTCATAATGTGGTCGAGGAATGCCACACGATCCAGCTAAAACTCGCACTTCGAGAACTTAGCATACAACTTCTCGCGGCGAAGAGTCTCCAACACAATCCTTAGATGCTCCTTGTGTTGGTCCATGTCTCGGGAATAAACTATGATGTCGTCGATGAACACGATAACAAACTGGTCCAGGAAGGGATGAAAGACCCTATTCATAAGGTCCATAAACGGTCAGGGAATTGCTGAGTTCAAACGGCATGACTACGAACTCTTAGTGGCCATAACGGGTACGGAAGGCAGTCTTAGAAATATCCAACTCCCGGATCTTCAGCTGATGATAGCCAGAACGCAAGTCGATCTTCGAGAAGACGCTGGCTCCCCTCAGCTGGTCGAAAAGATCCTCAATACGAGGAAGGGGATACTTGTGCTTGACTGTAAGGGTATTAAACTCCCGATAGTCAATGCACATGAGCATCGATCCGTCTTTATTCTTCACGAATAGGACGGGCGCTCCCCACGGCGAAACACCGGGCCGATTAACCGATCTTGAGCAACTCCTGGATCTGGGCCTTGAGCTCTTGAAGCTCTTTCGGTGCCATACGATAAGGGGACTTAGAAACGGGGCATGCTCCTGGTACTAGATCAATGGTAAACTCCACTTGGCGGTCGGGCGGTCCTCCGGGCAGTTCATCGGGGAAAACATCGAGGTACTCACAAACGATGGAAACTCTCTCCGGGGACCTCTCAGAGTCATCCTCAGATACCATAGATACGACATAGCCTTGACAGCTACTCTTTAAAAGGATCTTCCTAGCTTGCATAGAAGAGATGACTCGAGGCACAGTCCTCGACTTCACCCCATAGAAAACAACAGCCTAATCGGAATCGGGGAAGAGAGTGACTTCGCGATCCTGGCAGCGGATGTCAGCTCGATAACGAGTGAGCCAATCCATGCCGAAGATCACATCGAAGTCCCGCATTTCAATAACATAGCAGTCGGCCTCCAAAACATGCCCACCAATACTAACTCGAAGACCGGGAATCATAGAGTCGGAGATAATAATTTTTCCCGAGGCTAAGCTAACCTCGAGAGGATCACAGTTGCACACATTGCTAATAGAAAGTGCGTCAAGGCATCGAGAGGAGATAAAGAAATAAGTAGCCCCAGTGTCACATAACGCAAAAATTGGCACATCGGATAAGGAAATCATGTCAGACACTGTACCTGCATTGTTGGCTGCCTCGTCATGAGCGATGGTATAGACTCGTGCATGACCCCCATCCCTATGCTAGTTCGGTGGGGGCTGTCTGTTCTTTTGCTGTTGCTGCTGACGAGGTGGAGGGAGAAGCTGTTGCTGCTGATAAGGCTGCTGGTATGGTGGTTGTCTCTTCAGTTCGGGGCAGTCGTGGTAAAAGTGGCTGGGGCGCTGACAGTTGAAATAGACCCTCTGATCGTGGCGGCACTCCCCCGTGTGGTAACGGCCGCACTTAGGGCATTTCGGATACTGGTCCTGGACAGGTCGGTCATCGTTGATATAGGATATTATACCCACAAGGCTAAACTGGTCTGTTGATCGGTCGAAGAGGCCATACCATGAGGAAGCTAATCCGGAATCGACCAGTCAACCAGTTGACCAGCCAAGCAGTCGACCAATCTATTCTTCGACCAGTTGAACGTTCAAGCAGTTCAGTCGACCCCGATCGGTCGACCACTTTGTGGACTTAACACTTCATAGATCGGCCTAGTCACAGGCGCGTGAAAGAGCCTCTAACGGAATTTCCGAAGAATATTCATCCCATGTGCAGAAGGACACGTGTCGAGAACTTATTGGTTGATAGCGACAACCACCTCTGACAGCTACCAACGTCCCGCGCCACCTCTGACATGCGCGCTGTGTGTCAGAGTACGGACGGGCAGCTTGGGCAGCCAGCTCATCAAATCCGGGCAGCCTTATAGCAGGTATTTGACTCCTATATAAAGGGGGTGAGCCTTTCTTCTTGGGGACGATTTTTCCATTACTCAATCCAGTATACTCATACACATACTGACTTAAGTATCAGAGGCTCTTCACCAGACACAACCCCCGGTGAGAGAGTTATTTGCAGGTTTCTGGCGTTCTACCGGCGAGGAAAAGAATCGATCTACCCCAAACCGGACTAGGACGCTCACACTTGCATTATTGGCGCCGTCTGTGTTTGAAGCTCAGCTATGGCGGACGGAATTCCCAAATACTTGCAGTCGACGTTCGACGATGCTTGGACGACGACCAGGCCGATTAGGCAAGGCCCTCCTCTGGGTTTTTCTGGCCCTTCGCAGACGCCGATAACTCCTACACCCGTCCTTCATGGTGTGAAAGCATCGACGGCGATCCCCGGAGGAGATACCAGCTACAGTCGTGCCCAGGAGGCTCGCGCAGCAGCTGCGGCGGCGATGCCACCGCCGCCGCCCCAAAACCCAGTGGTGGCGCAACTAGGAGGAGCGGTGGTGCAAGGAGGAGTAGCGGCACAAGGAGGAGCGCCACCGCAGGCAGTTGTACAAGCTCCCGGTCAACAGGTGGTGACGATGACCAGGGAGGAGATGCATAGGATAGCGGCGGCCGCGGCGCCGCAGGCGGTGCAACAAGTCACAAGCCACACATCTCACGCCACAACCGCGCCGGCCACGGTGGTAGGAAGTCAGGACGAGGATGTGTCCAGTTATAGAGATGGAGGAGGCAGAAGAGATCGTGCGATGAAGAGGATGGCGGAGCAATTGCACCAGTTACAGGACAAGGTCGAGGGAAGGCCAGAGAGGAGAACTCGAGGACACCCTTTCTCGAGGGATATTCTCGCGGCCCCTTTGCCGAATAATTTTAAGAAGACTAATGTGGTGTATGACGGGTTATCTGACCCATCGAGGCATGTGAGGACCTTTGAAAATATGGCTGTGTTACATGGATATTCGGATTTTGTATGTTGTAGTGCATTCTTATCGACCTTGCGCGGAGGAGCACTTGATTGGTTTCATCAGTTACCCCCTGGGTCGATTGCGGACTTTGAGGATTTTGTCAGCAAACTTACCAATCAATATTCGAGCGCGGTGGCGCAGGAGAATACATATTTGACCCTGATGGCGATGAGGCAGGGGGAGAAGGAATCGTTGAGGAGGGATGTTGCTCGATACAATCAAACGTGCTTGGAGGTGCACTCAGCGTCGGATGAGGTAAAGGCAGGAGGATTGATAAGGAGTCTTCGATCAGGGCCTTGCTGAACCTCCCTGGCAAAGACCCCTGCTTGATCATATGAGGATGTTTTGAAGCGATGCATGAAGTATATTAATCTGAAAGAGATGGAAATGGAGTTTGCGAAATTAGAGGGGGTAACTCGATCAGAGGCAAAGAAGGAGAAGAGCCCACAAAGGGGGAGGTCGCCGAGGAGAAGTTCGCCCAAAAAGAGTGGGTCGAAAAGAACATCGCTTAGGAGGGAAGGTCGAGACTCGAAACTGGCGAAAAGTGAAGATAGGTGGCAAGGGAGGCCACTATCATTTGAAAGATAGAGGTACCATAATTTTACACCTTTGAGGAAAGATTTGACAGAAGTGCTCGAGGTGATGGAGCAGAAGATGTCGAGCGAGGATGTGACTTGGCCGAAGACGAGGTTTATAGGCCCGATTCGAGCCAGTTCAGATATCTAATGCCGTTTTCATCGAGACTACGGTCATACCATGGAGAATTGCAGGCATTTGAAAGATGCGATCGAGAGATTGATTCGAGCATGGCATTTGAAGGAGTCTGTGTATCAGGACAGGGTGAAAGGAAAGGGAAGAAGGAGATGTCGGGAGGATTCAGAGGAGAGGAGTGATAGAGATGAGGAGGGAGATGATAGAGATGGTCGAGATGGTTGAGGGAAGAAGCCGAGGAGAGATGGAAATAAAGGAGGACATAGAGGCGAAGCCCCTATGAAAAGAGGGACGATTTATATGATTTCCGGAGGACCGACGGATGGCGACTCGAACAATGCTAGGAAGGAGCATGCTCGAGCAGTGAAAAGGAAGAGAGAAAAGGTTGGAATCACAGCTCATATGTCGGTGATAAGTTTTAAGGCAGAGGATGCTGAGGGCGTGGTGTTACAACACAATGATGCTTTAGTGATTACCGCGGAGGTTACGGGTTTTGATCTGAAGAGGGTGTTTATTGATAGCGGGAGTTCAGTAGATGTGATGTTTTATGATTGTTTTTCGCAGATTAACAAGGAGCTAAATATAGAGTTGAAACCAGTGGCCACGGTGCTTTACGGTTTTAACGGAGGAGAAGTGATGTCGATGGGTGAGGTGAGTTTGCCAGTGGCGCTGGGATCAGGAGTGACGAGAAAAGTGCGGATGGTAAGGTTTGTGGTGGTAGGAGCTGAGTCATCTTACAATATTATTATGGGGAGGACGAGCCTAAATGCATTCCAAGCGGTCGATCAACGTACCACATGACGATAAAATATCCAGTGGGCGAAAGCCTCGTGAGATCGCAAGGGATCAACTTACCTCAAGAAGCTGCTATCAGATGACGATGAGCAATAACAAAGAATTGGCGAGAAGGCAGGCTAAATCAAAGGAAGAGGAGATTAATCGACCAGGTGGGTCGAGATCGAAGGAAGATAAGTTGAGGTTAGAGAAGGGCAAAGAGAAGGTAGACATCCAGCCAGGAGGGGAAGTAGAGGAGATCCAGATGATTGATGGATATGAGGAGAGGAAGTTTAAAATCGGGAAGGACTTGGAGGAGCCCATCCGGTCGAAGTTGATCGGTCATGTCAGGGAGTTCGCTGATATCTTCGCTTATACAGTGGAGGAATTAACAGGAATAAGTGCGGAGGTGATCGAGCATCGTCTGAACATCGACCTCAGTGTGAGGCCAGTGAAGCAAAAAAGAAGGCACCATGTGGCAGAGATGGATCAAATTATCGAGCAGGAAGTGGAGAAGCTGTTGGGGGCTGGGCACATCAAGAAGATTCAATTCTCGGAATGGTTATCAAACACGGTGATGGTGTCAAAGGCGGAAGGGAAATAGAGAATGTGCATTGACTTTTGCGATCTGAACAAAGCATGCCCGAAGGATTTATACCCATTATCCAGAATCGACCAGCTGGTCGACTCAACTGCGGGATGTGAGTTGCTGATCTTAATGGATGTCTCCCAGGAGTATCATCAAATTCTCTTGGCGAGGGAAGATAGAAAGCGGGTGAGTTTCGTGACGAGTCGAGGAACTTACTGTTACGTGGTGATGCCGTTCGGCCTCAAAAACGCGGGTGCCACGTATCAAAGGTTGGTCGATAAAATCTTTAAGGAGCAGTTCGGGAGGAATATGGAAGTCTATGTAGATGATATGTTGGTCAAGAGTAAGGAGGAGATGGATCATGTGCGGGACCTGAAGAAGACGTTCTTAACGTTAAGGAGGTATGGGATGAAGTTGAATCCAGCCAAGTGCTCGTTTGGGGTGAAGTCAGGAAAATACTTGGGTTACTTGGTGACCAAGAGAGGTATCGAGGTGAATCCGGAGAAGGTGCGGGCGGTGATGGAGATAAAGTCCCCAACGAATGTTAAGGAGGTGCAAATCTTAGCTGGTAAAATCGTGGGGTTGAGCCGTTTCATATCAAAGGTAGCGGAAAGAAGTGGTCCGTTATTTAAGACATTGAAGAAGAGTACGAAGTTCCAATGGAGAGAGGAGGCTCAAAGTGCATTTGTGGAATTACAAGAAGTGTTAGCCAACCTTCCTCTGTTGGCCAAACCAGTGCAAGGTGAGGATTTAGTGCTGTACATTTCTATCGGGGAGAGGGCGGTGAGTTCAGTGTTGCTGCGAGAGGAATGGGTAGCACAGTTCCCTATCTATTACGTGAGCAGCGTAATGCATGGAGTGGAGATGAGGTACTCGAAGATTGAGAAGTGTGCTCTGGCGGTAGTTGTGACTGCTCGAAAGTTGAGGCCTTATTTTTTGAATCATAAGGTGAAGGTGAGAAAGAACATGCCGTTAGGATAAATGCTCGGCCGACCATTGGTTTCGGGTCGATTGGTGAAATGGGCGGTCGAGCTAAGTGATTACTCGTTGTTGTACGAGCCGAAGAGGGCTATAAAGGCGCAAGTGTTAGCAGATTTTATTCAGGAAGGCACGAAAGTCGAGGAGGAGTCTGGAGGAGTATGGCAGTTGTTCGTGGATGGATCGGTGGCGAGAAGTGGGGCCGGATTGGGAATTGTCCTTGTCTTCCATAAGGGCGATTACTTGGAGTTTGCAGCCAAAGTGTGCTTTAGGATATCCAACAACGAAGCTGAGTATGAGGCGGTGATCAAAGGTTTGCGGTTAGCCATGGCGGGAAGAGCCCGAAAGGTACAGGTGCATTATGACTCTCAATTGGTGGTGGGGCAGTTTCAGGAAGGGTTTGAAGTTAAGGAGGACCGGATGCAGAAGTATGTGGATGAAATGAAGAAGTTGAAAGAGGAGTTTGACTCATTCGAGCTAATACAAATCCCTGTGTCAAAAATTGCTCAAAGCTTGGTGGATTGTAAAAGCAGAAGTGTGACTCTATTGCATTTAGAGAGAAGTGTGGTCGAGGCAGAAGTGGTGGAGATTGAGGAAGTGGAGAATTGGAGGGCCCCGATCTTAGAGGAGTTGAAGGAGGGGCGATAAAGGTAGTGAGAAGATTTTTTGAGCACTGAGGCATTCTCTACAAGCGGTCATATGTTGGACCGCATTTACTCTATGTGACTAAGGAAGAAGGTTGATACGTGCTGAGAGAAGTGTACGAAGGATGTTGTAGTGACCACAGCAAGTCGGGGGCCTTGATTGCAAAAATTCTAAGAGCGGGATACTTTTGGCTGACGATGAAGGAGGATGCGAAAGCGATGGTGAGGAAATGTTTACAATGCCAGAAGCATAGCCCGCTTATCCATCAACCGGCAGAGACGATGACAACAATGAGTGCTCCTATACAATTTTCCCAGTGGGGAATCGACCTGGTGGTGCCGATGCCACAAGAAACTGGGCAGAGGAAATTCCTGATCGTGGCGGTAGACTATTTCACGAAGTGGGTGGAAGCCGAGCCCTTGGCAAAGATCACGGAGGAGAAAGTCATCAATTTTTTATACAACAATATTTTTTGTAGGTTTGGCGTGCCCAAAGTGTTGATATCCGACAATGGAACTCAATTCAACGGCAAGCGGATTCGAGCATGGTGTGAGGATATGAAGATCTAGCAACACTTTGCCTCTATCGCTCATCCGCAAGCGAATGGCCAAGTCGAGGTGACCAACCGAATTATACTGAACGGGCTGAAAACAAGGCTGGGAAAGGCCTCGGAAGCGTGGGTCGACGAGCTAACTTCAGCACTCTGGGCGTACCGCACAACCCCTAGGTCGACAACGGGAGAAACTCCCTTCAGTTTAGTCTATGGGATGGAAGCACTGCTGCCAGTGGAGGTTGAGTTGTCGTCGCAAAGATCGAGCACATACGACCTGGAGCAAAATGAAGATATAGTGATGGCGGCCTTAGACACAATTGAGGAGTTGCGCAAAAGATCAGCGGTCCGAGTAGAGGTGTACAAATAAAGGATGCGAGCAGCTCATGACAAGAAGGTGAAAGCTCGCAGATTCCAGGTGGGTGACCTGGTTTGTAAACGCGTGGATGTGCTCAAACACGTGGGAAAGCTGGAGCCAAACTGAGAAGGACCATACCTGGTCGAGAAGGTGCATGCAGGAGGAGCATACTCTCTAAAGGATGCAGAAGGACGATCACTTGACAAGTCATGGAACATAGCTAATTTGAAAAAATATTATGTGTAAAATTTTTGCTTTTTTCAAAGAGGTTTTGGAAATTCGAACAACGATGTAGCTCGCAAACCCTGTTCAGAAGTTAATGGAATTCAGTTATCTTTTGCTATTACTTGCTTTATCGAATATTTTTTTATGCTTGGAATGTTGGAATGATTTGGATGACAGGATGTATGATATGCCGGTTCGGAAGTGACTTGCTTCGAACATCCCTTGGGGTGGACAGGTTGGTCGATCAATCACGCCCTTGGGCTGGGTGACCTTCTGTTTGGAACATTCCTCGCGGGTGGACAAATGTGAAGACCCAAACCCATCATGACTAAGGCCCTCGGGCTGGGTGGTCGCTTGTTTGCAACATCCCTTGGGGTGGGTAAGTTGGTCGATTATTCACGCCCTCGGGCTGGGTGACCTCCTGTTTGGAACATTCCTCGCGGGTGGGCAAGTGTGAAGACCCAAACCTACCATGACTAAGGCCCTCGGGCTGGGTGGTCGCTTGTTTGGAACATCCCTTGGGGTGGGCAGGTTGGTCTATTACTCACGCCCTCGGGCTGGTTGACCTCCTATTTGGAACATTCCTCGCGGGTGGGCAAGTGTGAAGACCCAAACCCACCATGACTAAGGCCCTCGGGCTGGGTGGATGCCCTGGGGTGGGCAAGTGTGAAGACCACTTCTAGAACGATCAAAATTCTAGGATGATGTGGAGAAACATGAAGACAAGGAAGTCAACAAAGCCAACTGAGCTGCAGAGAATGAGCGTGGAGGTATAAGCACAAAACAAGAGATCTAAAGATGTGTCTAAAATTCAAAACCCATCATGTTTAAGGCCACGAGGCTGGATGGTCGCATGCTTCGACCACCTCTAAAGGTGGGCGTGTGTTCAAACTGAAAAACCCATCATGTTTAAGGCCACGAGGCTAGATGGTCACATGCTTCGACCACCTCTGAAGGTGGGCATGTGTTCAAACTTAAAAACCCATCATGTGTAAGGCCACGAGGCTAGATGGTTGCATGCTTCGACCACCTCTGAAGGTGGGCATGTGTTCAAACTTCAAAACCCATTATGTTTAAGGCCACGAGGCTGGATTGTCGCATGCTTCGACCACCTCTGAAGGTGGGCATATGTTCAAACTTAAAAACCCATCATGTTTAAGGCCACGAGGCTGGATGGACGCATGCTTCGACCGCCTCTGAAGGTGGGCATGTGTTCAAACTTAAAAAGCCATCATATTTAAGGCCGCGAGGCTGGATGGTCTCATGCTTCGACCACCTCTGAAGGTGGGCACGTGTTAGAAATTTAAGACTATACGGATAGATACAAGTGAAAAAAATGGAAAATGTGTGGACCATATATTGAAGATTCATTCCAATTACCTCGTCGAAGAGTTATACAAGCGTACCGAATCAAGTCATCACAAGTATTATTGAAGATAGAGACGAAATCGAACAAGACATTTCCATTTCTAGAAGATTACTAAGAGTTCAAAATATTACAAAAGTTCATAAAATACGAATAACGATTAAAGAAGTACAAAACTACTCTATGGAGGAGGAGCGACAGTAGAGTCAGCATTGCTCGAGCTAGCATTTGGATCGGGCGGATGGCTGGTCTCAGAGGTCGAATCGCAGGCCTCATTAAGTGGACGTTGTCGAATAGACTCAGCCAAAGCGACCAAAATGGGAGCTGGAGGAGTTACGCCATCAGGCAGGGCATATGTTTTCTTTAATATTATCGAGCCAGAGTTCTCTCGAGCAGCCCCGACCACCACTCATGGTCGAGCGGCAATTTGGGATCGCCCCAAAAGCTAGAAGGAACCTTAGGCAAGGCGTCCCAGATAGCCCCAGGATCGAGCTGCTCGAAGTCATCCTTGGCGATCTGCTCGCCGGCCTTCTGCAAGGCGAACTGGAAGCAGTCCACCCCAAAATCTTGCACCTCCTACAAAAATTGTGGTGACCGCATAAAGTCGGCCACCACTAACGCACGGTGCTCATGGAGGAAAAGCTGCCCGGTAGTAGTGGCCTACATCATTTGTCGCGCTCGAAGAGTAGCAGCATCAGCGTAGCGCTTACATTGGCTAGCGTAGGCAGCCCTTTCTTTAGCCAAAGTGGCCTCCAATCTGCTCGAACAGTCTCTTCTTGTGCTCGAGCAGCCTCTGAATGCACCTGAGCGGCCAGCTCCTGCTCGAGCGCCGCGTCTTTCTCTTTCAAGGTAGCTTCCTTCTCTACCACAGCCACCTCCTTCACCGCGAGGGCGGCCTCTCTCTCCGCGATAACTTCATCCCTTTTAGTGAGCTCTCCATCAAGGGACTTAATCTTGACTTTAAACTCGTTCTTCTTCTCGGTTTGCATCTCGCGGAGCTTGGCATTGTGCTGCAGGAGAGTCGAATTTTTATCCTGCACAAAGCCAAGGGCGCCCTCGAGACTCTTTATAGACTTCCCAGAGTTGTCTCGAGCCTCCTTGGCCAGAGGAAAAAATTGAACCAAGCCCTATAACCGAAGAAAATAAAACAGTTCAGTGTATGTGTAACAAAGAAAACTGAGGAGAAAAGATTGAATCAAATGGAGGACAAGCAGTACCTGGGCAAGCCGTTGGACGAGCTGGTCGCCAACTTCCGGCAGAGTGGTGCCGGTCGTTTTGAGGTCGTCCTCGAGGAAGGCACCCTCAAGACGGCTGACCACTTCATTCATGGAGGCCGATAACAGGGAGGTGGATTTTGGGGCCAGCGGGTCAGGTGTAGAATGGCTGGTACGCACTCGTTTCCAGACCATTTCGCCTTGGTCGGTGCAAAGACGCTTTTCTAGGGCCACCTCATGCCCTGAGTCATCCCGGCTACTGGACTCGACCAAGGCCTTGGTCTAGCCAGCAGGAGGGTTTTTAGAGGATGATTGGTCGAGGGGAGGTTTGTCTTGTGTTTTGGTTTTGGACGAGGTATTGGGTTCGGTAGATTTGTCTGTAGTTTTGGATTGAGTGGCATCTTTGGGATTGGGGGCTCGAAGGTTGGTTTTTCATTGGCGGTCATCCGTTCTGCGTTGGCGGTCATCGGTCCTGTGTTGGTGGCCAGCGGTTGTGTCTTGGCGATCATCAGTTTTGTAAGAGATCGAGTTCTTGGTGGTCGAGAAGGAGGTATTTTTGGGTTGTGGGTTCTTCTCGAGAGGATTTGGCAGAGCTCGGCCATGGGGTTGCTTCTGTTGATGCTGAGGATGGGAGGGATGTTTTTGTTGGTTCTTTTGTTGCTGTTTTTGAGAAGGTTGTGGCGGTGGCTTTTGCGGCTGTGGTTGGGGCGGTGGTTGCTGTTGCTGAGGTTGTGGCTCTGGCGGGGTCTGTTGCTGCGGCTCTGGGCGAAGAGAAGTGGTCGATCCAGCCTGATTCCCAGTCGATCCAGAGGTAGACCCAGGACCAGACTTCTTCTTGAGGGGAGTCTTCCTCAAGGGGATGTTGAAGCTCGTCACCTCTGCAAAAAGATAACGAAAAGATTAAAATCAACACCAACAGGACTTACACAAACAAAAACAAGAAAACGCATAAACACCCGAGCAGCCAATGAAGCATGCAAACACCAAGCAAATTGACCGAAAATTACCTGGATCACCCTCAATTCGGATAAGATCGAGGATCTTTTCGGTGGGAGGAGGGGACCTTGTGAGTGAGAAGCCCACAATGATGGAGAAGGCTCTCATCCTTGAGCAATTTTTCTGACTTCATGGGCTTGGAATTCCAAGAGTGAACCCGTTGGTCGAAGAGGGAATTCGGAGGAGGCGCGGAGAATTCTTGGGAAAGTTCTTTGATCCAAAGAAAGGGAGCCTAAGGGAAAGGAACATCGGGCTTGACGAAAATGAATATGTCGATCCATTTTGGGATGTTGGTAGGAATATCGTTGATGAAGTGAGCGCCATTTCGACTTTTTAAATAAAGGCCTCGAGCCTGCTTGGAAGAGGCATAACAGTAGTGGAAGAAGTCTAGGTCGAACCGACCTAGACGGACATGGCAAATGATGATGAAAGTGTTCATGAAACGGATAGCGTTAGGCGGGAGTTGATGTAAAGGAAGCCCATACCACTTGCATATTTGGAGTAGCTCAGGGTTCAAAGGAAAGCGGAGTCCAAGCTTGAATTGAATTTCGAAGAAAGTGTAGCAGTTTTTAGGGGAATGGTCGTATTCAGCAGAGGGAGAGGGGATATAGATCGACCAACCAGCAGGTCAACCGATTTTTTCGGGTTTGTACCAGCTGTTGGAGAGAGAAGTAGAGGGAGGACGCTGTGTAGAGGCTTTGGAAGGGTTTTTGCAAGGGGATTTTTTGGAAGGAGAGTTTGATGGACCAGGTCGAGAAGAAGAGATAGGAATGATCGAAGATGTGGGAAAAGTAGGTTGAGAAGAAATGACCTCGCCCTCTTCTGGCTCATCTAATGAGCCAAAAGCAGGTCGACGACAGCGGAGGGGAATATTGTCCATGGAGTCACCAGAGTAGGAGAGGAAACACGAGAAGAAACACGGGCAGTGAAGACACGAGTAGGGATAGTATCACCAGGTCGTAGGATGGAGATAGGAACAGCGTCAGAGACAAAAGGAACTTCTTGAACTGAGTCGGAGGAAACGGTGGTCAGAGAGGATGGAGAACTCAAAATCAGCACTAGAATGATGGTCGTTCTCACTGGAGCTTGCAGAGTCTGAAAAAATAAGAGCAAAAGAACAACATCAAAAGGGGGAGAAGGAAGGCTAGAGTTTCTGGAGGAAGCAATTCCAAAAACCAGGGAATGAAAAGTGGGAATCGCGAAAAATTTTCAAAGAAAAAGCAAAATCCACAACGTTCAACAAACAAATCAAAGCATTCAGGGCACAGATTCAAAATAAAACACGCAAATTTGAAAAAAAAAAAAAAAAGAGAAGAGTTCAACAGACAAACTTGGGATACCCAGCACCAAAAACCCAAGAATGCATAAATCTGAAATACAGAGAATACAAATTCATGTGAAGAACAACTTACTCATAACCGTGGATGAGCAAATTGAAGAAGCCTTGAGAACGCAAGAGGAATCGACGCGGAGAAAGCAAGGGTTTTGCAGAGAGTATTCTTGAATACAAAGGAGTTCGAAAGTTGTAAAGGTTGAAAAACTCTAGAATTTCGCTAAGTGTTGAATTTATACTTTGGAAAGTTGAAGGATTGAATGATAAGAACCATCGGATTAAAGTCAGATCTTACGGTGGAGAGTATTAATTCTCGCGGAGTTTAAAATGGGCACGTTAGACGAGGAAGTACAATAATTAAAGTACCTGACAGACGGGATGCGTGGTAGAAAAGCAAGTACGGCATAAAGGACATGTAACAGGCGACTTACTTTTCGGCAATTAAAGAGGAATTATTAGAAAAAATGAGCGGGAAACTCACTAGGTGGTCGATATCTGACATTAGGCCATCCAGGAAAGCGGCGAGCACGAATTCACTCTTAGATCGAGTCACCAGACTCGACCAAAGTGGGGGGGACTAGATGATATTATACCCACAAGGCTAAACCGGTCTACTGATCGGTCGAAGAGGCCATACCGCGAGAAAGCCAAGCCGGAATCGACCAGTCAACCAGTCGACCAGCCAAGCAGTCGACCAATCTATTCTTCTACAGTTGAACGGTCGAGCAGTTCAGTCGATCCCGATCGGTCGACCACTTTTCGAACTTAACACTTCATAGATCAGCCTAGTCACAGGCGCGTGAAAGAGCCTCTAACAGAATTTCAAAAGAATATTCATCCCATGTGCAGGAGGACATGTGTCGAGAACTTATTGGTTGATAGCGACAACCACCTCTGACAGCTCCCAACGTCCCGCACCACCTCTGACATGTGCGCTGTGTGTCAGAGTACGGACGGGCAGCTTGGGCAGCCAGCTCATCAAATCCGGGCAGCCTTAGGGCAGGTATTTGACTCCTATATAAAGGGGGTGAGCCTTTCTTCCTGGGGATGATTTTTCCATTACTCAATTCCAGTATAATCATACACATACTGACTTAAGCATCGGAGGCTCTTCACCGGACACAACCCCCAGTATGAGAGTTATTTGCAGGTTTCCGGCGTTCTACCGGTGAGAAAAAAATCGATCTACCCCAAACCGGACCAGGACGCTCACACTTGCATTAATCGTGTTTCACAAAGTTTCCTTTCTTCCCCTTCTTGTTCTGGGGGTAGCCAGACTTCCTGTTGCCCGAACTAGAGCCGGGCAGCACGGAGAATATGGGATGGACTAGCTGAGCAGAAGAGATAGAAGCATCAAGAGTCTGATAACTCTCAAGCTGGGTGGATCGGATAACGGTCTCAGCAAAGGAAAGATTTCCTTGACTAGCAACAAGCATACGGAGGGTTTGATTCCGCCCATCCTCGAACTTGTGGGCCTTCTTCAGGTCGGTGTTCACCATATGTGGAGCAAAGGCGCTCATGCGGGTGAACTCCCGCTCATACTCCTCAACGGTACCAATCCCCTGAGTAAGATCCCAGAAAATGCGCTCCATCCTCATGCGATAACTCTGAGGATAATACTTCTCTATGATCACCTCCTTCATGCGATCCCAAGTCAGGGCATTAAACTCCGTCTGCCTCAACCTCCAAATAGTCGGACCACCATAGGGCGGCATCGCCCTTCAGCATATAGCGGCCACAGACGAACTTTTGGGCATCGGTGCACTACAACAAATCGAAATTCTGCTCTAACTGATGGATCCACTCCGCCACTGCTTCAGGCCCTTCGACCCGGTGAAAGTCGGCAGGGTCAACTGGCGCAACTGAATAACAATGTTGAGATGAGCCCCAGCTGGATTTGGAGCCTGCTGGTGAGGGGGAGATCGGGGTGGAGATGGAGACGGAGAAGGCTGCTGGTTGCAAGCATTACGACGAGCCAAAGTTCTATATTGAAAATTGGTCGAAGAGTTTAGCACAATAATAAAAAAGTCTAGAGTTCAACACTAGAGTTCGCATTTAAAGGTGGATTAGTCCTAACCCCTATTTCATTCCAATAATCAATAATCAAACAATATGCAATAATCTCATAGTCATTCAAATATTCATACCTGAGCTGGCGTGACACGACGAGAGCGAGTGGTCTTAACACATAATCACATTATAAATTTTTCATACTTAAACCAGTCTACAAAAACGCAGACTGGCTCTGATACCAAACTGTAATGCCCCACTTTTATTTGACGAAATCCAGAATGAATTTTACAAAATTTATTTCATACAACTTTGGCGGCACTTTTATTTGAAAAACTATTTTCAAAGACATCATAAATGCAACTCACCAAGCGGGTTCCAAAAATCAGGTCAACACCCAAGTCGGGTTCATCAATAACATCAATCTCCCAAAAATGGGTTTTCTCAAATTCATAAATAATGGGGAGTACACTCCCTATCAATAATCCGAAAATCAATATTAATCAGAATGCATAAACGATACTAGGCAGTTCAAAGCAGCGGGAATAAATTCAGTAGCATAACCACCACTCGCCTCCTCTTGTCGTGCCTGCTAGTACTAACCTGCATCCATGAAGAGCAGGTAGGGATGAGCACAATTGGAAAATCGAGGTGCTCACCACTATGCAGTAATCAATATTCAATAATCATAAACAGTAAAGGTATGGTCGCAGTATGAACATAAAACAATTAATATCCCATCTCCTATCCCAGAGTCAACCCTCATGTGGACACCTATACCAATAGACCGCTGAACTGATACACGTATCGAAATTCCCCTCGGGTCTTACAATTGATGCCCAGTCAGCAGGAGTAAATCCACCCCGAATGCCAAAACTCACGCCTTGTCTTTAGATATGAGGATCACCAGCCAAGGCTCACGCCCTGACTGCCATGCATAAATAAAGGAGACTACCCAAAGGTACGTTCTATAGCTATGGGGATAACCGTTCGACGGCCAGTACAGCTCACATCGAAAGGTACATGGTCCATACTCACACTTTGATCATACCACAACAAAAGCAATTAATTAAAGCATAGAAAATTTTGTAAATAAACCCACCTGGTGTCGGTTGATAAAGCAAATTATTCAGAAGGTCGTAGGTGGTTGAGACTCTTCTCGTCAGACACCTACATAGTCAAGACAGTCCCATAAGCAACTATCTCGACTCTTACACAGATAACGAGAATTATACTTAGTCGAATTACATCGACTAAGAAACTCGTGGAAGTTGTGGAGTTGGAACATTAGGACGAACCCTAGAATCAACCAACCAATTAATAAATTATATAAAAGCAGGTGACGACTTTTTGACACAGAAACGGGGTAACGGGTCAAAGACTTGGCAACAAAGCCAACCGGGGTCAAAACGGTTAAAAAAAGGCTATTTCGAATTTTATAAGAATAGGGCTATAAGGAGTTAGACTTGGATATTTCAATACAAATTTTTACAGCGTATAAAGGGCTAAAAACACACATTTTCACGAAAGGAAAACCATTAAACATGCTCCTAACTATTTTAAATAATTTACTCAAAATCTGACCAGAAATCAAATTAAATTATTTAAAATAGCTATAGTCTGAATCTTAACTTGAAATTTGTACAGAAGCATGATATTCTGAAGGATAGCAACATATTCACAATTAAGTAATTTTGGACAAGAACTCGATTTTAGATGAATTTATTATGAAACGGCCCAAAAACGATTTTCGATTTTTGACGAGGCTTAATTCCACATAAAAATCTCAAATTTTTATCACAAGCAATAAAACAGCAACTTGACCTCTTATCCAAAAATTAGAATTTTTGGAGCAATATACGATTTATAATGATTTTAGCAAAAATGGGTTGTAGCACGATTTTCAAAAATCCATAACTCACTAAATACACATCGAAACAACGCAAAGCCAAAGCCAGTGCGTCAAGGACATTCCTAAGTCCAATTATCCACAGCACATCCACAGAAAATACAACATAATCTCAGTCCGACAATTTTTCAAAGTGACGGCAATCACTTTGATACCCAATAGCAATAATATATCCAAATTTCAGACAATGCATACCGAACACACATAATTAATTCGAAAAGCACACGATCAGCAATACCAATATATATCCGAGCACTTAAACACATAATCAAACAATAAACGAGTGGAGTTCGAGCGCAAGTACCATTCTCGGGAAATAATCGAAAACAAACGGCACGAAAGGGATGAACGATACAATCAGTAGGCTCGACGGCTTTGGTTCGTCTCACGCGGAGGAGTAGCAGCAGCTAACGGGGCTCGACGTAGGCTTATGGTCGCTTCGAGGATCACGACGGAGGTTCACGGAGGAGCACGGACCCACCGTAAGGCCGCTGCGGTCGACAGGGGTCACGGTCGATGGGACTGTGCGAGAACAGCGACGATGGCTCGATCAAAGGGTGCACTTGAACGGGAATGGCATGTCGAACACATCCGAGATGCGAGCAGTGGCTCGGGACAGCAACGTGCGAACAGCAAGAGGTGAACGGGGCCTGAAACTCGCCAGAGGAGGGTTCACAGCGGCGATGGTTTGCTGTTTGATCGCTGCGGGATGATGACGGCTGCCGATGATGAAGGAACAGAGGTGATGATGATGATTGATGGTGCGTGAGGGTGATGATAATGATGGTCTGCTGCGGGTTCTTGATGTTGGCGGCTATCTGTTTGGTGATGGCTGCGATTGTGTTGACGATGGCAGTAGGGAAAACGAGAGAGAGGGTAGAATCCCTTAGGGTCTGGGCGATTTGTAATAAGCTGAGGGGGGGTTTAATCTCAAGTTAAGGGCTTAAACATGGATATATATACACATGTTATAGGTTTGATAAATTGCTTGATTCACAAGCTAATTCACACGCACGGAAAAATAAAGGGGACTGGGTTCTCGGGCGGGTCGGTTCACATGCGGGTTCGAGATAACAACTCGTTCTCAGGCTCAGTTTAATTGCATGATTAAAATAAAAATTAGATAAATACACATATATTTATAATACACATTTTATTTAATTATAATATGACATTTAGACAATTAATATTAATAATAATATTATCAATAATAACAACAAATAATAGTAAATTGGCATTTAATAATAACAGTAATAATGATAAAGGCAATTAATAATAGTAATAATCAATAATTATTCCAAATAATCCACGATAAAACGGGGTATTACAACTCAGTCCCCCTTGCTCTTTAGTTCTAGTCAAACTACCCCAAGCAGACTAGTGAATCCTCTTTCCCCTTGTATCAGTCTGTCCACACCAAAAATCAGCTATAGCCCTCTTCATTGTAAACAGAGACAGGCAGTTTGAAACAAGCCACCACAAACACTGGCATGGCATTTAGAACTGTTTTAATAAGCACTTCCCCTCATGCCTCACTCAGGAAATTGTTTTTCCAACCCTTTTTTTTTCAGAACACTTTCAGTGAAAAATTTAAAAGTATCCCTCTTAGACTTCCCAATTCCCAAATGTAAACTCAAGTACTTGGCAGATGTACCACAAGCTACCCTATTAAGGATCTGACAAATATTATCCATGGTTCTAGTATCAAAAGTTTTAGAAAAGAACACAAAAGACTTATGGAGGCTGACTGCTTGATCAGAGGCACCCCCATATTCATTCAATTTATTCATAATCACAGAGGCTTGTTAACAAAATAATATAGCATCATCCACAAAAAAAAAAAGAAAAAGAAAAAAAAAATGATGGGTAATATGAAGAGAAAATTTACCAATCTTCAAAACAGAAAATGAAGAGTTCAAAAAGGCATGCTTCAATAGACTAGAAAA
This sequence comes from Striga hermonthica, assembly GCA_902706635.1. Classification (NCBI taxonomy): domain Eukaryota; kingdom Viridiplantae; phylum Streptophyta; class Magnoliopsida; order Lamiales; family Orobanchaceae; genus Striga; species Striga hermonthica. Next base: position 439,144 of record CACSLK010019251.1, on the reverse strand, counting down.
AGTTTCAGATAATAAAAAATAAATTTATAAGGTGACAGGAGATCACCTTATCTAAGGCCCCTAGAAGGCACTACTGAACCAAGAACTTGACCATTAATACTAAAGGAAAAAGATGAGGAGCTGACGTCGGTCATAATCCACGACAATAATTTCTGGTTGAAACCTATTTTAAGGCAGACCCTATACAAAAAGTCCCACTCCACCCGGTCATAAGCTCTGGACATATCTAATTTAACTGTCATATACCTATCTGAGCCTTTTCTTTTACTATTAAGAAAATGGATACATTCATTTGCCAAAAGCACATTATCTAAAATTTGCCCACCGGGTACAAAAGCAGACTGAGTTGGTGAAATTCAATGATGAAGAGTGGATTTCAGTCTGTTTGCCAACACTTTAACAATAATTTTATAAGTTACTGTACAGAGAGTCAGAGACTAATAGGTCTAAAATCTGAAATAAAAGAAGCATTTTTTTTTTTTTTGGTTTGGAATGAGAGTAATTACTGCATGATTAGTGGCCTTAGGCATCTTACCAAAATCGAAAAAATTGAGAACTGCAAGACAAACATGATGTTTAACTGAAGGCCATGTAGATTAGAAGAGTTCTAAAGTCATACCATCCATTCTCGGTGCTTTGTTTGGATCCATTTTCATTACTGCTTTTCTTATCTACTCCTCTTCCACTTGCTTGATGAGCTCCTGATTCATCTCATCAGTTAATGAAACCTGGTATGCCATGGCTGAGAAGTGTGAAATAGATGAGCAAAATAGGCTTGCACGTCATCTGTTATCTCTGCATTTGTATCACAAGGTTTGCCCTCCGAATTAACAAGATTTTCCAAGCTATTATTGGCCCTACTTTGTTTGATGCTAGCTTGGAAATACTTTGTATTTCTATTCCCAGCCCTAAGCCAAATATTTCTAGCTTTTTTCAATAAATATCTTCATCCAAATAGGCCTTATGAAACCCGATATAGCACAAAGAGAGAATAGCGTAAATGGGTGGCCCGGCCGTTTTGGACTCGGTTTATTTTGGCTCGACCTAAAGGGTGTAATAGTGGCCCAGCTATAGATCTTTCAGCGGTTCAGATTTAAATGGGCTTAGCCTAGCACGTCCGTATTCGTGAGGCTTAAGGAGTGGGCATGTGAGTTGTTTGACGGCCCATGAACGGAGTGATCATTAGGAGCAGTATATGATGGACACGTGTAGCGTGAAAATAAGGGGGGGCTGGATCATCTGACGGACAAGGACCGAAGTGTGGCACAAATGCAATGTCAATACTCATAAATAGGTAAAATTGGGTGCACAAGAGGGAATCATCGATTCACGTTACAAACCCTACAATATATATTGTGCCCTTCTCGATACTATACTAACTTGAGCGTCGGAGGTTTACCGCCGGGAACACTTCCTGGCGTCTTTGCAGGTCTTTGGGTGCTCAAGCGATTGAGGGTCAGGGAGGGCCGGTTCGAGGTGCAATAGCACATCAATTGGCGCCGTCTGTGGGACGTAGCGTTTTTCTTTTACCGATTGTAGATATGAGGATGACAAAAATCGTCGCTGAGGAGCAGTCGAGGAGAAATTTGAACGAGAGTTTGGAGGAGGCGTGGGTCACAAAAGCACCTTATGGTGGAGGGCCGCCGGTTGGAGGGGTTGGCGAAGAGGGCTCATTAACTACTCCTCTTATCACGTTACAAGGGATGCCTCCAGCCCCACCGTGCGAACAGGAGCAGGGATTAGCGACCCAGTGAACGGGTCAGGAGGTGGTGGTACGAGCACAAGGTCCGGACGTGGTGCCAGAGGGAGGCGAGCCGGTGATACGGGTGACTAGAGGAGAGTTGGATCGCATCGTTGCGGAGGCGGTAGATCGGGCTTGATAAGTAAAAAATATGTGTCGATTTATTGGATTAATTTGGGATTTATATTAAATATGAGAGTTCAATTGACATATGTTTGACATTATATTATATTTTCGACTGCAAACTACCGGTTTTTGAATTTATGTGCAGAATGATGACTTTTGTGCACTTGGAACATTGGCTTTAAAGTCCCATCCGCTATAACTAACATGGCAGTGTCAGATTTACATTGAATTGCAACATGGCCATGTTGGTCTTATTCAGGAACAAATTTCTCAAATTGGGCCTAATTCAACGATTAAGCCCAACAAGAATATTTAACCTCTTATACCAGCAGCAAGCAGGAAAACAGGAGGGATCTGTGGGGGATCTGTTGGGAGGAGACACACAAGAACAGAGCACAACATCAGGGGCTGCTCTTCTTCATTATTTTTCCTTTTATTTTCTCTTGAATTATGATAGCCTTGCGCGGCTAATTTATCTTTGTCTTGGTTGAAGACGATTGAAACCCCAAAACCTACTATTGTGAGATCGAATTAGTTTTTGTCCAATTCATTTATTTTCGCATCAATGTTTCGCGTTCATATTTTTATGATTGTTATGCTTAGATGATAGATTGGCCACCTATTATTCTATGCTTATGATCTATTACTTGATTGATACTTGAGTCGGATTTAGATCATGTGTCTTTCGCTAGAAGAAACTAAGATAGATAATTGACCGGATTTAGGCGTTATCGTTCTTAGGCGAAACAATTGAACAAGTTGATATTTAACGGATTATTTATTTATTACTTGGATTGTCGGTCTCTTGTATTTAATGCTATTTCTAGAATAATTCTTCACGATGTTGGGAGTTAACTAGTTATAAGAGTCTCGTAGAAGGATTTATTTGTCGTGACTAATTTAGGAGATAGAATTTATATTCAACGACAGTTGTGTGGATTGTGAATTTATATTTTTGCATCAATGATCAGTGGGACAGTCTAGGGTGGAAATCAATTCAACCAAGGCAGATTCATATTATATTTATTTTTGTTAATTTATTTTTATTTTATTATTATTTTTATTTAGTGTTTGATAGGTAATTTCTAGTTTAGTTAGAACACCAATTCAAATTCCCCCCTCTTTGATCACATAGTTGATAGATTTGTTTTACTTCTCCCCATGGATACGATCCTTGCTCACGCTACTACATATTTTTAAGCAAAGTTAATTTGGGTGACTACGACAGCACGACCAAATTTTGGCGTCGTTGCCGGGGAGAATTTAAATTGAATCTTTGACTTTGTGATTGTGTATTATTCTTATTATTATTATTATTATTATTATTATTATTATTATTATTATTATTATTATTATTATTATTATTATTATTATATTATTTGTTTTTTCTCTTTTATTTGTTTTTCTATTTTCACTTTTCAGGACTTGTGGCAGCAATACCAACTTGTGGAAACGAGCAGGAGGAATTTTAGGAGATTCGATTTGGTCCAAGGAGACATAAGGTGGAGTCAGTATGGAGGAGTTTTTGGATGCATTAACAGCATATGTTCATCGACGGGCTGCTGAAAATATGAGGTCGGTGAAGCCTTGCAAAATATGTGCCACCCCAGCCCATGACATTGACTCTTGTCCCATGTTGGATCAAGATGGAAGGATTATAAGAGGATGTACTACAAGTGGTAGTACTGTGAGCTTTGGTACATACCAAACATATGATCCTTTCTCCAGCATATATGATTTTGGTTGGGCCGATCTGTCAGATCATTTTGACTCAAGCATGCGCTATGATTTTGAGAACCTGGATGGGGGATTTCAAGAGAAAACTAGCTTTTCATGAGAGAACAACTGTTTATGCAACACTCGAATGGAGATTCTAGTATGGCACTTAAAATTATCGAGCAATTAGCTTCTAGTACTCTCGAATTTCAACAAGAAACCTTGACGAGCATACAAAATTTGGAGAAGCAAATAAATCAGTTAGTCGTGAGTGTTAATCGTTTGGAGGCTCTATCCGATGGATTATCTTCGTCCCAACCTGAGGTAAAACATCTAAATGTGAGTACCATGTTTTTGCTAAATGATGAAGAACAAGAGACATCTAGAAGAAAGGTGTTGGGAGATCTTTCTGAAGTAGGTGAAAAGGAATTCTCTGATGCCCAACATGGCCATGTTGCTGACCATGTTCATGGAGATGTTGAACTGGGCGTAGAGTCAGAAGACAATTTCATACCTGCTACAGAAAACGAAGAAGTGAAGCCTGAACTACAACATGGCCATGTCACTGACCATGTTCATTGTGATGTTGCTAATATGACTGCAGAATCTGTGGCTGACAAGAACGAGAAGGAAAAGGATGTCACTTGTTATCCCAAGTATAAGCTGGTACCTTCTTATCTCTTCGCTTCTTTCCCCTATATGAATGATGGGTACACCAGATACATATATGGAACATTTCGAAGATACGAGGATTTTTTCTGACCTACAAAAGAAGGTGGTGGACTCATGGCATGTTTGGGAGAATTAAGGCCCATGCTCGACCACATCAGATGCATCTTTTATGGAGAACGTGGGAAATTAAGGTTCAACGATAGGCCTCTAAAAATGCAGTCTGGTGTCTCTAAGAAGAATGAAGTATATGGACTTTATGGGTTTCTTGGATGAATAGGAGCGCTCATAGCATCTCTGAGACCCATCCCAAAACCTCCTTGGCGAAAATATTTGTGAGTTTCTCTACCTAGCATATATATACATACTCTTCTTGCTTTTGCATTCATTATGATATATTTTAAGAACTTAAGCTTGGGGATGTATGTGTGTTATGCTTGGTACTGATTATATAGCATTGCATTAGTATTCATGTAGGTTGCATTTAGGTTTTATCATAAATTTTTAGTTTGGTTCTAGTAGAAGTAAAGCATTCACTGCATGAGTTCTTGATGTCTAATAGTATTGAGTCTTATCTTTTATTTCTCTTGTGGTTATTATTGATTCGACTGGTGCCAATTCGTCAAACGTAATTTTTGATGTGTGCAAAAATAATTTTGGAGTCCTTGTTACTGCATGGTGAATAATTTTTCTTGATGATCACGTGATGGACGAATGCATGAAATTAACACTTATTACCTTTTGTTGGTGAGATTTGAGCCTATGAGCATACATTGAATACCATGCTCTGTTTTCTTGAATGTGTGATGTCTCGACTAGTTTGTTTTTCTAGAACTTTCTTTTCTATGCATGTCTATGTTTACTTCTTTGATGCAATTGGATGCATGAAATCAAAATAAGGGTACTTTGGACTAACCTTTTATTTTTATCGCCTCTCTTTTGAAGCATACCCTTTTTCATTAAACCACTAGTAAGCCACTTTGAGCCTTGGCTTTTTCTTTGATTTATAACCATGCTACAAGCCGTAATATCTTCCTTTTTTTAATACCATCTTTTGAACCTTGAATCGAAGCATTTTTACAAATTTCCTTTAGTTGAAGAAGAGCTTATGGTCTTATATTTGATCGTGCGTTGTACGTAGTTTAGCCATTCGACATTTGTTAGTTTATCTTCTGTTCAACAAAAAAAATGAAAAAAAAAATCTGAAAAACAAGTTGAAAAAAAAGAAAAAAATGTGGTAAGAGCATTGTGTTAGGTTATTTGTTGTGTTGGATGCATATTGAGATCGCATGATTGGCTTGCTTTACATTTCGGTTAAGCTCGATTTTTGAAGATTTTGTATAATTGCTTCGATTCCATTAACCTACATCTTTCTTATCTCACCTTAACCTACATCTTTCTTATCCCACCTTACCCTAAGCCTCATTACAACTTGGTTTTAACCCTTTGATTTTGTGTTTATTCATATTCATTTTGGATGGTTGGACATGATATCTTTGCAAGCTTATGGTAAAAATCTTCGATGTCTTGACTTGAGCGAAAACTTAATATCTAGTCTATACACTTTTGAGTGTAAGAGTGAATCTCGTGAGAAGTGTTGATTTATATGTTTTAAGTTATGTGATTGTTGAGCTTATTTTTCATTGGTGTCGGTTGATGGGGACTCTGCTTTCATTTGTGTTCTTTGCATGCAAATTATTTTGAGTTGGCACCAGAAGATAGATGGTGACTATGAGGTGAGATGATGGATTTGACTTGATACTTGAGGACAATTATCGGTTTAAGCTTGGAGATGTTTGATAAGTAATAAATATGTGTCGATTTATTGGATTAATTTGGGATTTATATTAAATATGAGAGTTCAATTGACATATGTTTGACATTATATTATATTTTCGAGTGCAAACTACCAGTTTTTGAATTTATGTGCAGAATGATGACTTTTGTGCACTAACATTGGCTTTAAAGTCCCAGCCGCTATAACTAACATGGCAGTGTCAGTTTTACATTGAATTGCAATATGGCCATGTTGGTCTTATTCAGGAACAGATTTCTCAAATTGGGCCTAATTCAACGATTAAGCCCAACAAGAATATTTAACCTCTTAAACAGGAGGGATCTGCGGGGGATCTGTTGGGAGGAGACACACAAGAACAGAGCACAACATCAGGGGCTTCTCTTCTTCATTCTATTTTCTTCATTATTTTTCCTTTTATTTTCTCTTGAATTATGATAGCCCTGCGCGGCTAATTTATCTTTGTCTTGGTTGAAGACGATTGAAACCCCAGACCTACTATTGTGAGATCGAATTAGTTTTTATTCCAATTCATTTATTTTCGCATCAATGTTTCGTGTGCATATTTTTATGATGTTATGCTTAGATGATAGATTGACCACCTATTATTCTATGCTTATGATCTATTGCTTGATTGATACTTGAGTCGGATTTAGATCATGTGTCTTTCGCTAGAAGCAACTAAGCTAGATAATTGACCGGATTTAGGCGTTATCATTCTTAGGCGAAACATTTGAACAAGTTGATATTTAACAGATTAGTTATTTATTGCTTGGATTGTCGGTCTCTTGTATTTAATGCTATTTCTAGAATAATTCTTCACGATGTTGGGAGTTAACTAGTTATAAGAGTCTCGTAGAAGGATTTATTTTGCGTGACTAATTTAGGAGATAGAATTTATATTCAACGACAGTTGCATGGATTGTGAATTCATATTTTTGCATCAATGATCAGTGGGACAGTCTAGGGTGGAAATCAATTCAACCAAGGCAGATTCATATTATATTTATTTTTGTTAATTTATTTTTATTTTATTATTATTTTTATTTAGTGTTTGATAGGTAATTTCTAGTTTAGTTAGATCACCAATTCAAATTCCCCCCTCTTTTATCACATAGTTGATAGATTTGTTTTAATTCTCCTCGTGGATACGATCCTTGCTCAAGCTACTACATATTTTTAAGCAAAGTTAATTTGGGTGCCTACGGTAGCACGACTAGGCATTGGCAGCACGGGATGCAGTGATAGTGGAACAGCCAGCCGCGATAGTAGAGAGGTCTGCAGTGGTTGTGGAGCGGTCTGTCGTGGTGGGGGAGCGGCTAGTCTCCAAGGTGGAGCAACATGTCCTCGTGTTGTCTAGGCCTTTAAGAGGAAGTAGTCACCGTAGGAATGACCAGGAGGAGAGGTCGGTGATGTCGCCAGTGGTTCCCAGGTCGTCCAAGGATGTGCTGATAGAGAAAATGGCAAACCAGATTAAGAAGCTCCAAGCTAGGGTGGAGGGCAGACGGCAGCCCAGGATGCAGGGTCACCCCTTTACCGATGATGTCTTCGGTGCTGACTTACCCCAGAATTTTTGGGAGCCGAGTATACATTATGATGGATCCTCAGATCCAGCTAGGCATCTGAGGAGCTTTGAGAACGTGGCGGTATTACATCGGTACAGTGATGGCGTTTGTTGCAGGGCCTTTTTGACAACCTTAAAGGGCCCAGCTCAAGATTGGTTCCATCAGTTACCGGCGGGATCTGTCTACAGCTTTGGTGCGTTTAGCTCATTGTTTATCAATCAATTTTCCAGCGCGAGGAAGCATGAGAAAACATATCTGTCACTGATGAGCATGCAACAACGTGAGAACGAGTCTCTCAGAGAGTACGTTGCTAGGTTCACGCGAGAATGTGTAGAGGTTCCTACAACAACGAAGGAGATCAAAGCAGGAGGGCTCACGTGAGGGTTGAAAGCGGGTCATTGCAGAAATTCGTTAGCCAAGAAACCTGCTAGGTCTTATGGTGAGCTGCTAGAGAGGTGTACCAAGTATATAAACATGGAGGAGACATATGCGGATTTCCCAGCACATGATCGAGCTAGGGGAAAAAAGCATGAGGAAAAACATAGGGGAGAACGAAGATGATCTCACAAGATGAGGTAATGGATCCAAATGAAAAAGGGCCATACATTATTCAAAAGGTGTTTGCTGGAAGGGTTGTGAGCTTATGATTTGGTTATGGCATCAAAGGTAACTCTGAGTTGTTTTTAAAACACTTATGGTTTGGTTATTGCATTAGGTAACTTGGTGTTGTTTTTGCAACATTTGTGTTTTTATCTGATGAATTAACTAAGTGTGAATGGCAAATTTTTGCATTAGGAAGCACTCTTGAGCAATATTATCTTATTTGTCTAAGTGTGAATAGCTCGTAATGAAGAACAACATGGTGTGACAGCTTAAGACCGAGCTCTAGCGAGCTCGGGTGTTGTTCAAATGGTGTGACGGCTTAAGGCCGAGCTCTTGTGAGTTTAGGTTTTATTCAAAGGGTATGACGGCTTAAGGCCGAGCTCTTGAGAGTTCGGGTGCTGTTCAAAGGGTGTGACGGCTTAAGGCCGAGCTCTTGTGAGTTCGGGTGTTGTTCAAAGGGCGTGACGGCTTAAGGCCGAGCTCTTGAGCTCGGGTGCTGTTCAAAGAGTATGACGGCTTAAGGCCGAGCTCTTGTGAGTTCGGGTGTTATTTAAAGGATGTGACGGCTTAAGACTGAGCTCTTGAGCTCGGGTGCTGTTCAAAGAGTATGACGGCTTAAGGCCGAGCTCTTGTGAGTTCAGGTGCTATTCAAAGGGTATGACAGCTTAAGGCCGAGCTCTTGTGAGTTCGGGTGTTATTCAAAGGATGTGATAGCTTAAGGTCGAGCTCTTGTGAGTTCGGGTGCTGTTCAAAGGGCGTGACGGCTTAAGGTCGAGCTTTTGTGAGTTCGGGTGATGTTCAAAGGGTGTGACGGCTTAAGGCCGAGCTCTTGTGAGTTCAGGTGCTATTCAAAGGGTGTGACGGCTTAAGGTCGAGCTCTTGATCTCGGGTGTTGTTCAAAGAGTATGACGGCTTAAGTTCGAGCTCTTGAGCTTGGGTGTTGTCCAAAGGACGTTTTCTCGCTCATAGACCGAACAAGTGATGTCTAGGTATTTGCTTGGTTAAAAACCGAGCTGGTTGGTGTGTGACTACTTGTTCGGTGGGCTTATATACCGAGCAGGTAATTTTTGGGCATTTGATGCGCGTGTACTTGTTCGTTCAGCTCCCATATCGAGCAGGTGATGACCGGGTGTTTGCTCTGTCACAGGCCGAGTAGGTTGACGTTCGAGTGTTTGCTTGTCATTTTGGCAGCCCGATTGAGGAGCCACGTTTGGGGCTCATCATTTTGTACACAATCGCATTCGGGCTCGTCATTTCTGTAGCTCGATTGAGGAGCCACGTTTGGGGCTTGGTTAAACAATTTCGTTTGGGCCTCGTCGTTTTTGTAGCCTGATTAAGGAGCCACATTTTGGGGCTCGGCATTTTCCTATCCCGATGG